>OX608078.1:52114180-52414180 GCA_951509765.1 Sphenella marginata | reverse complement strand
TATTCCATAAAACTTTCCATGCCATAACTCCGGTAAAAATTGACTTATTGAAACGCTATTTACAGAAAGTGTTCAACATATAAAGCTAACTCTTTGCTGTAAAAATAAACAAAATCGGTGAACGGACACGCCCACTTTTTGAACACAGTTCTGAAAAATTTCTTCGTAAAATTAAAATCGCGATATTTCCATAACTGTATAAGTTATATATATCAGATTTTACACACTTAATAAGCTTTTTAAGAAAAACTAAACTGCAAAAAAGTTTTGTGGATTTTGTTGAAGTAGGCGTGGCGCCGCCCACTTTTCAGCAAAAAAGGTCTGTTATTTTCAAAAGCGATTGCTTGAAATTTCAAGAAGGTATTTCAATGAAAGTTAGTGAGATGCTTCCCAATAGTATGTAGTATACTCCTGCCAAAAATTATGCAAATCGAATGACAAACAAGCAAGATTTACGGGAAAGTAGTTAACTCCCTATTGCCTTTTTTTTATTAATTTTTTTATACCTAGTAGTGCTTCGCACACAAGGTATATTAACTTCATTCGCCTAACGGTAGTATGTAACGGCATAAACGAATCGAGATAGATATTGACTTATGTATATCAAAATGTTCAGGAGGAAAAGAGAAATTGATTGAGCCATGTCCGTCCGTCCGTCCGTCCGTCCGTCTGTCCGTCCGTCCGTCTGTGAACACGATAACTTGAGTAAATCTTGAGATATCTCAATGAAATTTGGTATGCAGGTTCCTTTTCACTTATCTCGGAGCGCTATTGAAAATAGGCAAAATCGGTTAAAAGCCACGCCCACTTTCTATATATATAATATTTTCGAAAATACAAAAAGAGTGATTATTCTGTACATAATACACCTATAAGGATAATATTTGGTGTGCACTTTAGCGTTAAGGCAAAAAATATATTTTTGAAGAAATTTTTAAAATGGGGCGTGGTACCGCCCACTTTTGATTAAGTCAAATTTGGAAATATTATTAATCATAAATCAAAAACCGCTCAAGATAGCAAAGTGAAATTCAGCACACATATTTATATTAATACAGGCAATATTTCGAAAAAAAATTATCGAAATCGGGTTAGGTCCACGCCCAATTTTATACGAAAGATTTTGAAAAGGATCATAGATATATTGAATATGCTATAACTTTGCTTAAACTTGCTGTATATCATTTCTATTTCACCTCTAAAGTGTTCGTGGGCAAAAAAAGTCGAAAACCCAAAATTTTTGGAAAATGGGCGTGGCCCCGCCCCTTTATGGGGGATTATTCCATAAAACTATCCATGCCATAACTCCGGTAAAAATTGACTTATTGAAACGCTATTTACAGAAAGTGTTCAACATATAAAGCTAACTCTTTGCTATAAAAATAAACAAAATCGGTGAACGGACACGCCCACTTTTTGAACACAGTTCTGAAAAATTTCTTCGTAAAATTAAAATCGCGATATTTCCATAACTGTATAAGTTATATATATCAGATTTTACACACTTAATAAGCTTTTTAAGAAAAACTAAACTGCAAAAAAGTTTTGTGGATTTTGTTGAAGTAGGCGTGGCGCCGCCCACTTTTCAGCAAAAAAGGTCTGTTATTTTCAAAAGCGATTGCTTGAAATTTCAAGAAGGTATTTCAATGAAAGTTAGTGAGATGCTTCCCAATAGTATGTAGTATACTCCTGCCAAAAATTATGCAAATCGAATGACAAACAAGCAAGATTTACGGGAAAGTAGTTAACTCCCTATTGCCTTTTTTTTATTAATTTTTTTTATTTTCATACCTTTCATAAGCCCCATGCAAAACTATTTATATTTTGTTATTTAGTGATAATTTAATTTACCACTTACAACAGAAGTGTTTTTAATCGAAAACAATCAGTTGTTTTATACCACCTTTTTAGGTATTAAAATAGACCTGAGTTAATTGGGATAACGCAACAGATCACTACTAGGTATTTAATGTTCGGTTACACCCGAACTTAGATTTCCTTACTAGTTTATTTTCATACCTTTCATAAGCCCCATGCAAAACTATTTATATTTTGTTATTTAGTGATAATTTAATTTACCACTTACAACAGAAGTGTTTTTAATCGAAAACAATCAGTTGTTTTATACCACCTTTTTATACCTAGTAGTGCTTCGCACACAAGGTATATTAACTTCATTCGCCTAACGGTAGTATGTAACGGCATAAACGAATCGAGATAGATATTGACTTATGTATATCAAAATGTTCAGGAGGAAAAGAGAAATTGATTGAGCCATGTCCGTCCGTCCGTCCGTCCGTCCGTCCGTCTGTCCGTCCGTCCGTCTGTGAACACGATAACTTGAGTAAATCTTGAGATATCTCAATGAAATTTGGTATGCAGGTTCCTTTTCACTTATCTCGGAGCGCTATTGAAAATAGGCAAAATCGGTTAAAAGCCACGCCCACTTTCTATATATATAATATTTTCGAAAATACAAAAAGAGTGATTATTCTGTACATAATACACCTATAAGGATAATATTTGGTGTGCACTTTAGCGTTAAGGCAAAAAATATATTTTTGAAGAAATTTTTAAAATGGGGCGTGGTACCGCCCACTTTTGATTAAGTCAAATTTGGAAATATTATTAATCATAAATCAAAAACCGCTCAAGATAGCAAAGTGAAATTCAGCACACATATTTATATTAATACAGGCAATATTTCGAAAAAAAATTATCGAAATCGGGTTAGGTCCACGCCCAATTTTATACGAAAGATTTTGAAAAGGATCATAGATATATTGAATATGCTATAACTTTGCTTAAACTTGCTGTATATCATTTCTATTTCACCTCTAAAGTGTTCGTGGGCAAAAAAAGTCGAAAACACAAAATTTTTGGAAAATGGGCGTGGCCCCGCCCCTTTATGGGGGATTATTCCATAAAACTTTCCATGCCATAACTCCGGTAAAAATTGACTTATTGAAACGCTATTTACAGAAAGTGTTCAACATATAAAGCTAACTCTTTGCTGTAAAAATAAACAAAATCGGTGAACGGACACGCCCACTTTTTGAACACAGTTCTGAAAAATTTCTTCGTAAAATTAAAATCGCGATATTTCCATAACTGTATAAGTTATATATATCAGATTTTACACACTTAATAAGCTTTTTAAGAAAAACTAAACTGCAAAAAAGTTTTGTGGATTTTGTTGAAGTAGGCGTGGCGCCGCCCACTTTTCAGCAAAAAAGGTCTGTTATTTTCAAAAGCGATTGCTTGAAATTTCAAGAAGGTATTTCAATGAAAGTTAGTGAGATGCTTCCCAATAGTATGTAGTATACTCCTGCCAAAAATTATGCAAATCGAATGACAAACAAGCAAGATTTACGGGAAAGTAGTTAACTCCCTATTGCCTTTTTATACCTAGTAGTGCTTCGCACACAAGGTATATTAACTTCATTCGCCTAACGGTAGTATGTAACGGCATAAACGAATCGAGATAGATATTGACTTATGTATATCAAAATGTTCAGGAGGAAAAGAGAAATTGATTGAGCCATGTCCGTCCGTCCGTCCGTCTGTCCGTCCGTCCGTCCGTCCGTCTGTCCGTCCGTCCGTCTGTGAACACGATAACTTGAGTAAATCTTGAGATATCTCAATGAACTTTGGTATGCAGGTTCCTTTTCACTTATCTCGGAGCGCTATTGAAAATAGGCAAAATCGGTTAAAAGCCACGCCCACTTTCTATATATATAATATTTTCGAAAATACAAAAAGAGTGATTATTCTGTACATAATCCACCTATAAGGATAATATTTGGTGTGCACTTTAGCGTTAAGGCAAAAAATATATTTTTGAAGAAATTTTTAAAATGGGGCGTGGTACCGCCCACTTTTGATTAAGTCAAATTTGGAAATATTATTAATTATAAATCAAAAACCGCTCAAGATAGCAAAGTGAAATTCAGCACACATATTTATATTAATACAGGCAATATTTCGAAAAAAAATTATCGAAATCGGGTTAGGTCCACGCCCAATTTTATACGAAAGATTTTGAAAAGGATCATAGATATATTGATTATGCTATAACTTTGCTTAAACTTGCTGTATATCATTTCTATTTCACCTCTAAAGTGTTCGTGGGCAAAAAAAGTCGAAAACACAAAATTTTTGGAAAATGGGCGTGGCCCCGTCCCTTTATGGGGGATTATTCCATAAAACTTTCCATGCCATAACTCCGGTAAAAATTGACTTATTGAAACGCTATTTACAGAAAGTGTTCAACATATAAAGCTAACTCTTTGCTGTAAAAATAAACAAAATCGGTGAACGGACACGCCCACTTTTTGAACACAGTTCTGAAAAATTTCTTCGTAAAATTAAAATCGCGATATTTCCATAACTGTATAAGTTATATATATCAGATTTTACACACTTAATAAGCTTTTTAAGAAAAACTAAACTGCAAAAAAGTTTTGTGGATTTTGTTGAAGTAGGCGTGGCGCCGCCCACTTTTCAGCAAAAAAGGTCTGTTATTTTCAAAAGCGATTGCTTGAAATTTCAAGAAGGTATTTCAATGAAAGTTAGTGAGATGCTTCCCAATAGTATGTAGTATACTCCTGCCAAAAGTTATGCAAATCGAATGACAAACAAGCAAGATTTACGGGAAAGTAGTTAACTCCCTATTGCCTTTTTTTTATTAATTTTTTTTATTTTCATACCTTTCATAAGCCCCATGCAAAACTATTTATATTTTGTTATTTAGTGATAATTTAATTTACCACTTACAACAGAAGTGTTTTTAATCGAAAACAATCAGTTGTTTTATACCACCTTTTTATACCTAGTAGTGCTTCGCACACAAGGTATATTAACTTCATTCGCCTAACGGTAGTATGTAACGGCATAAACGAATCGAGATAGATATTGACTTATGTATATCAAAATGTTCAGGAGGAAAAGAGAAATTGATTGAGCCATGTCCGTCCGTCCGTCCGTCCGTCCGTCTGTCCGTCTGTCCGTCCGTCCGTCTGTGAACACGATAACTTGAGTAAATCTTGAGATATCTCAATGAAATTTGGTATGCAGGTTCCTTTTCACTTATCTCGGAGCGCTATTGAAAATAGGCAAAATCGGTTAAAAGCCACGCCCACTTTCTATATATATAATATTTTCGAAAATACAAAAAGAGTGATTATTCTGTACATAATACACCTATAAGGATAATATTTGGTGTGCACTTTAGCGTTAAGGCAAAAAATATATTTTTGAAGAAATTTTTAAAATGGGGCGTGGTACCGCCCACTTTTGATTAAGTCAAATTTGGAAATATTATTAATCATAAATCAAAAACCGCTCAAGATAGCAAAGTGAAATTCAGCACACATATTTATATTAATACAGGCAATATTTCGAAAAAAAATTATCGAAATCGGGTTAGGTCCACGCCCAATTTTATACGAAAGATTTTGAAAAGGATCATAGATATATTGAATATGCTATAACTTTGCTTAAACTTGCTGTATATCATTTCTATTTCACCTCTAAAGTGTTCGTGGGCAAAAAAAGTCGAAAACCCAAAATTTTTGGAAAATGGGCGTGGCCCCGCCCCTTTATGGGGGATTATTCCATAAAACTTTCCATGCCATAACTCCGGTAAAAATTGACTTATTGAAACGCTATTTACAGAAAGTGTTCAACATATAAAGCTAACTCTTTGCTGTAAAAATAAACAAAATCGGTGAACGGACACGCCCACTTTTTGAACACAGTTCTGAAAAATTTCTTCGTAAAATTTAAATCGCGATATTTCCATAACTGTATAAGTTATATATATCAGATTTTACACACTTAATAAGCTTTTTAAGAAAAACTAAACTGCAAAAAAGTTTTGTGGATTTTGTTGAAGTAGGCGTGGCGCCGCCCACTTTTCAGCAAAAAAGGTCTGTTATTTTCAAAAGCGATTGCTTGAAATTTCAAGAAGGTATTTCAATGAAAGTTAGTGAGATGCTTCCCAATAGTATGTAGTATACTCCTGCCAAAAATTATGCAAATCGAATGACAAACAAGCAAGATTTACGGGAAAGTAGTTAACTCCCTATTGCCTTTTTTTTATTAATTTTTTTATACCTAGTAGTGCTTCGCACACAAGGTATATTAACTTCATTCGCCTAACGGTAGTATGTAACGGCATAAACGAATCGAGATAGATATTGACTTATGTATATCAAAATGTTCAGGAGGAAAAGAGAAATTGATTGAGCCATGTCCGTCCGTCCGTCCGTCCGTCCGTCCGTCCGTCTGTCCGTCCGTCCGTCTGTGAACACGATAACTTGAGTAAATCTTGAGATATCTCAATGAAATTTGGTATGCAGGTTCCTTTTCACTTATCTCGGAGCGCTATTGAAAATAGGCAAAATCGGTTAAAAGCCACGCCCACTTTCTATATATATAATATTTTCGAAAATACAAAAAGAGTGATTATTCTGTACATAATACACCTATAAGGATAATATTTGGTGTGCACTTTAGCGTTAAGGCAAAAAATATATTTTTGAAGAAATTTTTAAAATGGGGCGTGGTACCGCCCACTTTTGATTAAGTCAAATTTGGAAATATTATTAATCATAAATCAAAAACCGCTCAAGATAGCAAAGTGAAATTCAGCACACATATTTATATTAATACAGGCAATATTTCGAAAAAAAATTATCGAAATCGGGTTAGGTCCACGCCCAATTTTATACGAAAGATTTTGAAAAGGATCATAGATATATTGAATATGCTATAACTTTGCTTAAACTTGCTGTATATCATTTCTATTTCACCTCTAAAGTGTTCGTGGGCAAAAAAAGTCGAAAACACAAAATTTTTGGAAAATGGGCGTGGCCCCGCCCCTTTATGGGGGATTATTCCATAAAACTTTCCATGCCATAACTCCGGTAAAAATTGACTTATTGAAACGCTATTTACAGAAAGTGTTCAACATATAAAGCTAACTCTTTGCTGTAAAAATAAACAAAATCGGTGAACGGACACGCCCACTTTTTGAACACAGTTCTGAAAAATTTCTTCGTAAAATTAAAATCGCGATATTTCCATAACTGTATAAGTTATATATATCAGATTTTACACACTTAATAAGCTTTTTAAGAAAAACTAAACTGCAAAAAAGTTTTGTGGATTTTGTTGAAGTAGGCGTGGCGCCGCCCACTTTTCAGCAAAAAAGGTCTGTTATTTTCAAAAGCGATTGCTTGAAATTTCAAGAAGGTATTTCAATGAAAGTTAGTGAGATGCTTCCCAATAGTATGTAGTATACTCCTGCCAAAAATTATGCAAATCGAATGACAAACAAGCAAGATTTACGGGAAAGTAGTTAACTCCCTATTGCCTTTTTTTTATTAATTTTTTTTATTTTCATACCTTTCATAAGCCCCATGCAAAACTATTTATATTTTGTTATTTAGTGATAATTTAATTTACCACTTACAACAGAAGTGTTTTTAATCGAAAACAATCAGTTGTTTTATACCACCTTTTTAGGTATTAAAATAGACCTGAGTTAATTGGGATAACGCAACAGATCACTACTAGGTATTTAATGTTCGGTTACACCCGAACTTAGATTTCCTTACTAGTTTTTATTAATTTTTTTTATTTTCATACCTTTCATAAGCCCCATGCAAAACTATTTATATTTTGTTATTTAGTGATAATTTAATTTACCACTTACAACAGAAGTGTTTTTAATCGAAAACAATCAGTTGTTTTATACCACCTTTTTATACCTAGTAGTGCTTCGCACACAAGGTATATTAACTTCATTCGCCTAACGGTAGTATGTAACGGCATAAACGAATCGAGATAGATATTGACTTATGTATATCAAAATGTTCAGGAGGAAAAGAGAAATTGATTGAGCCATGTCCGTCCGTCCGTCCGTCCGTCCGTCTGTCCGTCCGTCCGTCTGTGAACACGATAACTTGAGTAAATCTTGAGATATCTCAATGAAATTTGGTATGCAGGTTCCTTTTCACTTATCTCGGAGCGCTATTGAAAATAGGCAAAATCGGTTAAAAGCCACGCCCACTTTCTATATATATAATATTTTCGAAAATACAAAAAGAGTGATTATTCTGTACATAATACACCTATAAGGATAATATTTGGTGTGAACTTTAGCGTTAAGGCAAAAAATATATTTTTGAAGAAATTTTTAAAATGGGGCGTGGTACCGCCCACTTTTGATTAAGTCAAATTTGGAAATATTATTAATCATAAATCAAAAACCGCTCAAGATAGCAAAGTGAAATTCAGCACACATATTTATATTAATACAGGCAATATTTCGAAAAAAAATTATCGAAATGGGGTTAGGTCCACGCCCAATTTTATACGAAAGATTTTGAAAAGGATCATAGATATATTGAATATGCTATAACTTTGCTTAAACTTGCTGTATATCATTTCTATTTCACCTCTAAAGTGTTCGTGGGCAAAAAAAGTCGAAAACACAAAATTTTTGGAAAATGGGCGTGGCCCCGCCCCTTTATGGGGGATTATTCCATAAAACTTTCCATGCCATAACTCCGGTAAAAATTGACTTATTGAAACGCTATTTACAGAAAGTGTTCAACATATAAAGCTAACTCTTTGCTGTAAAAATAAACAAAATCGGTGAACGGACACGCCCACTTTTTGAACACAGTTCTGAAAAATTTCTTCGTAAAATTAAAATCGCGATATTTCCATAACTGTATAAGTTATATATATCAGATTTTACACACTTAATAAGCTGTTTAAGAAAAACTAAACTGCAAAAAAGTTTTGTGGATTTTGTTGAAGTAGGCGTGGCGCCGCCCACTTTTCAGCAAAAAAGGTCTGTTATTTTCAAAAGCGATTGCTTGAAATTTCAAGAAGGTATTTCAATGAAAGTTAGTGAGATGCTTCCCAATAGTATGTAGTATACTCCTGCCAAAAATTATGCAAATCGAATGACAAACAAGCAAGATTTACGGGAAAGTAGTTAACTCCCTATTGCCTTTTTATACCTAGTAGTGCTTCGCACACAAGGTATATTAACTTCATTCGCCTAACGGTAGTATGTAACGGCATAAACGAATCGAGATAGATATTGACTTATGTATATCAAAATGTTCAGGAGGAAAAGAGAAATTGATTGAGCCATGTCCGTCCGTCCGTCCGTCCGTCTGTGAACACGATAACTTGAGTAAATCTTGAGATATCTCAATGAAATTTGGTATGCAGGTTCCTTTTCACTTATCTCGGAGCGCTATTGAAAATAGGCAAAATCGGTTAAAAGCCACGCCCACTTTCTATATATATAATATTTTCGAAAATACAAAAAGAGTGATTATTCTGTACATAATCCACCTATAAGGATAATATTTGTTGTGCACTTTAGCGTTAAGGCAAAAAATATATTTTTGAAGAAATTTTTAAAATGGGGCGTGGTACCGCCCACTTTTGATTAAGTCAAATTTGGAAATATTATTAATCATAAATCAAAAACCGCTCAAGATAGCAAAGTGAAATTCAGCACACATATTTATATTAATACAGGCAATATTTCGAAAAAAAATTATCGAAATCGGGTTAGGTCCACGCCCAATTTTATACGAAAGATTTTGAAAAGGATCATAGATATATTGAATATGCTATAACTTTGCTTAAACTTGCTGTATATCATTTCTATTTCACCTCTAAAGTGTTCGTGGGCAAAAAAAGTCGAAAACACAAAATTTTTGGAAAATGGGCGTGGCCCCGCCCCTTTATGGGGGACTATTCCATAAAACTTTCCATGCCATAACTCCGGTAAAAATTTACTTATTGAAACGCTATTTACAGAAAGTGTTCAACATATAAAGCTAACTCTTTGCTGTAAAAATAAACAAAATCGGTGAACGGACACGCCCACTTTTTGAACACAGTTCTGAAAAATTTCTTCGTAAAATTAAAATCGCGATATTTCCATAACTGTATAAGTTATATATGTATATCAGATTTTACACACTTAATAAGCTTTTTAAGAAAAACTAAACTGCAAAAAAGTTTTGTGGATTTTGTTGAAGTAGGCGTGGCGCCGCCCACTTTTCAGCAAAAAAGGTCTGTTATTTTCAAAAGCGATTGCTTGAAATTTCAAGAAGGTATTTCAATGAAAGTTAGTGAGATGCTTCCCAATAGTATGTAGTATAATCCTGCCAAAAATTATGCAAATCGAATGACAAACAAGCAAGATTTACGGGAAAGTAGTTAACTCCCTATTGCCTTTTTTTTATTAATTTTTTTTATTTTCATACCTTTCATAAGCCCCATGCAAAACTATTTATATTTTGTTATTTAGTGATAATTTAATTTACCACTTACAACAGAAGTGTTTTTAATCGAAAACAATCAGTTGTTTTATACCACCTTTTTATACCTAGTAGTGCTTCGCACACAAGGTATATTAACTTCATTCGCCTAACGGTAGTATGTAACGGCATAAACGAATCGAGATAGATATTGACTTATGTATATCAAAATGTTCAGGAGGAAAAGAGAAATTGATTGAGCCATGTCCGTCCGTCCGTCCGTCTGTCCGTCCGTCCGTCTGTGAACACGATAACTTGAGTAAATCTTGAGATATCTCAATGAAATTTGGTATGCAGGTTCCTTTTCACTTATCTCGGAGCGCTATTGAAAATAGGCAAAATCGGTTAAAAGCCACGCCCACTTTCTATATATATAATATTTTCGAAAATACAAAAAGAGTGATTATTCTGTACATAATACACCTATAAGGATAATATTTGGTGTGCACTTTAGCGTTAAGGCAAAAAATATATTTTTGAAGAAATTTTTAAAATGGGGCGTGGTACCGCCCACTTTTGATTAAGTCAAATTTGGAAATATTATTAATCATAAATCAAAAACCGCTCAAGATAGCAAAGTGAAATTCAGCACACATATTTATATTAATACAGGCAATATTTCGAAAAAAAATTATCGAAATCGGGTTAGGTCCACGCCCAATTTTATACGAAAGATTTTGAAAAGGATCATAGATATATTGAATATGCTATAACTTTGCTTAAACTTGCTGTATATCATTTCTATTTCACCTCTAAAGTGTTCGTGGGCAAAAAAAGTCGAAAACACAAAATTTTTGGAAAATGGGCCTGGCCCCGCCCCTTTATGGGGGATTATTCCATAAAACTTTCCATGCCATAACTCCGGTAAAAATTGACTTATTGAAACGCTATTTACAGAAAGTGTTCAACATATAAAGCTAACTCTTTGCTGTAAAAATAAACAAAATCGGTGAACGGACACGCCCACTTTTTGAACACAGTTCTGAAAAATTTCTTCGTAAAATTAAAATTGCGATATTTCCATAACTGTATAAGTTATATATATCAGATTTTACACACTTAATAAGCTTTTTAAGAAAAACTAAACTGCAAAAAAGTTTTGTGGATTTTGTTGAAGTAGGCGTGGCGCCGCCCACTTTTCAGCAAAAAAGGTCTGTTATTTTCAAAAGCGATTGCTTGAAATTTTAAGAAGGTATTTCAATGAAAGTTAGTGAGATGCTTCCCAATAGTATGTAGTATACTCCTGCCAAAAATTATGCAAATCGAATGACAAACAAGCAAGATTTACGGGAAAGTAGTTAACTCCCTATTGCCTTTTTTTTATTAATTTTTTTTATTTTCATACCTTTCATAAGCCCCATGCAAAACTATTTATATTTTGTTATTTAGTGATAATTTAATTTACCACTTACAACAGAAGTGTTTTTAATCGAAAACAATCAGTTGTTTTATACCACCTTTTTAGGTATTAAAATAGACCTGAGTTAATTGGGATAACGCAACAGATCACTACTAGGTATTTAATGTTCGGTTACACCCGAACTTAGACTTCCTTACTAGTTTTTCTTTTACTTTTCGATATTGCGGTTTATCTATCTTTTACTATAATAAAACCCTAGAAAAGTTGTGTCTGTCGGATGACTTGGGAAATGTTTAGGCACAACTAAAAAGTCAAATGGAAAAGAGGTGACAAAATGTCTAAGTTAAACTATTAAAAAACGTCTTTACTTTAGTTGGTTGCCGTTGACATAAACGAGATAGAATGTGGGAAAAAAAATATTGTTCTGAACCTTCTCTGCCTGTAAATTGTCTTCTCAAGTGAGGGTATCAGAATTTTATGAACTACTTACATCCCGAGCAAGGCCGGGTTCCCTGCTAGCCTTTAATAAAACTCTAGAAGAGTTGTGTCTGTATATTGGAAATTTCGTTGAAAAACTGACTATGGACGACTTGTGGAAGGTTGAGGCACAGCTAAAGAGTGAGTCAAATAGAGGGGAGATGACAAAATGCCGAAGTTAGACTGTTAAAAAACGCATTTACTTTAGTTGGTTGCCAAAGACATGAACGGGATATAATGTGGGAAAATAAATATTGTTCTGAACCTTCTCAGCATGTAAATTGTTTTGGATTTTCTTGAACACATCTATCTCTTTTTTTCCTCGAATCTAGCTCCAAAATAAATTGTATCCTGGCAAGACTGGGACCATCAGCAATGCATTTATTCGTTTTACATTCCAAAAACACAAATGGAAAGATAAAAGAGGAGTGGTATGCGGATTCGGGTGCTACCGATCATATGTCGTGTCAAGATGAACTCTTTCATAAATTCACATCCATTTCAAAGGGTGTATGGCAAGTTAAGATAGGAGATGGGATAAAGTAGGAAGTAAAAGGCATTGGTGACATAAAAGTTCGAACGGCGGCAACTAAAGCAATTTGCTTCATTAAAGACGTTTTGCTTGGGCCTGATTTGAACCGAAATTTTATATCTGTGTCCAGAGTGACAGAGAAAGGTATTAAAGTTATTTTCGATGAAGGTGGAAAGCTGGTGCATTTTGAGAAAAGTCGGTCGATCAAAGCTAATGGAGAGCGCCATGACAGGTTATACCAAATGGATTTAAAGGCCATAAAAGAAAGCGAATTAAGTGCAGCGTCAACTTCAATGCGTGTCTGGCATGAGCGTTTAGGGCACGTGAATTTTGAGACTCTTAAAGAAATTCGACCGAGGAAATTTATAGCGAATCCATTTTGTGAAGGATGCGTTTACGGAAAACAAGATCGCTTCAGCTTTGCAAAATCAGGTGCCCGACGAGCTACCAAAGCTGGTGAGGTTTTTCATGTTGACTTCTCTGGTAAGATGAGCACGCCTTCAGTAGGTGGAGCAAATTATTTCGTGCTTTTTAAAGATGATTTTTCCAGATATTGTTTCATTTATTTTTTAAAATATAAAACAGATGTTTTAGGCAATTTGATGCAATTCTGTACTGATATTGCGGCAGATGGGCATAAAATCAACCGATTACGATCTGATGGTGGACTAGAGTTTTGCAATGAGACAGTTAAAATATTAAACACGACGTAACTACCCCAAGAGCTCCTGAGCTTTTTAAGCATAGATGGATTTTGGCATTAAACTTTATTTTCAGTCATCGTATGATCTTTGTCAAATAAATATATATTTTCAAACCGCTAAAATAATTGTTATTTTTATTTGCTCATACGCTTGGATCGAAAAAAGTTTTGTTAGGTTTGTACGAAAATTTAATGTTGTTGTTTCGTATCATGTTACCTAGTGTTTTGTTGTCTGTTAGCCCTGGTATAAATGTTACTCCTGCGTATATATGTTTTTACGCTTCTTTTCCTCCCACCAAGGCCAATTTAAACCTGCAGGTGCAGGCCAACCGTGTGAACGAAAGAAGCTCGACGCCGACAGCGGAAGAAGAACTAGGCAAATATAATTAAGTGAAATAGAAATTGTAATTCAGTCGTTAATAGTAGGTTAAAAAAAAATTTAATTTTTTTAATAGTTTCGGGAGCGTAACAACTAACTGGCGCCCAACGTAAAAAGGGCCTAGTCGCTAGTAAACGTAAAGTTAAAATACTCCGGACCAAGGACTCGGAAAAAAACCCCTTACTCACGCTTGAAGAAGGGGCTCGCGAAGGAAGTGGCATATCTCTTCCTGAAGTAACCAACCAGGAGGTAAAACAGGAGTACAGGATAACCATGCACGTGGCTGCAATACTTATGTAAGCACTAAGATAGATAGATTATAAGTGAAATTTAAAACAGAAAATAAGTAAAATTAGATTAAAAAAAAAATTTTGGAAAATGAATTAAGTGAAATATAAGATAATAAGAGTTGAATAAATAAACGAAAATAAATAAAGAATTTTTAAAATTGAAAATAAATTAAGTGAAATTTAAGAAAATATGTGTTGAATTAATAATCGAAAATAAATAAAGAGATTTTAGAAGTTAGATTTTCTAAATTATATGATAGTGCATGAAAGTGAAACTTAAGAATAAAAGTTAAATAATCGAAAATCGAAATAACACAATTTAGGGAACGAGAAAATATTTCAGATATTTGAATTTCTCAAGTCATAAACAAAAGAAAAAAAACGGTTAAATAACATTGAGCTTATACATCTCATAAAATAAGACAAATCTTTAAATAATAAAACAAAACAACTCTGCGATTCACCACAAAAGAGACCCTCCAGAGATTGTATAAACTATAAACCACTAAAGCACCACATAGTTAGGATAAAGGGTTAAACAAAATGGGCCAAAACAATTTAATACGAGCCGCTATACTAGGGAACATAAATGCACCCCCGGCAGGACCACCACTGCCACCACAACCCCCTGGTGCCACTGGCCCACGAATTCCCAACCCCACTCCCGAATTTAGGAGCTTAATAAAAGATCTAATGAAGGAAATACTAATGGTAGACGAAAGGGAGGCGCTGCACCCAACGCAGCAACCTATAGCGGACCAAATAGTAGAAGAGAGGTACCCTTGATTACCAACTGATCTGTTTGATTCACGGTCCAGGAGTTGTATGGTATATACCCACCTCTCGCTGATATTGAACAAAATATCCTGCATGGAAATCAGCGAGGAATGCATGCACGTCCTCACCTGCACATACCGTGACAAGACACTGGACACCTTTGTCAGACCAACCCCTACCTTTACCCGATTTTCTCAACAACACCTTTACCAACAACAATACCAAACACCGCAGCAATACCAATACCAACCAGAGCAGTTCCACCAATACCAAACCTGCAGTCCCAATGGATATTGGCCGATCAATGCAAAGCAGAAACATCAACTATATGAGTAGACCCAGTTACAATAACATCGCATCCAAGCATTACAATCAGAGGTTGAAAGACAAATTGGTAAACTCCTCGAAGATGGAATAATAAGACCATCGCGATCACCCTATAATTCGCCAGTTTGGATAGTTGATAAAAAACCAGATTCCCTGGGTAACAAACAATACTGGTGATAGATTACCGTAAGTTGAATTCTGTAACGATAGCAGATCGGCACCCCATTCCTGAAATAAATGAAGTCCTTTCCCAGTTGGGAAGCAAAAAATTTGTTCTCGGTCATAGACCTAAAAAGTGGCTTTCACCAAATTCCTTTAAAAGAATTAGATATAGAGAAAACAGCTTTCTCCATAAATAATGGGAAGTATGAATTCACTAGGTCACCGTTTGGCCTGAAGAACGCACCCTCCATTTTTCAAAGAAATTTAGATGACAACTTGCGAAATTTCATTGTACAATGTTGTTATGTCTACATTTATGACATAACTAGTTGCCCGTGTGCAACGTTGTTCGCAATACCATTGTGTTTTGTTTATATATTAACATGCTATATATATTAAGTTGAATAAATTGTTTAAAGATATATCACCTCAAACCCAGAATTTACCAACTCAAATAATGGTTTACTTACACTACATGCACGTTTTTAAAAATCAGAAACACATTTTTATAATTCAAGTAAAGTATATTTCCAATCAGGATCAGATACACTCATACATACACTTATTCCGTTTTTTTCATTCATTTCTGCTAATGTGTCGTTGCGAGGTATGAATGTCAACTCTCCAGCCGCAGTACCTGTAAGGATTGTTGTCTCTGGAATATGCGACGCTAGAATTAAAACGACTACGCGGTTTGCTGGTCAGATTCAGAATCCTTTATTCTTCTTTTTCTTTTGACAAAATGGTCTCTTAAAATTAGTGCTTACAAGTATAGTTATTATCTACAACCGTCTACTACGCATTGCCACCCGGTTCTTAGTCTACGACTTAACCCTCGTGTTATGCCTAACGTATGATACTCTACTACATCTCGGCCATTCTGATAAAATAGGATCGCCTGATTCTACGCCGAGTGGACAATGAAATACATATACATTTTGTAAGATAATAGTACACACCATTCTTAATATATGCAAACCTTCGTGTAATACATTTTTAAACAAACATTGTATGTTTTCACAATCGACAAGTAATAAAATATATATATAAGTACAACATTTAGTTTGTGTAACTATTTGTATTATTATGAAAGCCTTGTAATTCAAAACAATAAATGGGAATATATAACAACATATCGATGGCCCCGAGCAGCTTTGAACTAACTCGTGGAGAACGTTTTGTTTTATCTTATCTCGCGCTCAGTTCAGTAAACTGTCTTAACTCGCGTTCTCCTTTTCATTCTGTCCTAACTAATTGAGGCACGTTCATTTCATCTTATCTCGAACGCTGCGAAGTAAACTATCTTAACTCCATCGCGTCTTTTCATAATGTCTTAACTCCCGGCGTTGCTTATAAACTATCTCAACTCTGATTCGTACAATTTCGAGAACGAGCTACTTTAATGTTTAGGGTAAAAATAAGTCCATACATAACACAATCTTCTCAAATGCTTAATTAATGATAAAAGACTATGCAGAAGCAAGTAAATTGAGACCTTTTTTAATTATAAGTAAGTAGTGAAAATAATGTAGAAAGAAATAACTACTTTCCAACGTCTAACCCAAACACCTGTTTGCTGATAAAACAAAAGAACAACGGAATAACTATTATGAAAGAAAAATAAAGTTTATTTCAAAAATAAAAAAACTTGTAATTATTATGTCCCTGTTTTTTTTCTGATAACAAAATATAATACGATTACTTGTAGGTACTTATTATGGTAGAAAAATAATAAATAACAAAAAAAGCACTTCACTTAGCCTCGACTGAAGATAGAAAAAAAAAATTACTCATCATTATCGGAATTCTGTCCTATATTATCTATGTCCATTGCATTAAGAGACTTATAGAGCGCGTGTCGAGTAGAAGGAATTGCCCCAGAATTGCACAATGTTAATAAATCTTTCAATTTCAAACGATCAATCGACAATGCAGTTTGGTAGGCACATTTGAGATTGTAGTTGCGAAAACCTAAAGGACGAGGGAAAAGCTGCATAAAACTCTAGTTCTGAGCAAGAAATTTGTCTCACTAGTTACTGATTCCCCTACATGGCATGTGTACCCGAGTTGAGATAAAATAGAACGGAACATTTTTACTCAAACTAAGTTAAACTATTCGGTTTAAACATTTTTAAATATATAAATATACATATTTCTGATTGCTTTGGGATTTTCTCAAAAAATTCCAATGGAAATATGTACTTGAAAATTAAAAAAAAAAAAATACCGAAAAAATGAGTTGAGATAGTTTATAAGCAACGCTGGGAGTTAAGACATTATGAAAAGACGCGATTGAGTTAAGATAGTTTACTTCGCAGCGTTCGAGATAAGATGAAATGAACGTCCCTCAATTAGTTAGTACAGAATGAAACGTAGAACGAGAGTTGATACACTTTACTAAGCTGAGCGCGAGATAAGATAAAACAAAACGTTCTCTACGAGTTGGTACAAAGCTGCTCGGGGCCATCGATATATACACGTATTTTCGTTAGAAGTCTTAGTTTTTTACATTTTTACAATTTAGCCATGGCTTTAAATTTTCTATTGACCAAATGCCTTTGTAGGGAATTTGCGTTTGTTGAAAGCGGTAGGTAGCGGTCATTATTTAAAACTTTAGCTATTCGATATGGTCCTTTAAATTAAGGTATAAGTTTGCTTGACGCGCCTACCTGTGAGCTAATGTTAGAGATGACAACATAATCCCCTACATCAAATTTGCGGGATTCCTGACGTTTAGAATCTGAATAAATTTTATTATAATTTTGCGCTTTATGCTGTACTGCTTCTGCTTGTTCCCTGATACTCTCTATGTCCATACGCTTCGAAACTTGCGTTTCTTCTAAGACATTTTCTACTACGCTATCGACGACTTGTCCTCTTTGAGTTGTGCCAAAGAGTAGAACACTAGGGTGCTCCTTAGTTGCCTTGTGTACCATATTGTTCATTGAATACTCTACTGAGTCTAACACTTTGTCCCAGCCTATATCTTTCCCAGAGTTTGTCATTTTCGCTATCATCGGACCTAGTGTTTTGTTCACAATTTCTACCTGTCCGTTAGCCTGAGGGGAGTTCGTGGCCACTTTAACGTGTTCGACGTTATAAACTTTCAAAAATTCCTCAAACTCATTTCAAGTGAAGCAAGTGCCCCTGTCGGAAACTACTATTTTGGGCCTGCTATACGCTCTAAAATAATCTTTTAACGCTATAACCGCTTCTTTTGAGGCGGTTGTTTTTGCCGCGTATAGGCGCACAAACTTTGTAAAAGCGTCTATTATCACCAAAACGTGTTTCTTTTTTGTACTTTCGCTATGCACAGGCCCGTAATGGTCTATGTGGACCATTTCGAAAGGTCGATTTCCTTTTGGTATCATGTGTAGAAGTTCTTCCTTCTTACCACTTTTGCCTGAAAATGCTATACATTTTAGGCAGTTTGCTATGTGAATATTCGCTTTTTTCCGGACGCCCGGAAACCAATAACTTTTGCTCAATGTTTCGACTACTTTTTCTATACCCATGTGACCCATTTCATCGTGATATTTATATAAAACGTGTTGTTCCATATCCTCGGGTACGTAAAACAGCAGGTCGTTTTTACGTTTCTTATACACTATACCGTTCCTCATTTCATAGTTGCTATTCTCTTTGATCTCCAACTCTATTTTTATCTTTCCTATAAGATCATCCCTATTTTGGCATATAATTAAGTTTTCTTCAAAGGAATTTGTATGAATGACTAAAATATTTGTTCTACTTAATGCATCCACGTGTTGCATTCTTTTACCCTCTCTATGTTCGAGAACATAGTCATAATTCTGTAGCTCTAGTGCCCACCTTGCGATTCTAGGATTCATCTCTTTTTTGTTAAGTGTTAGTGTAAGCGAATTACAATCTGTTACAATTTTGAATTTTATTCCCTGGAGGTAAACTCTAAATCTCTTCAGGGCGTATATTATGGCCAACGTCTCCAGTTCAAAACTGTGATACCTAGACTCAACTTCCGTTGTACGTTTCGAGAAATAGAAAACTGGGTGTAATTTTGTATCTTTCTTCTTTTTGAGTATTATTGCTCCGAAACCTAGAGAGCTCGCGTCGCAGTGGAGTTCTGTCAAATCTTTCGGATTGTATATGGCTAATACCGGTGCGACTAACATCTTTTCTTTGAGTGCTTCGAAAACTTCTAGTTCTTTTTTACCAAAGTGAAATTTTTCTCCTTTTTTTAGTAGGTCATAGAGCGGTTTGGCTATGATCGAGAAATCTTTTATAAATCTCCGGAAATACGAGCAAAGTCCTAGGAAGCTTTGAACTTCCTGTAATGCATAGTTTTCGATTGTACTTAAGCCCTTTTTGTCGGCTCTTATGCCTTCGCCCGAAATCGAGTAACCTAAATATGATATTTCTGACATAAGAAACTCGCACTTGTCCAATCGTAACTCTAGTTTGTTTTGTGACAGACATTGAAAGACTTTACGTAGAATGCACAAATGATCTTCCAACGTTTCCGTTGCTACCATTATATCGTCAAGGTATACAACTATTTCACCTTCACGTATCATATTTGCAAAAATTTTATTTATAAACCCCTGAAAAGTAGCCGGTGCATTTCTTAACCCGAACGGCATTCGTAGAAACTCAAATTGGCCCAACGGCGTTGTAAAGGATGTAAATTTTACCGACTCTTTTTCAACAAACACATGAAAAAATCCATTTTTTAGGTCTAACTTGGTGAACAACTTTTTGTTAACTAACCTATCGAGCAAGTCGTCGATGAGCGGTATTGGGTAGTTATCTTTTGCCGTAATTTTATTAAGCTTCCTATAATCTACGCACATTCGGAGTTCTCCGGTTTTCTTTTTTACTAGGACTATGGGGGATACAAACTCCGAATCACTAGGGCGTATATATCTTTTGCTTACATAATCATCTAGAATCTTTTGCAGTTCGGCCTTTTCACTATATGATAATCTCCTAGGCGAGCAACTGAAAGGTTTATTATTTTCCAAAACTAAGCGAATTTCTTTCCGAACTTCGGGTTCGTGAGGCTTGTGTGCATATAAGTACTCGTTGCAAAAAAGTTCGTGAAGGAACTTTTTATCTTTATGACTAACTTCATTACCGACTTTATAATCAGCTTCGTTTGCAGTTTGTGCTTCTATAGCTAATATTTCGCTAATTGCTTCTTTCATTGTTTGATTCGCTTGGCTTTGTACTACCGACACATTTTCGTTGTCATCTCTAACCTTAGACGTATTATTCCCAACAAACATTCCCGTGGCTTCAACGCCATCTATTTGGAGCTTTGCTCCACTTGATTCTAAAAAAGTTCTGCCTAAAATAACTGAATAACTAATCGATTCGTCAGGGATTATTATGAATTCAGTTAATATCTTTTTATTCAATACTTTAATTAAACAATTAATACTTCCGATCGTATCTAACATTGTATTATTAATACCAAAATATTTCGTCTCAACTTTTCTTAAATGTATTCCATCGGGTACAATGCTTTTTTTCATAAGGCTGACTGGACTCCCCGAATCGATTAGGCATTCTATAACAATATTTACATTAGGGCGTGCTAAAATATCTATACTAAAATTACTTACAAACTTGTTGCTGGTTGACGGCTTTTTGCAACTTGTAGCAAAATGGCCTCGTTCACATGCGAAGCACGTCCCTGGCTCGCGTTTTGGTTTTCTGCACTCGCTCGACTTGTGTCCCGAACAGTTGCAATTGTAGCACTTTCGTCGCTCTGGTGTTAATTTTGCTGCAGCTCGTTGTGGTAATTGTACCGTGCGGAATGCCATCACTAGTTGGTTAAACGATTTAAAATTCTGTATTGTTGCCTGTACTCTTAATTGTGTGTCAGGTATCCCATCTACCACGTATTCGACAAGTTTGGCTTGGTTGCGAACAGCGCCGTCATCTCGTGAACCACTTCGTCAACGCTTTTTGCATACATGTTGTTAGAATTGTACCACATCAGTGCTGCACCTTTCAACTTTATACCGATTACCAGATTTAGGATTTCGTCTTTGACTTGAAGTATACGTTAGAAATGGCGCAGTTGCGATAGAGGCCATATGTCAAAACCATCTCCTCCGTCATAATTGGTCATCAGTTCTTTTAATGTATCGAGTGGCACGTTTTTTTCCATCGTAACCGATGCACTGGCTTTCTCCGATTCTAATTTCAATTTTAACAACCCGATCTCCTTTTCTAATAGTTTTATTTTGTTATCGTTGAGTTGCGTATCGGTATTTTTTGAGGTTAGCGTCTCGCACCCTACACTAAGGCTTCAAAAAATTTCTCCACCGAACGCTCCGTTATTTGCAAGTAAGCTAGTATTACCGCCTTCGTTTTCATCGCAGCCACCTGCGACGTTGACGTTGCTGTCTGCGGTAGCGTTGCCGCCGTTTGCGTTGTCTTCGATTACCTCGTAGCTTTCTTCGCTATTGTCGTCGTCATTGAATGAGCCGTTACCGTTGTCTTTGTGGCCTTTGCCTTTCAAGCCGTTGTCGCTAACTTTGTCCTTTGCGTTGTTTCTAGCCGTTGTTCTGCTACCGTTGTCGTCGTGAGCGTCGCCATCGTTCGATATGGTGATGGTGTCAGGATTTTCATCATGCATGCCGGGACATGTTCCTCTTGCTTCCTCCGATAGGTCATTTAGTCTCGCTGCGAGTGACGCCTTGGCGCCACTGGCCGTAAGCCCAACGTTGGTGCACCATGCCTTCAGCTGCATGAGCGTATATCTTTCAGCGTTAATTTTCTCACTATTCATTTCGAAAAACACTCAAAACTTTAGGTTAATATAATTTAAGTTTTATGTTGGCGGTTCAAAGACAACTTCTGATGGAATATGCGACGCTAGAATTAAAACGACTACGCGCTTTGCTAGTCAGATTCAGAATCCTTTATTCTTCTTTTTCTTTCCACAAAATGGTCTCTTAAAATTAGTGCTTACAAGTGTAGTTATTATCTACAACCGTCTACTACGCATTGCCACCCGGTTCTTAGTCTACGACTTAACCCTCGTGTTATGCCTAACGTATGATACTCTACTACATCTCTAAGATGTTATTATGCATTTGTTTCGCTTGCAATACGGTTCCATTACATAGATTCGGTGGCTTAAGGTTGCGCAGTAATATAATTGGAATATTTTGTTTTAATTTTATTTTATAAGGTGGTAAACCCGAGGGATTTAGGGAATTCAAGAACTGAATCGGGTAATGTACTGCATTTTCGCTTTGACATATACTCTTTGACTTCGCCGGGTACTTTATCAAGGATAACGTTATTAATATCGTCATCTGTTATGTTTCTTGGTGCAACAATAGCCCGTTGACATAGCCATGTATACGGCTTACTTGATAGTTCTTCTATATTCGGGTAAACTTTTGATATTAATTCGTTATACACCATATTCCCAATATTTGAATCTATTAATAACTCAATGGCAGCATAGTAGACCTACCAGTTCATTTACAAAAGTTTTTTTACTGAAATTGATGAATTTTTGTTTTTTATTTAAGAAATTACTTCCATTAAAAATTTTTTTGTAAATGAACAGACTTTGTGGCAGATTACAAAAATAAAAAAGGAGAGCTATTTTACATTTGTAGGGTCTATCAGCGATTCCATTTAATTTGACGCCGGCTAGCTGATGCTAAAACGATAGGGAACATCTGTCGATATAATCGGAGTTCGAGGGATAATTGAAATTAACTCATGATCACGAAATAAGCAGGCCAATTCTAAATATCTGGGGAAATTTTCCAAGACATTGAGCAGCTGTATATCTTTTCCCACTTTTCTCTCTCCCTCTTCCCCATCAATAACTTTCATTTGCTACCCATATCGTATAAACACCTCCCGGTCCACAGCTTCGCATTAAAACCTGAAAATTTGTCCCTGTATGAAGATATTCCGGGTAGCACCGGTCCAAGATTTAACCGATGTTCAAAACCCATTTTTTCACAAACTGCATGAAGAAAAAAACAGCATTCAAAATATATAATATTATGTATGGGTAACGCGTACTGGGTTCACGCTCTATACCAGTGGTGTCCATCCCATCAGTGTTAGCATTTTGGTGCTTTTAGAGCTAGATCTAGCTCTTTTTTTTGGCGTTTAGCTCCAAAATTCTGCTTTAGCTGCCAGCTCTTTTTCTAGTCCTTCTTTTTATTTTTAGCTCTTTTTTGGCTCCAAATTTATTTGTACAAATTGTACTTATTGAAAAATGGAGAAAGTTTTTATTTCTTTTATAATCGACGTCGAAATTATTATATTATTATTACCATGTGGCAACTCAGTTTCCCTCACCGATAACAAACACCTAAATCGGTTAACTTGGTCGAGTAACATTCGTAAATACCATATGTTTATTTTGCGAACAAGAATCGAAATGGAAAGGTAAGTAAATTGTGTGTAAAAACACTTTCCTAAGTTGCTAAAGATTTTGAACAACCTTACCCCCCGATTTTGTCTTCATGGTAAATATTCAGAAAAAATATTTCAAGCGTTTTGAATTCTGAGTCAGAATTAAAATGACTTCATTTGGCTTTGACGCAAAAATAAAAATTATTTTTGAGTTTTACTGAAAATTAAATATTTTTTTCTTAACTATTTATCAAGCTTGATAATTTTTCAAGAACACACTAATTTTTTTTTTTTTTTGTTGACTTAGTTATACTTTTTATACGTTTTAAACATTGTTTAAGTTAAATCTATACTATAATACATCTCTAGAAAAGTCGCACATTAAAAATTTCTTTAAAAAAATGACTTTTAAACTAAGGAATGAATTTTGATGAGAGTTTCACTAATGGACTGCTTGAAGCTTAGAAAGGGACCTGCACTATCAAAATCGAACGACAAACAAAAAAGATATACTGATTTTTAGGGAGGTATGCACCTCTGAAATTTTTTTTTCTTACATAAATTTATATGAAGAAAAATGTACTTACTTTGTCAAAAAAAAGCTAAGCGGACCTCTCTAAAATTTTTGTTCACTTTTTTTTCAATTTCAGCTAAATCAAGGATCAATTGCATATGTACACTGCCTTCCTATGCGGGTATCAGCATATCTTTAATAAAACTCTAGATAAGTTGTTTCTGTATATTTGAAATTTCTTTGAAAAATTACTGGGGATGACTTGGGGAATGTTTAGGCAAAGCTAAAGAGTCAAATAGAGGGGAGATGACAAAATGTCGAAGTTAGACTGTTAAAAACGCCTTTACTTTTGTTGGTTGCCGTAGACATACATAAAGGAGATATATACGCATATTGTCACTTGCGAAGCGAATACATTTGGCGAGTCGAACGGATTGGCGAACTCACCTAAAATTGGCATTGTGAGTGGCGAAAGAACTTTTTCGCCTGTCATGTTATGTTGCCATTCAAACAAATTTAAAAGGTTAATCCGAATTTGACGTTTCTGTCATTTTTGTATCATTTGCTTATGTTTTTATTTATTTACTAGCAAACCCAGCAGACGTTGTCCTGCCCAAACACTAACTTGTTTGCATTTAAAATAAGTCATTCGCCCTCCTAATTTCACCTCCACATCCTTCTCTCCGCCCATCCTCTTCATATGCTTTTGTCTTTTCATATTGCGTTTTAATTGTCATCCAAATACCTATCCCTTTCTCAACCCCAATCCCAAAAGGATTTAAAATGACTCCATTTTAAAAATCTCATCAAGACCTTTCATTTTAGACCCATTTTTTTACAAAAACCTTCTAGCTCCAATTTTGGGACATCTCCAAAACCTTTCCAAATGCCTTTATATTTTTAGCGTATAACCATCTCGAGCGGATACAAAATTTACCTTCCAAATTTAGTTATGTGTATTAGGTCCAGCCGTTCTCAAAATAGATGTTTCCATAAATGAAGCAAAGTCCAATTGAAAGCTCTGGTCTTCCCCTTGCGTTTGATACCAATTTTGTGCGAATATTCCAAAATTTTACCCGAAACCAAATTTTGACCGATAACTTTGTTATCGATAAATATATCGAATTGAACCAAAGTCCAAATGAAAGCTGTGGTCTTCCCCTTTCGACTGATACCAATTTTGTGCGAATATTCCAAAGTTTACCCGAAACCACATTTTGACCGATAACTCTGTTATCGATAAATATATCGAATTGAACCAAAGTCCAAATGAAAGCTGTGGCCTTCCCCTTTCGATTGATACCAATTTTGTGCGAATATTCCAAAATTTTACCCGAAACCACATTTGACCGATAACTTTGTTATCGATAAATATATCGAATTGAACCAAAGTCCAAATGAAAGCTGTGGTCTTCCCCTTTCGATTGAGACCAATTTTGTGCGAATATTCCAAAGTTTACCCGAAACCACATTTTGACCGATAACTCTGTTATCGATAAATATATCGAATTGAACCAAAGTCCAAATGAAAGCTGTGGTCTTCCCCATTCGATTGAGACCAATTTTGTGCGAATATTCCAAAGTTTACCCGAAACCACATTTTGACCGATAACTCTGTTATCGATAAATATATCGAATTGAACTAAAGTCCAAATGAAAGCTGTGGTCTTCCCCTTTCGATTGATACCACTTTTGTGCGAATACTCCAAATTTTACGGAAAACAACATTTTGGCCGATAACTCTATTATCGATAAATTTTTCGAAATTTCATGATGCCTGTTACCTATTCTACACTCCTAAGGACCTGTCTGCAAAATTTCGTAATGATCGGGCCATTTGTTTAGACGATAAAGAACCACAAACATTCGCAGTCACTCACAAACTTACGTTTTTATATATTAGTAAGATTAGTGCAAAAGAGTGAGATGTTTGTGTAATTGTAGTAGGTAGCGAGGATGATGTGCGTCAGTTGGAAATGGCAGCTCATACCAAGATCATAAAAAGTACTAGTTCGGATACAGATGAGCTGGATGTGGGAGTAGTGGTGCAAAGAAACGTAAAACACACAGTGGCATCAATAGTCATTTAATGATAGTAGAAGACGCTTTGCAATCACATCCACTTGAAGTGCGTATAACAATTGGCAATAGCGCAAAAGGTGCGGATGAATACATAGTGGTGCGCCTGCGTTACTTCGAACGTTTTGGTTTTGCCACTGCAGCAACATTACAAAAAATCATACCAGATCTTATTAAATCCATTTAACAAATGTGGAACTCTCGCTTGAATTTAATGAAAGAAATACGGGCTTTGGTTCCAAAACAAATTGATTTACATATATTTGAAAGAAGAATGTTTACCCACTACTCGCCCCTCAAGCAGTCTTGTACAATGGACTTCACTTACTTATGAGGAGTATGTTGCAATGTTGCAAATGACAAATATGTCCAAACAAAAAAGTCCAGTACACACATTGGTACGTATGACCGAAGGTCTAACAACAATGTGTGCTCACTGTTGGCAAGAACAAACAAACAAAAGGGAATTAATTGAAGTAGAGATAAGTGCGTTGTGACGTCACAGGGCATCATAGCTTAGATGTTAGAATTTTCTAACAGCGGCTTTGGTGCAGACACTGGTTCATATCCCAGTGTCCGAAAAGGGATCTGATGATGAGCTTGGAAACTCTGAAACATGTAATCCTATCCATCGCTGTGATTTAACAATGCCATTTTTTCTCCAATTATCAATTTTTCCCAAAAAACTGGCAATTAAAATTCATTACGAATTATTGTTTCTCTGTGTCTCGAGCTTGCAAAACTTACAAATATGGAAAATTAGGATAGTTAACGTAAGCCATAGGTTTTAGTTGCATTGAACAATATGCCATAGGCGTACGATTTTAAGTTTTAAGGAACTAATTAAAACAATTGGGCTTTATGGTCATTCGAAATTTTTAAACAACCCTTTTCAGTATCATCGTCTCCATGGCTTACGCCGATATCCAAATTCACGATTATTCATCATCCCACCTAATAACATTAGATAACGGCTTCTCCAAAATCAAAGATGGAAACCTTGATTTTATTCATACAGTTAATACACACACATATAAAACCCTTCTGGAAAATATTGCTGAAACCATAGATAAACATTTAGAACCATCACATCATTTTAATCCCACCCTACGACACCAGGCCCACAAACCATCGAAATTCTGGAAACAATCGAGCTCATCCGAAGTCCTAAAGCCCGAAGATCCCTAGATTTCCTCGGCACCGCTTGGAAATACTTAGCGGGAAGCCCTGACCATGACGATCTCAACATAACTAATAATTATTTAGGAAAACTAATAGATAATAATAACAACTAAATAATTGTTAACAACGCTTTAAATCAAAAATAGATAAGATTACAGAAATTACAAATAAATTGTTAAACGCCATAAAGGCAGATGAAGCTACACAAAATGAGGTTGCAATAAGCCTCCAAACCAAATTACGATTAATAACTACAACTGTGATCACTTAACCTTAATAAAGTCCACTGGGTAACTATTTTGTCAGAATCAATATCACATATGTTTTGAAAATGTAAAATTAAATCCAAAATTGAATTTTCATTGCTCGACATAACCTCGGCAGGAGTTATTATTTTTAGTAATTCCAAGTCTTTTCTTTCGAAATCGAATCTAAGTCTAATTTGATCTAACAGTTCGATATAAAATTTCAAAATTATGCTTAATTATGCTCTTAATTTTAATAATTTCAGTCGGAGTAGCTTTCGCTTGCAATAGAAAATGTTCTGATTTTGTACCAATACTTCAATGTAATTTGAACTGTCTTTGTAATCAATGTCGACGTGAAGTACAGCCTTTTTTATGAAATTGCTTAAAATCAACATATAATGTGTCTTTATTAGGGTGGTCCTTTTGATCGAATGTGCGACTTTTTTCAGTCTCACCCCCTAGATCGGTTCCTCCATGGTCAAATATAACGCATATAAATTTTTATCCCGATTGGATACGGTTAAGGGGTGCCGCACGGGGGTCAAAGTCTAGAGTGCCCTATGGAGACTCCAAAAATAAAAATGATTATTTTTTTAATCTAACACCCAAAATCGGTAACAATATAGTCGAAAATATTATATTTAAAATTTGGTCCCGATTGGACACCGTTAAGGCATGTCGCAGGACGGTCAAAGTTCAGATTAGCCTATAAGGTCTAAAAAGAATACAAATTATTTTTTCTTTTATTTCATACCGTAAATCAATAGCACTAAAGAAGAAATAATCACATATAAAATTTGGTTCCGATTGGATACCGTTACGGCGTGTCGCACGGGGGTCAAAATTCAGACTAGGCCTAAAAAATTAAAATTTCTTCTATTTCATACTTTAAATTTATAGCAATAAAGTCGAAGTAATCACATATAAAATTTTGGTTCCGATTGGATACCGTTACGGCGTGTCGCACGAGGGTCGAAATTCATACCAGGTCTAAAAAAATTCAAATAATTTTTCTTTTATTTAATACCTTAAATTGATAGCACTAAAGTATAAGTAATGACATATTAAATTTGGTTTGTGTTGGAGACCGGAAATATATTTTTATACCCAAAATCGATATTACTATAGTAGAAGCAGGGACGTAACTGTTATAAGAAATATGATAAAAAGGTTCTATTTAACCATTAATACTGATGTATTCAAATATTGGTTATAAGTAACCATTACCGTAAGACATATTTTATATTGGTCAACATAACCATTATAAGTGAGAGAAACATTTTTTGGTTAACAATAACCATTATTGTAAGTAATATGATTTTTTTGGTTATCGGTAGCAAAAAAATTCAAACAATATAAAACAACTTGAGTTGCTGGAGTGGCATGACCAATGTCTTCAAGTTCCTCGAGGAAAAATTTACCACTCTTCAGCAAAAATAGTTTGCTGTCGAGTGGGTCACCGATAACCAAAAAATGTATTGCTTGCGATAAGGGTTATTCGTAACCAAAAAATTTTTGGTTGACTTAATGGTTATTCGTAACCAAAAAAATAAATCTCCCATTTATATTGGTTGCTATGACTAAAATAAAATACCTCTTATGATAATGGTTAAAAATTCCCTAAAACATATAAAGGGAATTTTCGCGTAACCTTTTCTTCTGAAAGAAAAAAATAACAATTATTTTCGGTCCCTGAGTTGAAGACATCATTGTAGTGTGTCCAATGCATGCACATGCCTACATACAGACGGTATATTAAAATATATATGTATCCAAAACGCTTGCATATATAAATGCTTACATATATATGCAAGCGCGAGCAGCGGCTTAATTACCGACCGCCAACGTAAACAAACTCCCAGCCAAAATTATTGCTGATGTTATGTATTTTGGCTATGCGTAGTTTTCCCACGAATTGGGCAAACTCTTTTATATGCTTTGACAAAATATGTATATTTATGTATGTACATATGCACATGCATGCATTGGAATGCATTCTCTCTTGATTCTCTTTTACTTTAATATGTAAGAATTAGAGTAAATATGTATCGTAGTAAATAAGTAAAAAGTAAGAAATATTTTGTATAAATAGGCTAACATTTTTATAATAAAACAGAATGATTCTTTGGCACACAGCCAACACACTAATTTCTATTTCATTCTTTGGATGCCCCATTTTTCATGGCGATCCTGCTTACGAATCTGTAAATAAGGACAAACGTAGCAAAGAAATTTGCTGCAGTCCTTTCAATAATATTAGGACAGGACATACGTAGCAAGGCAACTTGCTGCTGTCCTTTTAATAAAAATAAGACCAGGACAAACGTAGCAACTTGCTGCTGTCCTTTTTAATAAATCAAAAAAAACTAGGACAAACGCGGCAATACAATTAGCTGCTGTCCTCGTAAATTAATTCAAAATACAGATCCGCGAATATTTTATGGACGATTTCGATAAAATCTTAAAAAAGTGGGAACACCAACCACGTTGAATTCTTTGAGCTGCTTCAGCTCGTCCTGGAAGTCTAACTGCTAATTGATGAATCTTAACATGTATCCTACAACTCTTCGTAATATGTTGAAAGAGCCATTATGTCGGATGTCATGAAGCATGCTTTCCTGAACAATGGTACTTGTTACAGGCACTGATGTCAGCTTCTTGCGTTCCATGTTAGTAGACAGAAAAATGTCTTTACAAGTTGTTGTAAGCGGCATAATAAGTGGAATATAGAAACCAAATAAAGCAGATGCAAGATGTTCCCGAAGACCAATAGCCGCCTGGAGTATTTTTCTTATTAGCTTAGATTAATTTGAATATTAAAATTCGAATATGTACTAAAGTTTTTTTTTTAAATAAACTAAAAATGCATAGGGATAAAAACCCTAGATAGATGAAGACAATTTTTCTCCATTATAGTGTTTAAAGAAATTTTTTTAAATTAACAATAAAATCTTGTTAGGGAGAAAGCCTTACCTGATAACCTTGATTACGAGGCTATCAACAGTATCGTTGATAACTTGGAATCAGCAAGCACACAAGAGGCACTTGAAAAATTAAGAAAGATAAAAGCTTATAGGCAGGCGGAAAAAGATCTAGTTTGGCTTAGGAAATGGTGGAGACTAATTGAAATGCCTAGGGAACCCACAATTGAAAACGCATTAGAACCATTATGGACCACTTGTGAGGAAAAATATAGATTCGAGGTCAAATTTATGGGACGAACAGACCCACATTAGGGAAAATTTTGTTTCCATTTATTGTACTTTTTCTTTCTTTTTGTCAATGGGAGGCCACGAATCGAAATTGGAAGAGCCTAATGCGAATGTGATCAATTCCATTCAAGTAATTGACCACACCGAAGCATTGGACTTCATAAACGTATTGCTCTTGATTGTGACGGTCTGCACATGTCTGAATCTGTTTTTAAAAATATACTCAATCCATAACAAGGTATTGAAGAAGAAATACCTGAGTCGCGCCGACGGACTGGATAAAGTCTAAGAATTTCTCTACCTATTCCAAATGAGTAAATGGGATGAAATTCTTACAAAGCTGAATGAGGAAAAAACCAACGCAGAAAAATCATATAAATGCATATGCAAAAATATAAAAATAAAAGCAGAGACAGTAAAGAAACATCTCAATGTTATACTGCTGTCACCAAATAACACGGGAAAGATAATAAAATCCATAAATAATACCCTCACAACAGCTCACCAGTCAGAATCCTACCAAATATACACATATATTAGGGACAAATTGGTATCATCATTATCAAGATATAATATCGATATTGTGATACCTACATCCTACGGGAAAAACATCGAAATTGATTTCGACACATATTTGATCGAAAGCGGATCAGATATTGAGGAAAAACAAGAAACAGGCCCTGCTGCAACTTCCTCCTCCAGTTGCACTAACGGAAGGAAGTGCACAAACAGACTCCAAAATGGCACAAGCAATCACAACTTTTATTAAAACTGCGTCATCGATCTTACCAGAGTTCGATGGCAAGGCAGAAAACCTACCTAGTTTTCTGGACGCCCTCGATATCCTCGAATTAATCAAAGAGGACCACGAGGCTATCGCAGTATCTCTTATTAAAACAAAACTAAAGGGCACAGCTAGAAATTATATAAGCTCTGAAACGACCATAGTAGCAATCAAACAAAAATTAAAAACAGCAATTAAAGGCGAATCAGTTGAAGTTTTGACAGCAAAACTCCTGAATGTGCAACAGCGGAGCAAAACGGCAAACCAATACACTGCCGAAATTGAAAAATTAACAAAATCATTGGAAGGAGCATACATATCTGACGGATTAACGCCAGAACTAGCATCCAAGTATGCAACACAATCAGCCGTAAAAGCTATGTCTAAAAATTGCTCCAATGACAAGGTAAAAACTATAATGCAAGCCGGAACGTTCAACTCAATGAACGAGGCTATATCAAAATTTACTAACAGTTGCACAGAGGTGACTGGTAACCCAAATTCCCTTTTGCACATTCGCCAGCAAAATTATTTTAAAGGTAACTTCAGCAGAGATTATCAGAACGGTAATTATAGAGGTAATCAAAGAAGAACATTCAATAACTACAATAACTACAATAACAATAATAATAACAATAATAACCGATCACATAACCAAAGAACCGGTCGAAGTTTCGGATCGCGAGGAAATACTCGCAATAATACTAGAAATGTCCGAACTGCTACGCAACAGGAAAACCAACAAACTCCACCTCAATAAATAAAAAATTATATGTTTTCAATTTACACCTAAATAGCTACATATATTCCAAGACAACTCTGAATGATTCCATTTCAACCCTCCTGATCGATACAGGAGCGGATATTTCAATTATAAAAAAGGGTCAAATTGACGATCATGTCACTATTAACAATTCACAAAAAACAGATTTAAAAGGAATTGGCCAAGGCATAACAAGCACTATTGGCACCGTTAAAGCAGATTTAAAGGATGACTACCTATTAATTGGACACAAATTTCATGTAGTAGAGGATGATTTTCCAATTCCTTGCGATGGAATATTGGGTTTAGATTTCATTAAAAAATATAACTGCATTTTAGATTATCAGAACGACGGAGACACTCTAATACTAAGACCGTATGATTACCCAGAAAACATAATAATTCAGATGACTAGCAACCCAACAATTGATAGTATTTCAATACCAGCAAGATCAGAAGTAGTAAGACAAATTAAAGTTAAAAATAATAAATATTCAGAATTACTAATTCCACAACAAGAATTGGCTGAAGGTATATTTATTGCAAATACCTTAGCAGATTCACACCAAACATTTATTAGAATTATAAATACAACAGATAAAAATGCAACTTTTCATGAATTTAATATAAAGACAGAAAATTTGAATGATTATACAATAATTAAAAATAATAAAATAGAAAATGAGTCCAACAATATAGAAAAATTAGAAAGACTAAATAAAAACTTTCCACAGTTTGCAAATAAATCACTTAATGAATTATGCACAGAGTTCATTGATATTTTTTCATTAGAATCAGAACCAATTACCACTAATAACTTTTACAAACAAAAACTCCATATGAAAGATAATAATCCAGTTTATGTTAAAAACTATAGAATACCAGAAGCCCTCAAGAGCGAAATAAGTAAACAAGTAAATAAATTAATTAAAGACGATATAATAGAACCTTCAATGTCTGAATGTAATAGTCCAATTTTACTAGTACCGAAAAAATCACTCCCTAATAATCAAGAAAAAAGATGGAGAATGGTTGTCGACTACAGACAAGTAAATAAAAAATTAACCGCAGATAAATTCCCTTTACCAAGAATAGATGACATATTAGATCAATTAGGAAGAGCTAAATATTTTTCATGCTTAGACTTAATGTCAGGCTTTCATCAAATAGAACTTAGCCCAGAATCGAGAGATATCACGTCATTTACGGCCGACAATGGCACGTACCGCTTTAAAAGATTACCGTATGGTCTTAAGGTAGCACCAAACTCATTTCAGAGAACGATGACATTAGCATTCTCAGGCTTAAAACCTTCACAAGCATTCCTATTCATGGACGATTTAGTCGTACTAGGATGCTCCGAAAAGCATATGATCAAAAATTTACGAGATGTTTTCGCAACTTGTAGAAAATATAATTTAAAATTACATCCAGATAAATGCATATTTTTCAACCAGGAAGTAACTTATCTTGGTCATAAATGCACAAGCAAAGGCATTTTGCCAGATCCCAGTAAATTTGAAACTATTAAAAACTACCCAACTCCTAAAAATGCAGATGAGGCGAAACGATTCGTCGCATTTTGCAATTATTATCGGAGATTTATTCCAAATTTTGCGGAATACTCTAGAATATTGACAAGACTTTGTAAGAAAAATGTAGTTTTTGATTGGACAGAGGATTGTAAAAAATCCTTTGACTATTTGAAAGCTGCGTTAATGAGCCCTAATGTTCTACAGTATCCCGATTTCAGTAATTCTGTATAACTGACGCAAGTGGTTATGCTTGCGGGGCTATGCTAAGCCAAGAGTACGAAGGAAAACAATTACCAATTGCATATGCATCTAGATCGTTTACAAAAGGAGAAATTAATAAAGCAACAATTGAGAAGGAATTAGCGGCCATTCATTGGGCCATAACCTATTTTAGACCATATGTCTACGGAAGAAAATTCTTGGTCAAAACAGACCACAGACCTTTAACGTTCTTATTTTCGATGAAAAACCCTTCATCAAAATTAACTAGAATCAGATTGGATTTGGAAGAATATGATTTCGAGGTGGAGTATATAGCAGGGAAAGAAAATTATGTAGCAGACGCGTTATCTCGCATTAATATTAAAGATTTAAAAGAAATGTCAGTAGAAGCATGTAAAATATTAAAAGTTACGACTAGATCGGAAACTAAGAAAAACCCCAGTAGTAAAAATGAAGAAATAAAAAGTCACAGAGAGAACCCAATCATATATGAAGCGCTATATAAATGTGAAGTAAAAAGACTAGTCCAGCTCGTTTTCGATCCTCCGAAATTATGTTTCAAAAAAGGAAAGAAAATTTGCAGCGAAATTAATATAGAAAACCTAATTGTTGAGGCGAAGATTGACTTAGGTCAATTCTTTGCCAGGCTTATGAAAGAAGCCGGCAATTTGGGAATTGAAAAAATACAGTTGTCCTTAGGAGACAAATTGTTTAAGAATAATTATACCCGGGTAGACACATTTAAAGAAATTGGTACCAAAGCTCTCAAAAATTTAATTATAGCATTAACTCCGGAGCAGTGTTGCCAGAATTTTTTCGAGCAATCCGGCTAGATCGAGAAAAAAAAACGGCTAAAAACGGCTAAAAAAAATAATTTCGGCGAGAAAAATTACAATTTTGGCCGAAAAAACGGCTAAAAATTTTGAATCAACTTTTCACACGTTTTATTCGATTTTTTTCATGAAAACATATAATATAAATATTTTATAATATTCACCCCTATTCTGCATAACAATTACGTTCCCGCTCTACGCTCCGCTTGGATCGTAAATATGCATTCTGAGTTACGCTCGGATCGAAAGAAAAAGAGGAAGAGCTATAAGTTTTTCGAAGTCATCTGTTTGCCTTGGAATGTGTGAAATTGAAACATAACAAAGCAATTTAAATTACACAAATTATTACTTTTGAAATAAAAGTAAAGCTTTATTATGATTTATAGACTTAATTATATATGTTTGAGCATTATTGAATAAATTGAGTGAAATTTTATAGATCAATTGACTGATTGTAGCAGACAACGAAGGACCAACAAAAAGCAAGAGGACACTGTTGGTGGATGTTACCACATCGTCAGCAGGTAGCTGGTATTTTCCATAGAGCTAGTGCTAGAAGAGTGCGCTTTGCCGACCAGGTACACAGATGGTTGGCGTCGCATCATGGGGCCACACCATACGCCGAGCAAACATTACACATGTCAGTGTTAAGTCTGACATCAGGTGGTACTTTTCGCTGGAGGAAGACATTGGCCGCCCCGGAATTGACAAAGAAGTTTACAGAGTATGAGTGGGTGCTGTGGAGTGGCCGCCGGTGCACGTTTGGATATAATGGCAATGTCAAAGCCATTACCTTAGTTTTAATTTTGTTAGTAATATTGTTTGGTGTTTTGAATGCTAGTCCAATTTGTAATTGTTTACAACCGGTGCCGATGCTAATGCGCGTCCAAAAATATTAGATCTCCGTAGGCGGATTCACATTCCTGGCATCGAAAAGCGTCTTTTGATATCCCTCCCTACATTTTTGGACAAATATTAGTACTCGCCACCAGTCGCAAACAATTACCCTGCAAACATATCAAAAAACATCATTAGAGCACAAAAACAAAATATAGCGAGCGTTTTACAACTTTTACATACGAGTTTTACTTAAATTTCAAGAATTTCAACAAAAAATCGCGGGAATTAATCGTAAATTGTTTGCAAAATAAAAAACAAGCATTTATACGCCAACAAAATTCCAACGTAGAAAAACGGAGCTACGATCGAAGTGCAGAATTAGCAGAACTGGAAGTTTCGAAGTTGAACGTAGCGGAATTGAAACGCAGAATACCAAAGTTGCCAAGCGGAGAAATTTTCGATCCAAGTCGAAATGCAGAATAGGGGTGATTAAGTTATTTGTACTCTTTGTTTGTACCGCTAAAGCTAACAGTTTTAATTCAAATTTTCACATGTTTTATTCGTTGTTTTGTCATTAAAACAAATGATATAAATATTTTACAATGTAAAGGAGTGTTTCTCATCTAGCCTTAAATATAAAAGTTCACTCTAAACAAAAATTTTGTTTAAAAAATTTAGATGAATTTTAAGGTTTACTTGAGAAAATGCCTCCAATTTCATAACAATAAAAAAAAGTTTCTTATACAGATGCTTTGCATCCTAATATACAGAGCTATAATAGTTCAACAATTCAAATCTGTATTTTTATACCCAGCGTACTAGTACTAGTACAAGGGTATTATAACTTTGTTGGGATAACGGTTGGTTGTACAGGTATAAAGGAATCGAGATAGATATAGACTTCCATATATCAATATGATCAGGATCGAAAAAAAATTTGATTGAGCCATGTCCGTCCGTCTGTCCGTCCGTCCGTCCGTCCGTCCGTCCGTCTGTCCGTTAACACGATAACTTGAGCAAATAATGAGATATCTTCACCAAATTCGGCATGCGTTCTTATTTAGGTTCAGAATAGATTGGTATTGAAAATGGGTAAAATCGGACCATAACCACGCCCCCTTTTTCGATATCGAAAATTTCGAAAAACGTATTAAACGGGTTAATTCAATATCAGAAGCAGCTACAATGATAAAATTTGCAGTATGTATTGATTTAGATGTTCTAAGGCCGATTTTATCAAATTTTTTGAAAAGGGGCGTGGCACCGCCCACATATATTTGAAGAAATTTTAAAATTTTGACTCTTAATAACTTCAGAACAGTTTACGCTAGTACAACGAAATTTTGTAGAGGGCATGCTATTGTTGTGTTGAATTCAGATATAGAAAATAAACGAAATCGCATCGCGACCACGCCTACTTTTTCATAAAAGTTATATTGAAAGGAGGTGGAAATATTGAAAAGTCCATATCTAATTGACTGATACCGCTATAATAATATAATTTGGTAGATAAAGCAATTTTCATATTCTTTACATTAGTTTTGCAAAATTTTGGAAAGTGGGCGTGGCACCGCCCACTTATGAGTCAAGCAATTTTCAAATTCGACTGCTAATAACTTCAGAACGGTGTGAGATAGGTTTACGAAACTAGGTACCAGGCATGTTATGTTTATGTAGAGTACTACCACAGAAAATAAGAAAAATCGGTGAACGACCACGCCCCTTTTTGGACTAAAGTTCTCTAAGCGAGAGTTAGGAAACCGGAATATGCAATATCTGTTTAACTGATAAAGATATAATGCTAAAATTTAGTACACTCATTCACTTGATGATTATTAGTGTTGTTTAAAGGTTTTTTGGTAATATTTTGGAAAATGGGCGTGGCACCGCCCACAAGTGAATAAACAAAATATCAACATTTCACTATTAACAAGCCACTGTGAAAGTATCATAAAGATCTGCAATGAAAACTGATCTTCAAATAGGGACAAACAACATAATAAAATCCGTGGGCGTGCCACCACCCACTTTTTTAAAATTATGTAAATATTGATTACACATATATCCGTATATAAAAAATTTCACAAAATACGTTAAAAGTTATTGGCATGTCACGCCTTCTTTTCCAAAGTTATATACATATAGGACATGGTATAACCCTTGAAAAGATCGATTGAGTACTTTTGGCTCATGTAAGCGGTTAAAGCTTTATAAGCAAGATGCGTGGCCGCGCCCAACAAATTCTCTATTGTTTAGGCTCGGCATAGATTGGTTTTTAAAATGGGCGAAATCGGATGAAAACTACACCCCCTTTTTCTGAAAACTAACGCTGGGTATTTAATGTTCGGTTCACCCGAACTTAGACTTCCTTACTTGTTTAAAATAGCCTCAATATAAAGCTTACATTTACATATATTTGTTATATCTATTACATAGATGTGCTTATATAAAAGGTACAACGAGCAAAATTTTAAGCAGAGCTTACTGTTTTAAAAATAATGTGACTTAATGAAAAGTCGCAATAAAATAACGCATCAGGTAACGAATATATTTTAAACTAGCAGACCCGGCAGACGTTGTTCTGCCTGACCAGTGACTTCCATAGAAATACATTTTCAAATATTTTTCTATTAACTTTTAACATTCCATTTAATGCAGTGCTTTAGGATAAATAAATTTTTTGGATGTCCAACTCAAAAACGGATCTTTTGAACTCAATGGGTATGACAAAAACCATTATGCGCTGCTGCGCAGATGTGTAGTTAGTATTTATTTAATTTTATCCTATATCTACCTACAATACTCTGGATATGTATGAACGGCAATAACAAACAAAAAAATTAAGTGCTTTGATTAAGATTTAAGAACGTTAAAATGTCACTAAAGCAAATACATTCAGGGATATAACGAATTGAAATATTACTTAGCTTGTGGTCTTGGAACTGCCCACTTTTCCAAAAAATTTACAAATGTAGCCTATGTATGTCGTACCCAACGAAGATTTTAACGTATTGGAAAAGTTTAAAACAGATCAACCATAAACTTTGGACATTATTGAAATACAAACAAAGTACTGAATACCAAAAATGTGGGCGTAGCACCGCCCACTTTTCCCAAACTATACATATAATTCTTGAACAAGGGACACACATATCCAAAAATCATTAGTTTAGACAAAACATATTCAAAGTTATGTAGATTTAAATTTTATATGGCACCGCCTACTTTTCCAAAAATTAATATAGCCTAAATCGTACACAAAAATTTTCTGAACCAATCTGGAAAGTTTAAAAGAGATCCACCAAAAGCTTTGGACATTATTGAAGTACAAACAAAACACAAAAAATGTAGGCGTGGCACCGCCCACTTTTCCCGAGTTATATAAATCTTGACTAAGGAACACATATGTCCAAAAATCATTAATTTAGACCCAATATGTTCAGAGTTATGAAGAATTTAAATTTTATATAGCCTGGGGGCGTGGCACCGCCTACTTTTCCAAAAATTTTATAAATCTTGAAAAAAGGACACACATATCTAAAAATCATTAATTTTGACCAAATATGTTCATAGTTAGGACAATTTGAAATTTTATATAGCCTGGGGGCGTGGCACCGCCCAATTTTCCAAAAATGTATAAAACCTAAATCCTACACAATAATCTTCTTAATCAAACTGGAGAGTTTAAAAGAGATCGACCATAAACTTTGGATATTATTGAATTACAAACAAAACACAAAAAATGGGGGCGTGGCACCGCCCACTTTTCGAAAATTGTATAAATCTTGACCAAAGGACACATATATCCAAAAATCATTAATTAAGACCAAATATGTTCATAGTTATAACGATTTGAAATTCATAGCTATGACAATTTGAATTTTTATATAGCCTGGGGTCGTGGCACCGCCCACTTTTCCAAAAATATATATAGCCTATGCTTTAACTCGTGATCCCAAGAATAAACTGTAAAAATTTCATAAAAATCCGTTGAGTACTTTGGACGCCTATAAAGGACACACAGACACACATTCATTTTTATTTATAAGATAACATATACTTTCATGGCATAAAATGAAAAAAAAAAATTAATAAATTTGTGGGAAATGTACATATATACATACATTTTACAATATTTCTATATCACAATTTTCTATATCTTGCTCTGAACTATCATAAATGCTAGAGTTATTCATAAGCGTAACGAGATCTTTAGTTATTATGAAGTCATGACAGCACTTATTTTCCCTTTTGAGTCCATATCTTACATACAAAATTGAATTTAGCATTTTTTCAGTAATTCTATTACGCTGCTTTGTTTTTTCATGGTGGCAATACTAAAAAGGCAATACTAAAAATTCAAACACAAATATAGCAAGAGCAGCAAAAGGATTTTCCCCTAAAGCATTTTTATACTCCCGAACTTGTGTCCAAAATTCTACAGTGGAACCCACGACTTCCCATTCATTCAAATGTAATTGTTTGTTACATTGGCAAAAAAACTAAAAACGGCTAAAACGGCTAAAAAAATATAAAAAAAACGGCTAAAAAACGGCTAGCGGCTAGATTAAAATTTTCCCGGCTAAATGGAAAAAAAAACGGCTAGATCTAGCCGGAAAACGGCTAAAATGGCAACACTGGTGGTAATCCCTGTGACAACAGGTGACAGGAGGTATGTAAATGTTTATGATTTCAAGGTCGACATCGCCTGACCGGACAACCATACCTTGACGTTCTAAGGTGGTGTCCCTCGGGTCGATGTCAGGCTCAAATAGACGGTACTGCACAGATTGATGCCTGATGAATGCCAGACCACCCCCAAGCCCTCTCGCACGGTCACAATGGTGTACGTTGTACCCGTTGCAGGTCTGAAGAAGCGACCTTCCACCTAGCTTTGTCTCCTGAATCGCCGCGATCTTGATGTTGAGTCGCTTCATTAAATTTTTCACTTCAACAATTTTACCGGTTAGGCCGTTGCAATTAAATTGCAGGATACCGAAATGCGAAGGGGGAGCAGAGTTGATGCTGGGGGTCAAGGACTGGTGCGTATGCCTAGGTGGTAATAGGCTGGGTCGCGCACTACGGCGCAATCTTGAAGTCGAAGGAATAGCGTTACCAGAAGGTAGAGGCGAGTCGGACGACGTTGAAGGTTGCGTAGCTCGACAGCATGGCGCAACGTACGTATCAGTCCATAGGTTCCAGTTCGCGAGTCCAGAGCATATAAGCAGGTGACACAGGCCAAGGCAGTTATTGCACTTGACTGATGCCAACGGCGTATAAGGGACCTGGAGCTGATGGTTGTGGCTTATACTCGCGCTAATGCTGGAAGAAGAGGGGCTGACCGAGGGGGTGGGAGAGAGCGGACGCTCAGCATTGCTCAAATCCACTTGGGAAGTGCTAGGGAGGGAGTAGCTGTGAGCTGCTGTGTGAGATGTTGACGCCTGGGAGCGTGAGCGGCCGCTCGGAAGGTCTACTTGCTGATGTGCATTGTTAGTGCTAGTCGTGGAGACTGATGTGACAGAGTCAGACATATGTGGCGGAGCGATACTTGATCGACGACGGCCACTGGACATCGTAGGACGTGAACAGCAAGGGGCCACAAAAGTTCTATAAAAACTAGCGGGTCTACGAGTAGAGGGATTTGGTCCGGAGCAACTAGTTAGATGCAACCATCTGTTACAATTAGAGCATTGTACTGAATGTGAACGTTTCACATAAATTTTCTTCCAGCATATACAGCAGATCCATTCTCTAGGTCCGGGGTTGGATTCAATACCATGACCCCGAGTCATTCCGGTACGTAGAACCGGCTGTCGTGGGAATGTTGCCGAGTCGTTGAAAGGCAATGGTTTGTTAAGTGTCGAGATCTAAAACTGCTCAGCTACAGAGAGAAACTCATCAGCTAAGTAACTATTGAGTAAAAATAAATATTAACCATGTGTTTATTAAGTTATTATTGATTAAGTGAGGAAAGTATTGATATTTTAAAGCTGAAAAGCGAGTCAGAAATATCAAATGTGCTGGAATGAGAGTATAACTCTGACATAAACATCGGAAAGGCTCATTCAATTCACAATTAGTTTTACATTGTCTTAGGAAATGAGGTTTAAAATGTCTTGATGGCCGAAAGGGCACGTTAAAGTTCATTTCACTCAGCTGAAATGGACTAGAGACCAACCCGTTCAATAATTTAATGATAAACATGATTCCGAGCATTTCCCTACGACTGGAGAGTGTCGGAATGTTTATAAGTTTCAAGCGATCTGTATAGGGTGGGAGGTTGAATGAGGAATCCCATGGCATATCTCATAACCCAAAAAGTAAGAATTGTTTTTGAACCGATTCAATCCGATCGACGTGAACTTGGTACCGAGGGTTCCAAATAATTGAGCCATACTCTAATATCGGTCTTACTAGTGTTGTAAAAAGGGCTTTAGTTACATACGGGCCATTAAATTCTTTCGACCATCGCTTAACGAATGATAAAACGCCTCTAGATTTATTGACAGTTGCATCAGTATGTTGATTGAAGCTAAGTTTGAGATCCATCGTTATCCCAAAATCCACAAAGACTTGTACTGGTTCAAGACTATGATTGTTAATTATGTAGGAAGCTGGCTGTGTGTTTCTGCGCGAAAAACACATATATTTACATTTTTTAATATTGAGTGGCATAAAGTTTAAATCACACCAAGCACGCAGTCTATCAAGATCAGATTGAAGTAAAGATCTATTTTCGCTCAGAGTGTAGGACATAAAAATCTTGACATCATCAGCGTACATCAAAATTTTGGAAAACTTAATAGTACTGGATATATCGTTTATGAACAGCAAAAACAGAATCGGGCCAAGATGGCTACCTTGAGGAACTCCCGAAGATACATCAATGACATTAGATAGCGCATTCTTAAAAATTACTCTTTGTGTTCTGTAAAGAAGATAAGAGGATATCCAGCGGGTGAGACTGGGTTGCAAGCCGAGTAGGACAAGTTTATGAATAAGTAGTGAGTGACTCACTTTGTCGAACGCTTTACTGAAATCTGTATATATAACATCTGTGTGCATATTTTCTCTAAACCCGTTCGACACATGTGTTGTAAATTCTAGTAGGTTAGTATTTGTTGGTTTTCCTTTACAAAAGCCATGCTGACAATCAATGTGCAGATAGAATCTGTAAGCTGATTTGTATCGCGGGAAGCTTTGCTATGGGACGATAGTTGTCGACAGATGATCTACTGTCACTTTTATGAAGTGGCGTAAGGAAAGATTCTTTCCAAACTGATGGAAATACGCCACTTTTCAGAGACAAATTAAAGAGACCAGTAAGAGGCTGGTAAATGAAGTTAGCACAGTTTTTAAGAAAACATGCCGGAATCATGTCAGGGCCACTTTTATATGACTCTTTTAAGGTTTTTAGATAGTATAAGACATTTTCAGGAGAAATTATTGGACTATTAATAGAGTTGTTTGTATCCAACAGGTATGGATACTCGATTAATTGAGAAAATGCTGTAGTAGAATAATTAGATTTAAAAAACTGAGCAAATAAATTTGCAATATCTTGATTATCACTGGATATACAGTCTTGGTATTTCATAGCAGAAAGAAAGCTCTTTACATTACGTTTTGAGTTTACGAAACCATAAAAGGACCTTGGGTTGCAGATAATGTTGGTTTTTATTTTGCGAATATAAGCATTGTAACATTTTTTGTTCAACTCAAAGTATTTCTGACGTAAATTCGAGTACTTTAGGTAATTTGTTTAAACCGGATTTTTTGGAAAGCTTGAATGAACGGTTCTTTTTATTTTTTAAGGTTTTCAATTCTTTGGTAAACCATGCTTGCGTTGGTTCACCATAGAAAGATTTACGTCTAGGTATATGTTTATCAAAGAGCCTATACATGGTGTCATTAAAGTGTGAAAGATTAAGCTCAATATCGCCAAAATATTCAGGCCAAGTTAATTTAGACAACTCTTTATGTAATTTATGAAAGTTGGATTTTGCAAAGTCAAAATCAAAAATACTGCTACAATTGTAACGTTGAGTATCACTTCCCTCTTCGTTAGTTCTGATTTCGTAAACGATCTCCAAAGAAGGATGGTATACATCTTCCAGTAAAACCAGAGGATCACATCGACTTAAGCAGAACTTAGATGAATCATCGACGTAAACTAAGTCCAGGATCTTTCCGAAATTGTTAGGTATGATGTTTATTTGATTAAGACAGAGGTCCGACATTTCATCCAAGATCCCGTTATACCCCGCTTTAGATGGAATTGGCACAATGCCTCCGTCAAAGGTATTCCATGAAATATGGGGTAGGTTAAAATCGCCCAGTACGATCATCGAATCGGAACGTTTAGTCATTGAATTTACTGTTTTGAACAGTGAGACATGTTGCATATAACTTGATATATATGATGACGGAGGAATATAACAAACCACTAAGTATATATAAGAATTCTTTAGAAGTATACGGACGCACATAAATTCACTTGAATCTAAACCAGGAACACTAACCTCCTCAGAGGGCACTGACGAATGAACAGCTATCAGAACGCCACCCCGACTCTGTTAATGCGATAATTTCTGAATACCTGGTAATCATCAGGTTTAAAAATATGTGGTTTTAGCCACGTTTCGGTAAAGCAAATAATATTATAATTACAGCAAATAGATTTCAAATAAAGACTAGTTAGTTTTGTATTTAACCCTCTTACATTCTGATAGTAAACGTTTAGAGTATTTAAATTTAGTTTTTTGACTCTGCACTATCACTAGGGACTCTTGTTAAAGTCTGTATGTTCTTCTTTGGTTTGTGATCAAATTCACACACGAAAGCGCCAGACGGCCAAAATTAACTCTGCAAAATTGAGTCAAAGACATTTAAAGAAATATCAATTCTGAAGGAGAAGACGTTTCTCTCGTAATTAAATTTGAATATTTTATAGTTAAACTATCGGGTTTTAATTTAGAAATAATGTACAACTTTATGTCCTCTTCCGTAGTATCCGCCTCAAAACGTTACACAAAAACGGTTTTATTTCGCGGAACGACAACCAGATTCCTAGCGGTTGGTTCAGGTGCCAACCTAATAGGTTGAGGCTCAGTTTTTTTTTTTTTTTCGAGGAAGCAGCTTTGGAAGTTGATGGTTGGGCTGATAGATTGGGAGAGGCTAAATCAATAAGTTCTATTGACAAAGGTGCAGGAACACTCGGAATTGTGTTAGTATTTCCTACATCAGGCGAGACATCAACAGCAATTTTGGGATTGCTTTCTCCAGCAATGATGTTTAAATCGTGAGATTTTTCATCCAGACACTTAAAAGCCTTAAAAACTCTTTCATACTTATGAAACTTTTCGATTAGCAAAGTGAGGTCTTTGCCTAGTTAAGAAAACCCATGACGGACTTCTCTAAAGACTTTAAATAAATCAACTTCAGTTGAACGGCACTTTAAACAAGACCAACGAAGGCCTTTATCATCATGCACCAAGTCCACGACCCGACCAGTCAACCCAGCACACTTAATAAGAGCAAGCCCATCACAGAGCCAACACCCCAAATAGCGTTCTGACTCACTTTTAATTTGACAATTTTGAAAAATACAAGACATCACTAATTATCAAAATCGCGAAGGAAAATAAAACACAAAAATATTTAGGGAAAAAAGTAGTTATAAAAGGCAACACTGAATAGCAATAGTAGCGAGCAGTTTGAGATACACTGTATTGTGACACTCAATAAACACAACGCAAACAGCTGTGATAAAAGAAGGCAAGAAAATGAGGGAAATGAAAAAGTGTGAGCAAGAAACGAAAACAATAAATAACAAAAGCCAATCAAACGCAACAAAAACAATATGCAAAATGACTCGGCAAATGTAAACTAAGGCAATTAAATTAAATTATTCACACTCATAAAATATGAAAAACACAAGTAAAAAAATTTACTTTTAACTTTACAGCACACCACTAGATTTTCGCACTTAATTTTATCACAAAATATAAATAAAAGCTAAGAAAACTTAAATTTTTTCGCAATTTAATACACAGCAGAAATTGTCACAGCTACATAGCAGAAATGACGTTTGCGTATTATCAGAATTATTACTGATCAAAATATGATTTCGCACGTCCCTAATTTGTGCCAGTACAATTGATGTCATGGCCAAATGGTGCTAAGGTTGTGTCAAGTGACCAGCTGACTTCTACTTTTTTGAAAAGTTGCAATGTTAAACGGACTTTTATTATAGCCATGTATTCATAAAAGTGCGAATAATCCCAGCTTACTAAAGTCGGAGGGCTCCAAAAAAAACAACCAAAAAGAGTCCGTAATTGAAGCCTTTTCGGGGAGAAGAAATTAATATTGTAGAGCGAATGAACTGCAAGGCTCAATTATATGAAAGATTTCGAGTGTTTTCTGACCCTTTTTGTTGTAGACGTAAAGAGAATTGTGAAAAAATGAACGTTGGAGAGCAGATGAGCGATAACGTTCAATTATTTGAATGTTTTTAAACATTTTCTGAGATTTTTTTAAATTTTACCTGACAGAAGATAAAGATCACATTTTTCATGGACGTTTATCAATAGTTTGTAGAAAATAAACATAGTGTTGTCAAGAAATAAACTCAATTTAATTTTGGTCGCTATTGGTGCAGCGTATGATCGATAATTGTTCTTTATTTAAAATTGCTTTCCTTTTATACATTTATCTGACTTACATGTATAGGCTTAACCACTAATACATACAAACTAAAATGCATAATTCTAAAATACGCTAAGTCAACATATGGTTGCAATAAATATATAAATATGTCAGTCGCATTGACAAACTGACGTTGTGTTCAGTTGGTCATTGCGACTGCCTTTGGCGGTGTCTTTGACCGTCCACACAAGTGTAACAAGATCCTCGTTATGTGCTGCATGTGCACTATTTGTATAAACTCCCGCTGAGTTCAATGTAACTAATTTGGGCAGAATGTTGTTTGTATACATTCATATTTGTTTATACATTATTTAGGTGCACATGACAATTAAAGTAAAAGGGCGATGTGTTTATGTAATGCTACACCTTCCCTCTTAAAAAAAATAGATATATATATTTGTAGTCAACTATATATATCTATTTTAACTGCTTGATGTTGGTTTAAAATTTTTAATCGTTTTAGGATCTTGTTACCATTGTTTTGTCACATGTTTTTATTTTATTTCTATTTGTTTGTATATTTTGTTTGATACTTGATATTGTTTTCGTTTGGCTTGTGCCGTGTATAAGATTGAGTAAATTGGAATGCTTATGTATTTTTTTTTTTTTTTTTTTATTACTAAATTATCATGAATAAGGTGCATTGCTTATTTTTATTTTTAACGCTACGAGTTTTAAATTGGTTTAAGTCTATTCTTATGAATTACGATTTCTTTTTTGTTTTTGTTACTGTCTCCTATGCTATGTGGAATTAAAGTGTAGTTGTTATTTTTATCAATATTTTTAACTTTATAGTGTCCTGTATATCTATTTTCTAACTTATGGGAGGCCTCTTCTCTAACTAATACTAAATCTCCTATGTTAATTTCCTTACTATAGCTATTTTTATCGTAATTTACTTTTTGTTTTTCTTTAGCCTCTTGGACTAATTTTCTAGCTCTTTGCTGTGCTATTTGAAGTCTATATTTTACTTCTTTGTCATAAGCTTCGTGATTGTATAATGGGCTGATTTTATTTTCCATTAGGAATTCGTAATTCGGTGGGTTTTTTGCAAATATTAGTTCAAATGGACAATATTTGTGTATGGTAGATGGTGTTGTATTGTAACAATACGCGAAGTACTTAAGGTATTCATCCCAATCGTCTTTGTCACTGGATATGTACGAGCGTACATATTCATTGAATGTTCGATGACTGCGTTCTACTGTACCCAAAGTTTGATGATGATATGGTGTTGAAGTTTTATGTTCAATTTTCAACAATTTACACAGTTCCTGGAATAGGCTATTTTTATATTCTGTGCCCATGTCTGTCAGGATTGTTTTCATTTGTCCATAAATTAGGATGAAATGTTCAAACACGGCTTTAGCGACTGTAATTGCGTGTTTGCTTGGGACCGGAATGGCTACTAAGTATTTAGTTAGGTCGCAAATAATGGTAACTGCATACTCGTTGCCATTTATGGACTTTGGTAATGGTCCGACTGTATCTATTTGTACAATATCGAACGCCTTCGGAGGTGTCTCCGTTATTGTCATAGGCTCTTTTATGTGCTTATTTGTTTTATTTTTCTTGCAGTGGATGCAGTTCTTTATGTATTTTCGTATGTCATTTTTCATATTCAGCCAGCTATATTTCTGCTTGATTTTATCTGTCATGCGATTTATTCCTGGGTGGCCACCACTAATAGGATCGTCATGATGTTTATGCAGAATTTCTTTAATTTTCCCGGGATTTGTCACGTATGTAACCTCTGGGGTTAGAGCGATTGTTAACTTTTTGAGAACTTTATTACCCATTTCAATAAATTTTCCTACTGCAGTATAATTCATTTTAAACAATTTGTCCCCTATGGACAACTGTACTTGTACAAGTCCTAAATTGCCGGCTTCTTTTTCAAGCCTGGTAAAGAATTGTCCTAAGTCAATCTTATCCTCAACAATTAGGTTGCTTGTATCAAAATTGCTACAAATTTTCTTTCCCTTTTTGAAATACAATTTCGGAGGATTGAAAACGAGCTCGACATGTCTTTTTACTTCAAATTTATTAAGCGCTTCATATATTTTGGGGTTCTCTGTATGACTTTCTTTATTCTCAATATTCTTGCTATTCTTTTTAGCTGCTGATCTGGTAGTTATTTTTAATATTTTGCTTGCTTCCACTGACAAGTCTTTCAAATTTGTTATAGTTATGCGGGATAATGCGTCCGCTATGTGGTTTTCTTTACCAGCTATGTACTCCACTTCAAAATCGTACTCTTCTAAATCTAGTCTTACTCGTGTCAGCTTTGAGGAAGGACTTTTCATTGAAAATAAGTATGTTAATGGGCGGTAGTCGGTTTTAACTAGGAATTTTCTGCCATATACGTATGGTCTGAAGAAGGTTATGGCCCAATGAATCGCGGCCAATTCTTTTTCTATTGTAGCTTTGTTAGTTTCGCCTTTTGTAAAGGACCTTGAAGCGTAAGCAATTGGTAACTGTTTGCCATCATGTTCTTGGCTAAGGACTGCACCACAAGCGTATCCACTAGCGTCCGTTGTTATGCAGAATTCTTTTTCGAAATCCGGGTATTGCAAAAGTTTTGGACTAATTAATGCTTCCTTTAAGTAGGCAAAAGCTTTTTGACATTCTTCTGTCCATTCGAAGGTAACATTCTTTTTGCAAAGCCTAGTTAATTTTCTAGAATGTTCTGCAAAATTCGGAACAAATCTTCTGTAATAATTGCAGAAGGCTACGAATCTTTTAACTTCATCTGCTGTTTTTGGCGTTGGATAGTTTTGAACGGTTTCAAATTTGCTTGGATCGGGTAATATTCCCTTGTTTGTACATTTATGTCCTAAATAAGTTACTTCTTGACTGAAAAATAAACATTTATCTGGATGTAGTTTTAGGTTGTATTTTCGACAAGTGGAGAATACGTCTCTTAAATTTTTTAGCATGTGATTTTCGGAACAACCTAATACAACTAAGTCATCCATGTAGAGAAATGCTTGGGATGGTTTGAGACCTGCGAATGCTAGGGTCATCATTCTTTGGAATGAATTTGGTGCTACTTTTAATCCATAAGGTAGTCTTTTGAATCTATATGTGCCATTTTCGGCTGTAAATGAAGTTATATCCCTTGAATCTGGGTGTAGTTCAATTTGGTGAAAACCTGACATAAGGTCTAGGCATGAAAAATATTTTGCTCTTCCAAGTTGGTCTAAAATGTCATCAATTCTTGGAAGTGGGAATTTGTCTGCTGCTAGCTTTTTGTTTACTTGTCTGTAATCGACAACCAATCTCCACCTTTTTTCTGTTTTCCCTGGAAGTGATTTTTTAGGAACTAATAAAATTGGACTATTATATTCTGAAATTGAAGCTTCTATTATATCATCTTTTATTAGCTTATTTACTTGTTTGGTTATTTCCCCTTTTTGTGTTTGGGGTAATCTATAATTTTTAATGTAAACTGGGTTGTCATCCTTCATATATAGTTTTTGTTTATAAAAATTATTAGAAGTAATTGGTTCTGTTTCTAGTGCAAATATATCTATGAATTCTGTGCAAAGTGATGTTAATTGAGCTTTAACAAAATTTGGAAAATTTTCAGTTAGTCTTTTTAATTTTTCTTCGTCTATGCAACTTTTATTGTGTGGGGTTGCTTTAATTAGTGTATAATCTTCTAAATTTTCAGTATTAATTTTATAATTTTGAATAGTTGTGTTGTTATGTGTTGTGTTAATAATTCTAACGAAAGTTTGCTCGTTATTTGTAATGGTATTTGCAATATAAATGCCATCGGCTAGTTGTTGGTGTGGTATGAAAATGTTTTTGTTGTTTGTATTTATTTTAATTTGTCTAATAACTTCCGATCTAGCTGGAATTGTGATTGTGTTAACGGACAGACAGTTTGTTAGATTCATTGTTATTGTTTGAGGGAAATCATATGGTCTTAAAATTAGTTTGTCCTCTGTTTTTCCGTAATCTAGAATACAATTGTATTTCTTTATGAAATCTAGGCCTATTATTCCATCACATGGAATTGGAAAGTTGTCTTCTACAACATGAAATTTATGATAAATTAGAAGGTTATCGCCTTTTAGATCTGCCTTGATTGTGCCTAAAGTGCTAGTTATTCCCTGACCAATGCCTTTCAAATCTGTGATTTGTTCAGTATTTATTTTTCCTTTATTATCTATTTGCTGTTTTTTAATTATGGAGATATCGGCTCCAGTATCAATTAAAAAATTTGAGTATGAATTGTTTAACGATGTCCTTGTAGATATGTAACTGTTTAAGTTTAGATTAAGTACGCATATTTTTCTTTTTGTTAATTTTGAAGTGGAGTTTCTTGGTTTTCCGTTTCGGTACAACTGCGCACGTTACGGGTTTGTGTGTATGGTCTGTTTGTATTTCGGGATTGTGATCCTCTATTATTGTTACTATTGTAATTATTGTTTGATCTAAAATTATTGTTGTAGCCTGACTGTGGTCTGTATCTTCTATTTTGGTAATTTCCATAGTTGTTACTACGGTAACCTCCACGGAAATTACTCCTATGCTGACTTTGCTGTCGTACATTTAAGATCGTGTTTGCGCTTCCTGTTATTTCTGTGCAGCTGTTCGTGAATTTGGATATTGCATCGTTCATTGTGGTGAACGTTCCAGCTTGCATAATCATTTTGACTTTGTCATTGGAGCTGTTTTTGCACATGGCTTTGACTGCTGCCTGTGTTGCATATCTCGTGGCTAAGTCTGGATTTAATCCATCTGAGATATACGCTCCTTCCAATGACCTTGTTATTTTTTCTACTTCCGCAGTGTACTGGTTAGCAGTTTTGCTACGCTGCTGGATGTTCAGGAGTTTAGCTGTTAAAACTTCTACTGATTCACCCTTAATCGCGGTTTTGAGTTTTGTTTTGATGTGCTCTATTGTGCTTTCATTGCTTATGAAATTTCTTGCTGTGCCTTTTAGCTTGGTCTTAATCATGGTAATGGCCAATGCCTCGTGTGTATCCTTGATTTGTTCAAGTATATCGAGTGCATCTAGGAAACTGTTTAGGTTTTCTGGTTTACCATCAAACTCTGGCAATACTGACGAAGCAGTTTTAATAAACTCAACTACCGTTTGCACCATTGTGACGTTTATACCTGGTAGTTCTATTGGTTGAAAGTTTGGTATATTTTCTTCTACCAATGGGCTCTGAGCGCGTTCTGCCAAAAGCGAACTGAAATCTATTTGTAGGTCTTCTTCTACTGTGGTTGGTACATTGACTTCTATATTGTATCTTGCTAAAGAAGATACTAGTTTGTCCCTTACGGCAGAGAAAAATTGGTAAGACTCTACTTGGTGTTCCTTGGTAAGTATGTTATTTACCGCTTTAATTGTCTGTCCTATGCTATTTAGGGCTTCTAAAATTATCTTAAAATGCTTTACGACAGTTTCTGTTTTTATATTGATATTTTTATTTATGCATTTGTAAGATTTATCAGCTTTTAGTTTTTCTTCACATAGGGTATCATATATTTCTTGCCATTTATTCATATCTTAGTTTACAATTTTTGCGCTTAAACGCGTTGTTGTACATTGTTTAATCGTCTCAATTTATTTTTTATATAATTTTTGATTAAAATTGCAATTGCGACAATTAAAAATGTAGCTAAACAAGCAAAATTGTCAACCATTTATCGGTGATCTCTTCTTTCTGTTCAATAATAGGATGTGGTTCGTATTTGACTAATCGATTTTCAGGTTTTTGGTCGGCTGAACTTTCTTTACCTACCTCGTACCCTGCTATTCCTATCAGTATACCGTTAAGTGCAACTTTCCACCATGCCATTTTTTAAAAAAAAAAATTGGATTAAAATTTTTTCTTTTTAATAAAAATTAAATAATATTTTGCTTTACTTTATCACTCCAATTTACTCAGCTTGTTTGCTTTTTATTTTTTTTTTTTTTAAAATATTTTATTTACAAGTTATTTCTTAACATTTTTATTTTATCTTTTAATTTCTGCCTATCGTTAATGTCTATGGTTAAGTTAAGTAACCTAAAAGCTTCAGCGATTTCTTTTCGCTTCCTAACCTGTCTACCACCTCGTTTCCTTTTATGGACTATTACGGGTGTAGGAATTTCTTGCATACTAAATTAATTGTTATTTTCTTGTAACGTTAACCTTTCATTTAATTTAAAAAAATTTTGTCTTATTAAAAAAAAATTTTTTTTTTACTTTTAAGCAACATGTGCTTATTAAAAAAAAATTCCTAAGCAAATCAAATTGCTCTTAGCTTAGCGGCCGTAAAGGCGTGCCTACCAAATTTCTAATATACATAAAATATTGTCTGCTTCCCCAGCTTGTAATGTTCATCCAGTTTGCGTTTTGCTGCCAGTCTATTTTGCTTCAACGTCTTCCATGAGTTATTCCACCCTTTTTATGCAGACTGTAGGAAAAAGGAACCAAGTCGACCGCAAAGCCTGTGCCAGTTTGTGTTTTGTTGCTCAAAGTTTGAAGTTTGTGTTAAAACAATTTCTCCATGTCCATGTTCTAGGTGTATCGCTGTCTAATAACGCCATCCAATAACGCCGACCAATAACGTGTGGCGGATTGTAACTGATCGAGGCAGGATCTTTTGTCCTGTTTGGCCAATCTTTTTATTTTTATTTTTTGGCAAATTATTTAATAAACAGAACGATCTTCTGCCTAAAGCATTTTGCTTTTTGAGCAAATTTTTGCTTAGTGTGGCAGGATCGCCATGTTGTCAAGAAATAAACTCAATTTAATTTTGGTCGCTATTGGTGCAGCGTATGATCGATAATTGTTCTTTATTTAAAATTGCTTTCCTTTTATACATTTATCTGACTTACATGTATAGGCTTAACCACTAATACATACAAACTAAAATGCATAATTCTAAAATACGCTAAGTCAACATATGGTTGCAATAAATATATAAATATGTCAGTCGCATTGACAAACTGACGTTGTGTTCAGTTGGTCATTGCGACTGCCTTTGGCGGTGTCTTTGACCGTCCACACAAGTGTAACAAGATCCTCGTTATGTGCTGCATGTGCACTATTTGTATAAACTCCCGCTGAGTTCAATGTAACTAATTTGGGCAGAATGTTGTTTGTATACATTCATATTTGTTTATACATTATTTATGTGCACATGACAATTAAAGTAAAAGGGCGATGTGTTTATGTAATGCTACAATAGCACATTTCATATTTTCCGAATTGTGTCAATAAAACTTCATAAACCTTATTTGTTATTATTTGTGACCCAAAAGTAATCGACCCCAAATAAGCTTCAGAAAAACACCAATAAAATGCTCCAAAAACCCTCTGAATGGCTCCGAAAGGCGTCTGAAAAGGCTCCAAAAACCCTCAGAATGGAGGAATAAAATGCTCCGAAAGAGGTTCAGAAAAGTACCAATAAAAGGCTCCACAGTTCATTTAAAAAGAGTCATAAAACGCTTCAAATTCATCGAAACCCATTTCGGACCCTTTTTTATGACTCCGTTCGAGTGCCCGAGTAGAGCTATTTTTTGCTCCATTTCGGCTCCGAAAGAAGCTCATTTTGGAGAATAAAGCTCTGAGAAGTGAGCGTTTTATGGCTCCGAAAGAAGTCTTTTTTGCAATTTTGGTTAGCTGGGATATGCCATCATATCGCCAATTCTCTATCAAATACAGAAAAATGTGTACAACCAAAAAAAATTTCTGGGGTATAGTTCTAGGCATCAGAGTACGCAATTTCAGAAAAGTTAAACAACTTTTAAATTTATGATGTAAGGGTCTAGGTATCTGTTTCAGCAAATATGTTTATCTTAGTGATAAATGTATGCGAATGCAAATATAAATTAACATTTAAAGAAACCTTTCGCCATGCTCGTCACTTTCGTCGCCAAGATTTGCCGGAAAAAAGCTCAAATGTGCGGAGTGCAGAAAGTAAACTTTTAAAGACATATTTAAGCCTGGAAAAAAAATATTAGTTAGGTTATGAACAATCGCCACTCTTTTGAATCATATGTTTGACCAAACTCTTTAAATAAACCAGGTAGGTCGTTGCAGTAGCATATACTGTCTTTCTTGGTATAGTGTTTGGAAAATGGTTCGTGACGAGTTCTACAATATATCACCTCAACATCGGATGCAACAAATTTAAATTGTTGCATACGAGAAGTGTGGATCTCGGCCTTTTCCTTGGATAGTTCCAAATCTCTTATCCAATCATTAATTTGTGCTTGTGACAGAGCGTTTCTCTCGTTTCCAATGCTAAATTCAGTACAACTTGATTCCCCGCACTCAGATATTACTGTTGACAATGGAACTGGATCCGCAACCGCCGTTGAATGTAGTACTGGTAATGTCACTGTTAGTACGCTGGCATAGGTTACTCTTCTTGATCTTCCAACGCCAAGTACTTTTGTTTGTGTTTAGGCCCGATGCCTAAATTCCGAATAAATGGGCCACCCTAATGTCACTTTTCCGCATCCTTCCAACCACACATACCAATCCACCCACATGTATGTGCGTGCCTGCATATTCATGTTTTGTGCATGTGTAGGTTCACCTCCCTTTAAAACCGGAGGCTAAAATTTCGCGTTCAACGGTTGTCCTCGACTGGACAACCTCCTACTTTTTCGGCGATCATCGAAGACAACACACGTCACGACCACCCCAGGAATTTCTAGCGCAGCCAAATTATCTAAGGTAAAATTCTTTTGTACGATTACATTTTTCCCAATAAATACACGGCCACATTTATAACGAGAATTCTCGTTCTTCTTATTTTTCTTTAAAATACCAATTCGACCGCGGTGCTTTCGAGCCACGGCCGCTCCAGCTAAGCACCACAGCCGTTTTGTTCATGGTCCATCTCACCCAGAAACGGATACAGCCTATACAGTCCACAACAACAACAAAAAACAACATCGAAGATTTCAACATCTCATCACATAATATTTAATTTTACTAATTCAACGTTGGGTAAATCCACTGAGACCAGGCGCGTAGCCAGAAAAAAATTTCGGGGGGGGGTTTTGGCCAAAGTGTCAGTAAATAAGAATTACCTATAAATACACATATATTTATATTTTCACATATTACATATTTATACTTTTATTTATTTGAAATTTTCCTCTTTCTACACGGCTAAAAATTTGAGCCTCAATTTTAAACCATTCATTGGTTTACACAATTTTTAAAACTTTTTTTAATAAATTCCAAACCTTTCTCAATTTTTTGCGGTTTAGATTTAAAACTTAACAGGGATAAACAAACACGGTACTTTTCGCACAAAATTCATGAGTGCGCCGTAGCTCAGTAGGTAGAGCATTGCGCACTGATTTGGGACACGTCGGTTCGAGACCTAACATTTTTTAAAAAAACATAAAAAATTGTTAACAACATTTTCGGGGTAAAATTTAAATAATTTTTATTAGGCGCATTTCTATGACAACCGTCGTAAATTTAATTCTAAACCAAATTTGGTCATACACCTAGATCAGTATGTCTGCGTTCAAAGGGTTTTTTTGAAATATCCAGTAAAATTAACTTCTTTAGACTAATTAAATTATTTTGAATGAAAGTATGTGCAAATACATAATGAAACTTCTGCAAATCAAAGTTCAAAAGTTTGTGGAAAATTCATGAAAACTTAAGAAATGTCGAAAAAATTTCATCGAAATTTCTAACTTTCTCGTAAAATTTTTTTGAGTATGCAGTTTTGCTGCTCGTTCAATTGTCAAAAGCCGACCAAGAGCATTTTCTTCAATATAAAAATATTACGCTTATAAATTTGTATGGAAGATAATGCACTTGGCTAGGAAAAAAATTGCCAAAAATCGAGTAATTCTTCTAGCGGCTTAAGATTGCTATCTTTGTTCACTTTAATTGAACGGGCCACAAAACTGAAAACTCGAAAAAATTTAAATATTTTTACTAAAAAGTTTTATGAATTTTTATGAACATTTTTCGAGTTTTCTTGAATTTTCATGAATTTTCCACAAAGTTCTTAACTTTGAGTTGCAGTGTTTTTCTTGTTTTTTTGCACATTCTTTCATACAAAAATAATGAAATTAGTCAAAGGAAGTCAATCTTACTGAAAATTCCAAACAACACTTTGAATATGTAGCCCCAAAAAGTTTTAAATCTAGGCTAAATATTTTAGACGTGTACAAAACAATATTTATTTTTATTGTTTGTTTTCAAATTTGGTGTAGGATTTCTTCAGGCTTTGGCAATAAGTAAATAGTTGTCGCTTTATTTCTTGAAGAAAAACTGAAACTTCGGAAAAATAAAAACAAAAAATGAAATAACATTGAAATTCATATAAAAAGCGGAAAATTATTCAACATGCAAAACGGAACGTCAACATTTGTGGGCTATTCATGGCAATTTGATAGTCAAGAAATACTTGAAAATATTTCTTAATCATTTTCTTTTCAACAGCATACCGGGCTTTCTTTTAAACGTTTTCAATCTTTTTTTGCCAAATTAGCGTCACCTTTCAGTATCACCTCACAAGTATAAGTACAATTTAATTGTTACTTTCTCTGATAATTCAATACGACTGCGTTGTGTACAGCTTAGTAATTTTTAGGAAATTTTTTTTAACTTCTTGTTAATTTTTTTGGTTAAACCTTTGGCAACCGTGACTATAATAACGAGGGACACTCATTTTTACGATTTTTGCCCGCTGTATTCATAGCTCGAAAAGCAGTTAGTTTGGCGCGAATTTCTTAAAGGGCCAAATGAGTGAACCGTTGCAGGAATTTAGTTGTGACCTCTCAGACTTGCTCTGACAATTGATTATCGACTGCCAATAACTTCTCTCAGTGTGAAATATTATTTAATTTTATTCTTTCGTATTTTCATTATTGCTATTAATGCTAATTTCTTAACAGGGGTTTTAAAGATAAATAGAGTAATTATTCTAGTACAGACGTATATTTTTTAATTTTCGGAAATTTCGGGGGGGGGGGGGTTTGAACCCCCGAAACCCCCCCCTGAATACGCGCCTGACTGAGCCACACACAGCCAAATAACCATTGCCGCAAGGAAGCTACCACAACAATAACACATACATACAACATACTCTGCCGATCACCACATCAAAGCACGTAAGTTGTATATTTCTTGCCACTTGTTTTTTGGTGTTGCTATTTTTTTGTTAAACGAATTCGAATATATGTATATATTTAAAAAAGTGTCGCCCGCGAGTGTGCTCAAAACATAAGTGCGAAAAGTGAATTTGTTTAGTGAGTGCATTATTTAAAAGTTTTCAATAATTAACATTGTCATTGCTGAGGTAACATAACCTCACTTTCACATTAAATTCACTTAGCCTTTCGATTGGTAGTTTCGTCTCAGTTTTCTTTATTTAAAGTTTTTTTAATTAAAGTCACTTAGTTTTTTGAAGTTAACTTCTTAGGCGGCGATATGAAGTTTTTATTGAGAGTAAAATTGAGAAAATTGTATTGTAATAGATGATATAACGGGAACTATGCAACGGAAATAGAATATTGGTTGTTGTCTTTGAAATCCTCACTACTGCTGCGTAGATGGCACTAGAAACGCCAAACTTGAAAAGGTGTTAGGAACAGGCACTGAAAACGCCAGATGACGCTAGATGGTGCACACTAACACACACACACGCTGTACATACCCTGCAATCAAACCAACTAGTTGAAAACTACTTTACAACTAGTATGTGCACTGAGCCCAACTAATCAGCCAACTGTCATATTTTCATATAACCAACTGGTATTTTTACAATGTTGATGTCCTACGACATTTCAATTGTCAGATTTCGACCAGAACATACCAGTCATCTACTAGTATATACATACTAGTTTGCATATAGTTGAAATATACCAGTTTCATAGTAGTTCAAAATGGAATGAAATGAACTAGTAAAATTTCAGCCCAGTGGGACTAGTATCAAACTAGTTCGAAAAAGATTGAACCTTTCTAATCCAAAAAGGGACCGAAACCTGTAGATATAATAAAAATACGAAAATAAACTCATGATTACATTGTAAAAATATGGTATTGTTTTTTAAATAAATGAAATGTTAAAAATTAATGGAAAAATATTTGAAAATGTATTTCTAGGGAAGTCACTGGTCAGGCAGAACAACGTCTGCCGGGTCTGCTAGTACTAAATATTAATTAAAATACTAACAGATTAAATTAAATTCATTTCATAGCCGTAAGGAAGGATATTTTAAAATTTTGATTGAAAAAGGTCAATGCAACTGAAAAATGCATATAATAGCTATAAAAATAATAAAAGCAAACTTTGTTTTAATAACTTCATAGTTAAAAGAATGCATATAAGGAAATTAGAGTTTGAACTTTTTCAAACTAGAACAATTTGAAGATGAAAATTGTAGTTGAATACTAGTATGGAATAGACTTTTCCTGACTGGTATGATTTCAACCAGAAAATTGTAGTTGAATACTAGTATGGAATAGACTTTTCCTGACTGGTATGATTTCAACCAGAAAATTGTAGTTGAATACTAGTATGTTGTCTGACTAGTTTGATGTTTCACTGCAGGGTAATTGCCTTTGGTGCTGGTTAGATTAGTACAGTAATTATGTACATAGTTGATTTTTGTTGCTGCAATTGTCAACTCATTTGTTATTGTCATGCTTGTTGAGTATAATATGTTGAGTAAATAGCTATATTAAATGGACCTAAGGTGGCTTTATGTATGCGTCCAAACCACAACTGCATATAACATCTAAAAAGCAATTAGTTTGGCCTAGGGTGTTCATCACCATCTTTTATAGTTTTAAATAATTCTTCGGATTTTGTAAGAATTTAATTCAAGTACATTAGAACTGGAATGTCCCCCCAAATCAATAAAATTCAATCCTCAGACTCGGACGGCTTGATTTTATACCGGCACATAAATTCGTTCTACCAGGCACGCAGAAAAAATGCGTGCGCGGATCATATATATAATACTTCTATATTGCTAGTATCGTATCTTCCCAATATGCTGAAAGCGTGTCAATCATTATTACACGAAATGCTTATAATGCAAGTTGTGCGCATGCGCGAGTTTTATTAGTGTTAGTGCATTGAAGCAGCGCGGCGAAAAAAACTTATGGAAGGGGTAGACAGGGGCCACTGACTTGTTTACACAAATTGTACTTTATAGTAGCGTATAAAACCACAGTTGAGTAAATTAAATATGAAAATGCCAATATATTGAATATAAACCGTAATATATTTATTATTTGAGCTTATAGGGTTTCTATGGCTACGTGATCGTCCATAATATGGTTAGAAAATGCATTATTTACATTTTGAAAAATTGTGAGAGCGAAGCTGACTTTTGTACGTTACATTAGTGCAAGTAAAAATAAGAAAAAGCAAAAAAATTCAGTCTTTGAAATATCCACATATTTCATTGACCCCCTTTTATTCAAAAAAATTGACGACGCCAACGAGATTGTGTCTTCTTCTCTCATTGTATGTCTGTACTGTAATGTTTGACACGCTTCACACTTCTTTACTAGCAATATAGAAGTATTATATATATGGCGCGGATGCTATTTGACTAAAATTTCTATTCGCCCCCTTGAGATTGAGACATGCCTTAGGTCGAATTACATATTCCGTGAATGGATGAAATTGGTTCCATGCCATGGAATAACTCGAAATTAGGTAGGTTAGTTTGATAAAGTCGATAGAACTGATACCAATTATCCCCGTTCTTCAAATCCTTATACGAGAGGTTTCATAATCCTCATATAACTCTGTTCAATTTTAGCGGCCTAGCATGAATACTTCCAGAGATATGCAACATGAAAAATCCCATTTGTATGTCAGGTGCCCGAACCTTTTCCCCTATCCCTCTTAATTCATCGATGGTTTTCAGTTTCTGTTCTAAAGTTGGTTATGATCGGCCAATCCGTTTAGAACGCAACTTAAGTTATGCATATATACACACATACAATATTTCAATCTTATACGTTATATACATATGTAGTAGAGGCAGACGTCCTGTCTAAATGCGAGCTCACTGTCCCCCCTTTTACAACTCTCCTTCCAATCTTTCTTCGCCTTCACTCTATCTCCCCCCTTTTTCTCTTCATTACCCGCTTTCCTTTTACCCCGCCCCTCTTCCTCTATATCCCATTCGTATTGGCCCCTGTTAATTTAGGCATAATTCTACCCACTTACCAAATTTGAAGCAAAACGCACAATGCATAAGATATTTTTGAATGGATCGGTTCCCTGGTCCACTTCCCGGAAGTAAGAAATTGTGAATCTAAACAAAATAAATAAATAAATACACCTTATTCATATTTCGTTATTTCTGAATTTAAGAAGTTAACTTCTTTCACGTGTACTGGCTACACGCGGTTTTTTTTTGTTAAATTTTCATTTATTCGCACAAATCTCCACGTAAACATTCACTTGTGTTTTCTTTGTTTACATTCGTTATTGCGGCAACACTTATATACACGTGTACATATATATATAAACATATCCCCGATAGCGTGCGGGTCATTGTAAAGCTCTACAAGTAAGTTATCAATTAGCTGTTCGACTAACAGCTGTGCTCACCTGACTGGGAGCTCCGAATTCAGAGGCGAAATACGCAGGGTCTCATTCATGTGGACTGAAAAAAAAGTACGACTACCTATTGAAAAATGTATAATAACTATGTAAATATAAGAATTTAGTTGGTGAAAACTATTTATTGTTGCAGGTAATTTAATTTAGAGTAGTTTGTACAAAAGTTTTCTCTGTTTAAAGAGCATTTTATGATATCTTCTTAAACTTTGTAAAACTTTCCTGTGGTACTCGCAGAAGCAACCGTGTAGTTGATGTTGCCATGGGAATTCTCTTGTTCTTCCTTGTTTACACTAAAATACCATGTGCTAATATGGTAAATTTCAGCAAATACTTGAACGAAATAGTAACTTCTCTTATTTATTTCGTATCTAAATGAAGTTCCCCACCATTTTAAAGTGTTTACAAGGAAAACGCACGCTCAAATATCTTTTTGCATATATGCGCAAAAATGTTCAACTAAAGGTGCATTCACATAGTACTCGCAAGTTTCTTAGGCATCGCTTTATTACAACGCACTTTAAATGTTTGCATAATGTCAAAAGCCTGAAAACTCATTCATTGCTATCTATTTTTAGCAGGTGTTAAGCTCAATCATGCATTTACCCAATTATACCAGTAAAAGCAGTAACTATATAATATTTGTTGAATTTGTCTTCAGTTCGGTATGGAACAAATTTTCCTGTTTTAATTAGTTTTAGCACATTGTGTCACGAGGTACATATATAAATTTTTAGATATTACGTGCAAAATTCATATTAACAGCTGCTTACACTTCGGTATCCTCACTAAAGCGGTAAAGCATTAATGTCTTATGTCGCTTGCCGTATAACAATTCTGGTCGTTAGTCGTGCAAACGCTTAGAAGATGGTGAAAAATAGTGGATGATGTGCCTCTGCTTATTTCAAACACGTCAATAGCTTAGTAAATTAGTTATTTTGTTAGTAAATTTGTATAAGAAAACATATTGTACTTGACAAGATCTGTTCAATTGGGGGAAAGTTAGTAGTATAATAATATTTGTTCGAACGGTTAACTCCTACCAAACGGTGAACTCCTACCAAACGGTGAACTCCTACCGAACGGTTAACTCCTCCCGAGTTTATGTTCATATTGAAAAGAAAACTTAGTATTGAACGGCTGAAGGACTGAAGGAAGTGAACGATCCACTTCACTTGCAAACAAATTTAGTCTGGAAAATGCCTAGCTCTAGCACAAACGATATTTTAAAAACAAACAATATGTGAATCATAAAAACTGCCTCAAAATTTTTTACGCGACTATTTATTTTAGCTTCAACATTCTACTAGAAACAAAGAAAACCAAAGGTTAATTGCGAAAAAGTGGTCTTGTCGTCGATATGTTTTTCTTCATTAAGTGGATTAGCTTCTCCATAAATTTTTCAGTACTTAAAGCAACATTTTATTCCATTATAAATACAATATAGTATTATTTTCTGCAATGTTAAGTTAGAACTTGTCCTTTGACACATTTCGGCTCATATTTCCATACTAAATATGTTTCAAAAGTTAACCTACACAGCAACCCTTCTGAATGAAAATTACATCACTGCTGCGATAGGGGTTGCTGTACTAGCTTTTTTTGACATTTTTCTCAGTGTCAACCGCTGATTTGACGTTTTTCTCAGTGTCAAAAGCCTGTGTGTTAGAAAGAGAAAGGAACAAAGATAACTTACTTGTAGGATTTTACAATGGTGCGGGTGGCGAGTTATTCAAATAATATAAATTTGAATTTATTGTTGAATTTTAACAAAATATTCAGACGATACGGCCAAGTCTGCAATAAATAAATTAAATTAAATTAAAAGCACAAATCAATTGCGTTCAATTTCAAAGGTTTTATTGAGTTGGGGTTGATTTTTCCTGGGGGTAAATACTGCCATTATTCGTATTGCCTTGGATTCTATTATATTGCACGGTTGAGCATTTCCCGTACCTTTGTTCTACTTTTCTGCTTGTAATTATATCTCGTAATTCCTCAAAACCCAAATATGGAAAGCTTCATTAGATTGGCTGACACGATCAGTGAATTTGAAGCTGACTATAATGAAATAGAGGAGTCAGCCCACACCAAGTTCACTCTTGGCCTCCAACAAGAGGACTTGAAGTCAATGTGGAGGAAGACGAGAACGGCCCAAGATGAGTTGTTAAACTCGAACAAGTTAGAAGCTTCGGACATTGTAGCAGTTGAATTAAAATACAAAAAGGCATACGCCATTTATTTACGCTGCATGTCAGACATGGCTACACGCCAAGCGACGTTAACAAAAGCTGAAGCTCCTTGCGATACTGAAGTTTTCAAGGGCGATTACTTGTCATGGCCAACATTTCGTGACATGTTCACTGCCATTTATATCTTAAACAAGCGCCTAACACCAGTTGAGAAATTGTTCCATCTCAACAATAAAACACAAGGTGAGGCAAAAGAGATTGTTAAAAATATGTCCGCTCACGAATGAGGGGTTCGATACAGCGTGGAGAAACTTATGCGAGAGATACGAAAATAAACGTATGCTAGTGAACTCGCAACTCCAAATTTTGTTTAATTTGAAAAATGTAGAGAGTGAGTGTGGTAGCGCAATTAAAACATTGCAACGTGATATAAATAATTGCCTCTCGTCCTTGCGAAGTCATAAAATTGACACTTCCAACTGGGACGCATTTATTACATACCAGTGTTCGACTAAATTGCCAGAAAGTACGCTAGGTCTATGGGAGCAAAGCATAGACCATAAAGTGGAAATACCCAAGTGGGAGGATATGGACAAATTTTTGTCCAACCGCTTCCAGACACTTGAGACAGTGTCTGGGTTCATAGGGGCTTCTTCGAAAGCGCAGAGACCGCAATCAACGCGACCTGCCAACGAAACCCCTACAAAAAGACTTGGTGCATACCAAGCAAATGTAACAAAGGCACTATGCACAAAGTGCAAGTCAAATTCCCACAGATTGAGAAATTGTCCCCGTTTTCTAAAATTAACGCCGGTGGAGAGAATTAATTTTGTTAAATCCACCAAGGGCTGCCTAAACTGCCTATCCCCAGGACATACAGTGTCGAAGTGCAGCAGTTCGTACGACTGCAATAAATGCCACTCTCGACATCATACGCTCCTGCATGCGGAGTCTCTACAGACGCAGGCAACTAACAGCCCGAATCAGTACAATGCTGATAATGCTGCCTCTACTTCCCAACAGGCACAACAGAGACGGGAAGTTTCAAAATCAAGCTCGGATTCTAACCGAAATGTAAAATCCTGCCATGTACATTCAAGTGCAGGTGTGCTGCTAGGGACAGCTCGAGTCACCATTCATCATAATGGTACAGACTTCCCAGCAAGAGCACTTATCGATTCTGGAACGAGAATGTTCGTTCATGACAGAACGACTAAAACGCCGAATCAATTTACCAGCAAAAAGGATGCATGCCCAAGTTTCGGGTATCACTAATGCTGTGTCGGCTCAAGTCAAGGTGGCCTCCCACATTGAACTCCGTTCACCAGTGGACCCTTGCTTTAGCCTAACAACTTCTGTGCTAATTCTAGCCAAACTAACTGGGAATCTGCCATCCTGCCATATCGACGCAACGACTATGCAGGCATTCCCAGACTTAGTCTTGGCAGATAAGATATTCTACGTTAATGAAGAAGTAGATCTCATACTTGGCGGGGATATATATCCGCAAATAATACTGAGCGGACTGAAAAAGAATGTACTAAGTACACTTCTGACTCAAGAAACGGTGTTCGGTTGGATACTAACCGGGCGTGTAGACGCACCCAATCCACCCAGAAATATAGTGTCGTTTTACAGCGAAATTGCTTTGGACAAACAGCATTCTGGGAGTTAGAAAATCTTCCCAGAACTAAAAGTCCAAACGCAGATGACAAATACTGCGAAGATTTATATAGGGCAACTACGAGTCGTAGAGAAGATGGGAGATATGTCGTCCCACTTCCTTTCAGACAGGACTACCCGGATAAAATAAACATAGGAGGATCTCTTAGGCGAGCGTGTTCGCAATTCTTCCGGAATGAGACGCGTTTAGTAAAGAACCCGGAATTAGGGGAAGAATATTTGAGGGTCCTGTCTGAGTATGAGACATTAGGGCATATGCAAAAAATTAAGGAGATGGTTCAAGCCGATTCGGCAAATAACTATTTTTTGCCCCATCACGCCGTAGTTAAGGCGGAGAGTACCACCACTAAGGTACGAGTCGTTTTCAAGCCAAACAGCGAATGGCACAAGTTTGAACGACATTCTCCTGCCTGGCCCAGTACTGCAATCGGATCTTCCAGTACTTATACTTCGCAGGAGACTATATCGGTATGTTTTCAATAGTGACATCGAAAAGATGTAAAGGCAAATATGGATGAGCGATGATCGCACAAAATTCCAACGGATTGTTTACCGAACATCGCCACAAGAACCAATAAGCCTGTACGACTTAAAAACGGTCACTTTCGGGGTCAATTGCGCGCCTTATTTAGCAATACGAACCCTTTTGCAACTTGCAGATGATGTAGAAAGTTCATATCCTACAGCATCTAGCATACTAAGGGAAGGCATGTACGTTGACGACGTATTAGCGGGGTGACATACACTCGCATCGGCCATTAATGCGAGAAATGAATTTCGAGAAGTCTTACACTCCGCTGGCTTCCCACTACGGAAATGGACTTCGAATTCTGAAGAAATTCTCAACGACATCCCTAAATCGGATCGGCTGACCGAGGGCTTTCTGGCGTTTGAAGATACCAGCACCGTTAAGGCATTGGGCATAAGATGGAATGCCCATTCCGACTTATTCTACTTTCAAGCAGGGTCACTGGAAGAACGAGAAAAGCTGGCAAAAAGAGCGATTTTGTCCGCCATTGCCAAACTTTTCGACCCCTTAGGATGGCTTGCACCAATGGTCATTGTGGCCAAAATTTTGATGCAGAACATCTGGTTAGAGGGAACCGATTGGGACCAACCAGTTTCGCCAAACACATTTAAGCGGTGGAACAACTTCAGACATCAATACCACGAAATCGACAAGATTCGAATACCAAGATGGGTAAACTTTTCACCAGAAGATGAGGTCGAAATACACGGATTCTGTGATGCATCGGAAAAGACATACGCTGCAGCTGTCTACATGCGCGTTAAAAGGAATGATGATATCTCCGTATCACTACTCCTGGCCAAAACCAGAGTAGCACCCGTGAAAACCATTTCACTTCCGCGTTTGGAACTTTGCGGAGCAGTACTTCTGGCAGAGATGAAGGAATCAATATTCCGAAATATCAAGCTTGGACCAGTCAAACAACATTTATGGACGGATTCCACAATAGTTTTAGCATGGATAAGGAAACCACCATATTCCTGGTCAACTTTCGTCGCACACAGGATAACCAAAATCATCGACCTGGTCGGCAGCAAGGACTGGCTTCATGTCAACTCGCAATCGATTCCAGCAGACTTAGGAAGCAGGGGACTACCAGCATCGGATTTGGTCGATAATTCTTTGTGGTGGCAGGGACCTTCTTGGTTACAAGAAGACAACTCACAATGGCCATCACAAGAAATAGAATATCACACTTCCGTGGAGGAAAAGAGAGCGCAGGCCTACGCAATATCAACGCAACAAGAAATCGATATTCTTGACCGGTTTTCGGATTTACCGAGGGCTTTGAGGGTACTATCATATATTATGAGATTCTTTCGAAGAACTCATTCCAAACCAAAAGCTTCATTTCAAGAAAGGTCATGTTTAATCTCATCCGCTGAGATTAAGACAACGACTCAAATCTTGATAAAACTCTATCAGAAGCAAATCTATAATGAGGTTTATGTGAATTTGAAGAAGGGAAAGTCTATTGCGAAGCAAAGCGAGATACTGCCACTCAACCCATTCATCGACAATGATGATGTTATTAGGGCCGGTAGACGTCTTGGAGCATCTCAAGACCTAGCCATATAATTGTAGGTTGACGCGTTTGATTGTACAAATGGTACATAAAATCTTCCTCCATGGAGAAAACCAACTAATGCTCCGTCTCATCCGCACCCAATACTGGATTCCGAATGTCAAGAACATGATTAGGGCCACCATCCATAATAGTAAAGTCTGCACCATATATCGAAAACGAGCGCAAACCCAACTTATGGGTACCCTGCCTTGCGAGCGCACTACCTTCACCCGCGCGTTTATTAATACAGGGGTGGACTTTGCCGGGCCTTTCGATATCAAAAGTTACCGCGGCAGAGGATGTCGACTATCAAAGGGCTACGTTTGCCTCATTGTTTGTTTCACCACCAAAGCGATCCATCTGGAAGCGACCAGTGATCTTAGTACACCATCCTTTCTAGCAGCTTTTTCGCGTTTTAACCATCCAGTCCACCTCCAACCAAGACCCTACCATCTCCCATCTCCCAACCTTCCACCCTTCACTCGCTACCCTTAACGAGGACACCAGAAAGCCTAACGCAGAAGGTCGAACCATTCTGCAACAGAAAACCTAATTGCACTCGAAAACGAGGCCAGAGAAAACCTAACGCAGAAAGGCGAACCTTTCTGCCACTGAAAAATTAATCCATCTGCCACGACAAGTTGGCAGAAGATGGACCCACCCTCGTAACCATACCCCAAAAATACTAATAAATAAACATGTGTATATATAACTTGCCCGTGTCACTCGCACTTTGGCCACTTTAATCATACCTGAAAAATAAGAAATATGAGTATTGTTTTTCAACGATGAATAATATATATATCCATTCTAACCGATGTCTTTAAAAAATGTGCGGTTGAGGTAACCTAAATACTTTTGCATAGTGCAACTTTTGCACTTAAGTTGAAATATGTGTTTCATTTACGATTTATTAAGTCGTTTACTACATAACAGTATATACAAACCCGATGTGAGGACGAAAGATACAACAGGCATTGAGGGAGATACAAAATGTAGACTGGTATACCAAAATCGGAGTCTAAATAATAATGACACTGCTGAAAGTCGTTACATCGATTCACCGAAACGCTTTTATGTGCAAAAAGGGGATAATATTGCGAAATTTGCACAGCTTATGGACGATATGTATTTGTAGCATAATAAGAACCAAGTTGTGCGTGCAGACTCTACCGCCATAATTGTGCGCCATGTCGAATTTGGTTATGAACGAAAGGTCAAAAAATTTACTAAGCACAATTGCTGAAAACCATTTAAAAACTGCCACAAGCAGTACACGGCTGTCTCAAAGGTCTGCGACACTGCGGTCTGGTATACAACTGTTACTTAGCTATAGCAAAAGGATTTAGTTGTGCTTCAAATATGGATTCTTTTGGGATATGTCTACATGTATATACATATATGTATATATATACTGCACTACATTCTCACAGTGGCGATTCCACCCACGCACAACTCCATAAAATGCAAAAAAAAAAAAATATTGGAAATAAATAGCCACATTTACGATAGGACAAATAGTTTTTTCCACAGTTATATATTCCTATTTTCACTATACAAAATACATGACCACTGCCCTCGTTTTTCAAGGAACACACTCACATAACTACAGAAGCTAATCAATTTGGGATTTACATATTAAAAATAATGCACTTAATAAAGACATGGCTACGAACCAATTTTAAATGCTAGCCAAAGAATCGAATCGACCGCGTCGTACTGGGGGGTATTGCAAATGTTGACGTGCCGCGCACGTGAAGCCATACGTCCACATACCGCTGCCATTTCCGCTAATTTTCACTACGTCGTCTATATGAAGCAAAGCCATTTGTAACAGTCTCTATCCTATCACTTTTCTTAGTCTTGTTATCAACTGGTTTGTTTTAGTGGTTGTTATTATGGCTGCCGATGTTGGCAATGCATTGCAAAGCCAAATTAACATGTACAGGATTACGTGACTGCAAATCGTTTTTGATCGATTGTATGATCAAACGTATTAAATCACTGTTGGTGTTTACCAAGACCGAAAGGGTAGCCAATTTGCTTTTCCGAATATTTGTTTGATGAGAGCAAGTTAACTGCCTCCATATGGCCAAAGTCAATGTCATGCCCAAGCAGAAATATAAATAACAGCTTACATACATACTTCTTCTTTTGATAACCATCAAGCGTTTTATCGCCTTTAAATTTGCTACGAATATTGGCGAGCTCCTTATTAATACGCTTTACTTCAGCTTCTTTACTTTTACAATTTCTTATATCCGATATAAACACTGCCAGCCCTCTCATACCATCCCCCCGCACAGGTGCCATTGTAGTTAATTTATTAATTTTCGCTGATTTATTTCAAAACCGCTGTGATAAGAAGAACTTCCTATGCTTTGTTTTTTCTTTTGATTTCGCGATCACAAATACGCCGTGTTTATTGTTGAGAAAATTGCTGCTACGGCACTAACGCCCAACCAACAAACGACGCTGAAGGTGGTGTTTGTGAAGTCGACAAGAGACTGTGCCACGAGTTGACTCCGCCGCCGGCGTTGAATTCGGCGAACGGGAACTTTTGAGAATTTTCACAAAACAAATACAGGCACGTTAATCTCCTAACCGTTTAGTGATTTTGCTTTGTTCGTTCGTGTATTGGGATACACTTCCTCACTTACTCAATAATAAATGCAGCTACTCCGCCGGATTCAGATAAGATGCTCAGCAAATTGCTGCGCTTTGACTTCAGCTGCGCCCAGCAATAAGCGACGGACACGCTGATAAACAACAATTGCAGTGATTTACTACTATGCGCTCGCTTCAAATGTTGCAATTTTCTCTGATTTTTCCGTTCGCAAAGTATGCTCCACTGAGTACTACCAAATTCCCATATGAAAATCCCATGAAAACCTGCAAAGAAAAACCAAATATCAATAATTGCCCAAATCTATACACGTATGTATGCAAATGTGTCTCAAAGGCATGAGCCGGCCGCCACAGCATTTGAAACACACTTTTCCAAAGTAAATTGCACTGCCACCGAAACGATACAGTATTTCGGGCAGCGCGAATAAAACTTACCCCAATCCTGCCAATATGCCCATGCGCCGTCCAGGCGATCCACCCTTTCTGCTCCAGATGCCCATGTGCTAATCTGAAAATAAAGAAAAATTAGGTTAGGCTACAAATTTTCAAGTAAATTACAAATTTTACTTACCTCTGCTACTGCTGGTGACCACGCGCGCCGAAAAAAATAAGAATAATAAATTGGGCCATTTTTTCTCTGCTAGCGTAGCAGAGAAAAAATGAACAATGAATTTGCCCTTTTTTGCACGTCTTCTTTAGCTACCATTGTAAGTAAACGTAAATATGTATGTACGACATATTTTTCGGTCGCGAGCTCTGCTGACCACTCACTAGCAAAGCGTGAGTAAACATATGTATGTATGTGTGGTTCAATTGAACCGTCGCTCAGTGCGAGCACCATACATATATGTAAGTATGTTTGCTGATGATCACGCCAGCGCATGCCGAGGCCAAAAAAATTAAAAAAAGTCCAAGAAATAAAAAGTTTTTTTTCACTTCGGAAAATTTTTTTTTCGGGTTGCTGAATTTTTTTAATGATTTTGGGTTTGGTTCTTCGGAGGGGCAGGACTGTTTTGCCCACAAAACAACAATAACAAACTCGAAAACCGCCCTCCACTCACACTCTCTACCCGGATCGGTACCGAATGTCAGTACCGACCCAATGTCGCTGTGTGCGCAGCCCTAATGAGCATCACTGAACCATAGCAGAATAAATACATATATGTACATATGTAGGTACACAAAAAATAGCAAAACGCACTACAGGGTGGATCTCTACTTACAATGAAATTTTCTTTGGAGGCGTTCCAGTGGGACGGTGCCGTACGGCAATCTTTTACAAAAATGAGGTCTGCCAATCCTTTAGTTGGCTTAGCCTGCAAACTTGCAAGGCCGCAGAAGAAAAATAAAAAAATATGCATATGAACCAACAATTATAATCGCGCTCGCCACCCTACGCGTACGGGCGCCCATATCAATATTTAACCGAATTCTTTCGTTTTTTTGTTCTCTCTTCTCTCTTTCTCGGTATCTGCAGCATGACTCGCTACGCCTCCCTCCGCAAAACGGGCCGAACGCCTAGCCGCCCGTTACCCAAAGCCATGCCCGTCGTGCGGCGAAAGCCATCCACTACGGGCATGCGCCCGATACCAGGGGATGGCCCCCCTGCAGCGACTTGAGGAGGTAATCCCGGCGGGCCTTTGCGGAAACTGCCTGTCAATGGTCCACTGCGCTAGGGAGTGCACAAGCGATGCCAGGTGCCGACGATGTGGTGGAAAACACCACACCACCCTCCATCTGGAGATGGACGATCCGCCACGCGCCACCGGCGCCGACTCACACTACGCGCCGACAACCGAGCCTCACGCCGCCCCGACGGGTTACAAGAGCTGGGCACAACAAATGGAAGAGGCCGAACGAGAAGAGGCGATCGAAGAAGAGGCCGTAAGCGTAGACTGGCCACCCAGCCGCGCTAGCTACGCACAACCGACGTCAACCAACGAAACAGCGCACATATGCACACTCAGAGGAGACTGGCCTCACAGCCGCACCACGACCACCTTCGAAGGTAGATTGGCCCTCCTGCCGCGCCAACTACCACCCACTTCCGGTTTCCGCGACGGGCTCAATCGCGTCCTCTCCCGGGTGGGCCCTCCGTTGCGCCCCATGACCACTCTTGCGCCGTGCTCCCCCCGCACAGTCATCGACCACACCGTGGCGGAAGAGTTGGGGCTGCGTACGACCCGCTCGGGCGGGGAGTGCGGTTTCTTCCTCCGCATCCGCGGAAAACATGGAAACAACCAGACCATAACGGCACACGCGCTGTGTGTCCGGAACTTTGAGCGGGTCAGCCCAACCCAGACTGTCGACGCGCGCGTAGCTCTTCCGTACGAGCATATTCGGCTAGCTGACCCGCAGTTCTTCATCGCCGCGCCGTACCACATGGTATTAGGGGGGGACGTCTATGCAGACGTCCTAACCACTCGCACCCTCCCGTCCTCATTCGGGTCGCTTCTCGCCCAGAGTACCATATTTGGGTGGGTGCTTTCCGGCGCGACTAATATGTAGTTTTAGTTTTTGATTTAAAAAAAAAAAATATATAATAATAAAAAATAATAATAATAATAAAAATAAATTTTTCGTTATAAATGGAAACTATTTATCATGGCAAGAAATATGCAACATCTCCTTATTTTCCAAGTTTCTTCCTCTCTTAGCTCTAGGCACAACAACTGAAGGCGGCAGGGCAAAGACGCACGGCGGGACTAACCAGTCTAGCTTTAAGTCCGTAGGTTAAGAGAGGCATGGGAGGAAATCCTGGGGGGGATCAAGATGTTGCGTATCGCAAGGGGGCCGGCATGTTTAGGGCCGATGCCTAAATTCCGAAAAAATGGACCTAATGTCACTTTTCCGCATCCTTCCAACCACACATACCAATCCACCCACATGTATGTGCGTGCCTGCATATTCATGTTTTGTGCATGTGTAGGTTCACCTCCCCTTAAAACCGGAGGCTAAAATTTCGGGTTCAACGGTTGTCCTCGACTGGACAACCTCCTACTTTTTCGGCGATCATCGAAGACAACACACCGAGCACCATACAACACACCAACTTGCTATATCGTGAAAAGATGATCTTTTTTAGGAAAGTTCATATCGGTAGTAAGATTTTTAGAAACTTATGTGAACCATCTATAGCGTGCGCCAATGTTTTTATACATTTCAATCTTGCCAAGTACTGTAATGCCTATGAGAATTCCCACTAATAAGTGTTCAGGACAAGCTCCACGTGGTGAAAAATCTATGTAGGCAGAGGAGAAATTATTTTGCAGTTTTTAGCAGTGTACGAAAATAAACTATATTGTACAGTACTATTTCGTTTTGTTTCTTACTTTCATAATTCAAAACAAAACAAAACCCAACGGCTCAGTTCACTTTTCAATTATAAAATACTTTTTTTGAAAATTACAGGAAAATCAGAAAACAAAACTAAACAACTTTTTATGTACTTATGCATTTGTAGTGATTATAACAGCAAATTGACATAGGGACTTCTCTTTTTGCTCATGACCGTACTTATAACGCTTAGTAAAGCTCAGCATGCATATTTCAAGTGGAGGCATCTTTTGAGAGCAGGGATGGGCAGTTTCGGCAGTGAGTGGTCGTTGCATGCGTGGAATTATTTACAACAGCGTGCGTATGAATCAGGTGCGCGTATAGGGATGACGAAAACTTCGCCCGCCGGGCTACGCTGCCAGACTTGCTTGAGGGTAATAGGCCAAACAGAATCAGTCCGTGAATACGTCGGATACGTGACGTACGTCAATCTTAGAGCAAATTCTTTTTTGACGATTTTAGTTATTTTGACCTCCCCGCCACCATCTCTGCCATTACTTTTTTTTTACCAAATAGTCTTGGTATATTTTGAAATGAAATATTTTAAAATGCCCATTGTCAAATGCCTTTCTAAATTGCCCGCGTGGCTATTTAAAGCTTTGCCACCGCAGTTTTCAAACTTGCATATGACTTTGTCATTATCAAAATCGAAGAGTTTGCGCAGTATACTATTTTTCGGCCGCGGCATTTTTGAGTTAATTATGAAATACAAAATTTTTTTCTTTTTCGAGTTCAAGTTTCAATTTGAAACGTTTGTGTGTACAAATAAATATTTGTTGGAATTGTCACAAACAAAAAGCAAACGTTTGGAAAATGTAACAAAATGTACAAAACCAAAATGACATGATACACGATGAGCAAATGTACAGTATTTTGTACTGTTTATTTTCGTACCCTGGTTTTTAGTTCATTTTAAAAATATTTTAAATTAAAAATATTGCTTTATTTTATTTTTATTTTATGCTTTTTAGTTGTGAGTTTGTAAAAATGATAGCATGACGTTCGTTAGTTAATCATCGGCGCCATCTGCATCTCCCAAAATTTCATTGAAATACATTCTTGAAATTCCAAGCAATCGCTTTTGAAAATAGCAGAGCTTTTATGCTAAAAAGTGGGAGGCGCCACGCCTTCACCAAAATCCACAAAATTTTTTTACAGTTTAGTTTTGTTTAAAAAGGCTAATATGTGTGTAAAATCTTATTTATATAACTTATACAATTATGGAAATATCGCGATTTTAATTTTACGAAGAAATATTTTAGAACTATGTCCGTTCACCGATTTTGTTTATTTTTTCAGCAAAGAGTTAGCTTTATATGTTGAACACTTTCTCCAAATATCGTTTTAATAAATCAATTTTTACCGGAGTTATGGCATGGAAAGTTTTGTGGAATAATCCCGCATAAAGGGGCGGGGCCACGCCCATATTAGAAAAACTTTGTGCTTTCGACTTTTTTTGCCCACGAACACTTTAGAGGTGAAATAGAAATGATATACAGCTAGTTTAAGCAAAGTCCATGATCCTTTTCAAAATCTTTCGTATAAAATTGGGCGTGGACCTAATCCGATTTCGCTAATTTTTTTTCGAAATATTGCCTGTATTAATATAAATATGTGTGCTGAATTTTATTTTGCTATCTTGAGCGGTTTTTGATTTATGATTAATAATATTTCCAAATTTGACTTAATCAAAAGTGGGCGGTGCCACGCCCTTTTTTAAAAATTTCTTCACAAATTTATTTTTTGCCTTAACGGTAAGGTACACACCAAATTTTATCCTTATAGGTGTATTATGTCCTGAATAATCACTCTTTTTGTATTTTCGAAAATATTATATATATAGAAAGTGGGCGTGGCTTTTAACCGATTTTGCCTATTTTCAATACCGTTCAGAGATATGTAAAAAGGAACCTGCATACCAAGTTTCATTGAGATATCTCAAGATTTACTCAAGTTATCGTGTTCACAGACGGACGGACGGACGGACATGGCTCAATCAATTTCTCTTCTCCTCCAGAACATTTTGATATATATAAGTCAATATCTATCTCGATTCGTTTATGCCATTACATACTACCGTTAGGCGAATGAAGTTAACCCTCAAACCAGCAAACTTTAAATAATGATCAGAAACGGTTGAGAATTTTTTTTTAGCTTAAATAGAACATAACAAACTTAATTCCGTCAACAAAAAGTCAATATGTCGTTTCGTTTCATGACATAGTAACATAGGTAAAATCACCCGCACAGCTGATAAAATTTTTTTTTTTCTACACTAGAATCTTAACTATCAAACTTTGTTTATATTGGGTTTGTTTTTTTTTTTTGTTTTTATTCTTAGCCGAAGAAAAAATTTGATTTTTCAAGGTATGCCATGGATTTTTCATAAAAATTTAATTCAATTGAGTTGTCAATATCAGTTTTATTTGACAATAAAGTTTCTTCAAGCAACAACAAAATGTATAGCAGGGTTGCATTTCTCCTCCTGCTTCTACCTATTGGATATGCCTTGGTTTCGTTTGTCTGCCAGGTGAGAAATAAGAAACAGTGCCTCCAGGCACTCTTGTCGGTTAGAGCAAAAAAAATTAACCCGTACAATTTTTAGTAAGGAACAATATTTTTATTGAAATAAGTTTTAATAAACAATAATAATAACACAAATAGATTATTTCTTTGTATGATATTCTCCGAAACAATTTTTCGTGACGGAGCAGCATAAATGTAAATTACATACTTCGCAGACACATTGAGTTTGGGAGTTTTTACAAAGTTTACACCATTTTTTACCACCTTTTTTCGCAAGCCATTTCGGAATATGGGTATTACCGTTGAAACGAACGTCATCAACAGGATATGCAGCTTTTCTGCCTACACTCAGAGAATCGGGTAAAGTAGTTGATTGGCTTGTTGAAGATGGACGACCCGCCGAACGCTTTTGATTGTAGCTCACAAGAGCAGCAGCGATTTGTTCTCTGAATTCAGGCAGCTGTAAAATCTTTTCTCCTTCGTCAGAAATATTACTGGAATCATTTATCTTCTCCATATTTATTCGCTTATAAAGAAGGTAAGCGTTCGTTGCAGCCATATCAATAAAATGATAAAAAAGGCGAGTCATTACATCACGTGTCTTGGCTCTCACATGATATCGTCCCATCAAACCATCCATTAAGTCGACTCCTCCCATATGGCTGTTGTATTCCCGAATTATTTGTGGGCAATCGACTTCAATGTTTTGCTTCTTCTCCCTGTCATATCGTTTAGCCTTAGCAACTTGCTCATTCGGATTGCTTCGAACGAATGGCTCAACTCCTACGTAAGTCGAAGCCAGCCTGACCGCTTTATTGTCCTTCCACAGAACAGTACTAATATCGATTCCATATGCAGAGCCCACGTACTCTGTTGAAAACCCACGCTCTTTCTTTGCTATAGCACTGTCCGGTGTCAATTTGCAATTTGGTATGCGATTCACTCGAATTGTACCAAGACCAAATATGCCACGAGCTCGCAAATAAACCAACAGAGGTAACGACGTATAGAAATTGTCGAAGTAAATTATATGGTACATGAAGTCATTCACAGTTTGGGATAAACGAACTACTACATTTGCCGAACTGCCTAGATCAGGACAATTTGGTCGAATAATATTGTCTCCTGCGCCGTTGTAGATTTCAAACCTATATGCGTAACCAAACGAATCGCACAATACGAACAATTTGACACCCCACTTGCTCATCGACACTATTAAAGAAAAGAAATAAAACCTGATAACTTTTGCGACTTAACAAATAGCAGAAGCTTACCAAAGTCGACCATGTTTCGGGATTGAGTCGAAGCGTTCGTTGAGAAGATCCAAGAAATTACGTATGCGAAATAATGGGTCATAACCTGGTTGCCCTTTTTTTACCCTTTCTTCCTCATCTCGGAATGATAAGAATCTTTTTATAGCTTCAAATCGTTTCAATGGCATTGTTTTGCGAATGGGTTCGAAAGAGTTCTTTCCCCAATAGCTTTCCAAATTCGGATATCGATATATTGACATATATAAATGAATTCCGATGTATTGACATATTTCATCGGCATTAACATTGAATTTTGAGTTGATATCCCCACTTAGAGTACACCGGTTAGTCTCCTGAACAATCATATCAATTATTTCTTTAGAAAAAAAATAGAGAAATATTTGGCAGGGAGTTGAAAGCTCTTTTATGTTGTCAGGTAAACGTGTGGATCCACGAAATGCGACCTCATTTACATGAAGTTTAAGAGCTGTATTGCGCCACATCAACTTGTTAAACTCAGTAGAATCTTTGGAAATTGATTTAATGTCTGAAATAACGGTAAAATAAATATAAAGCAAGATCGCGATGAGCAAGAAGGGGGGAGATATACTTACTTCCAACAAAACCACCATTGGTTGGCACTACGGCTGGACCGGTGTCTTCGGGTCTTGGTAACGGCGAACGAGCTCTCTTCCTTTGAATTGGAGTTGAAGTCAATGCCGTGTAGGTCGCTGTAATCGGATCTGTTGATAGAATGTCACCTTCAACGGCAGTAACAGTATCTCTGACTGTAGATGTTGTAAGTGAGTAATTAGCTGCCTCGTTGAAAAAATTTGCACTCGTATCCATACCTCGAAGGCATTGGGATATCAAGTGTTCTTCCTCTGGACTTATTTCCTCTGGCTCGTGGTTCAGAGAACCCGAGTCATTTCCACTGTTTGAATCTTTTTCATCACTTGTCACTACCGATTCCATAATTTCATGGATTTCTTCGTCCGATAACTTCGAAAATTTCACACTCGACATCGTACAGCGATTTAATAACAGTATATTTGTATTCACTTTATTAACACAAGTTATGAAATAAAATTAAAACCGACTATATAGAGCACTTTTTAATAAAATCAATGTGTACAAAAGTTCGCCCCGAACGACAACAGTGCCCTGAGGCACCCTTTAGTTTTTGCACTGCTAGGCAGAAATTTCCACTTATTTTAAAACTTTAGATATTAAATCAGCAATTTAATGAGCACAGCTTTACGAAAAAAAATTATCAAGCTCCGCGCACCTCTCAAAAATAAAAAGTTTTGATATTGAAAATAATAAATTTCTTTATCCTAAAAAACGACCTTTTTCTCCACCTGTTCGCACAAAACTGAGTATAGAAGACAAACAGTCCACCCGATTTAATTTTAATTTGAGAAAGAAATTTCACTAGAAATACGGGCGAGAGACTTAAATTCATTTTCTTAAGAAAAAATAATTTTTTCAAACGTATATCTTGATATTTGTAATGCTTGCCCTGAGGCACTCTTACTGGGTAGAGGGTTAATATACCTTGTGTGCGAAGCACTACTAGGTATAAAAAAACAAAAATCTGAAATAATAAGCTAATATCTCGAAAACTATCTGGTTGAGCAAAAAAACGATGTATGATGCATTTACACCAAATTTTATTGCGATTTTGATTCTGTAAACCTTTTTGCAATTGCTTGATCCGTTCGTGAGATATACGTAATTAAAGGGAGCCATCTTTTTGGTTTTTTCGAATAACGGTAAATTGACGGTACCATAGAATCAAAAATGAACGATTTTCGAAATCAGGAGGTGGTTTTACATACGAATTTCATATCGGCGTTTCTGGTAAAGAGAAAAAGTTGAAATTCGTGGTCCAGTGTTATTGTTATTTTATTTCGAAATTGCCTCCAAACATCCAGATTCAAAGGCAAATTCACCATCGAGTGGGCGATTTGTTACTACTGTCGAACGAAGAACATAAGTTCCTTCGGGTCTGTTTTGTTGGTGAGTCGGCAATTGAACTAAATGTAAAATTATCGAACAACAACAAAATCTTCTACATGAGTACAATGAATTGGTCAGATTGTTCAAAACAGCATTAATGACTTCAGACGACTATAAAATCAAAAGACCCTCTGCAGGTCATGCAAGACAATTCAATGCTCTAGTGAAGTTGCAGTGGTGCTTGTTGACGAGAAAAACTAATCCGCGATATTGCTCTCAACCTTCGGGATGGTGGACAATTGATGTCGGTCATATGATGCACTTCGATACCCGATGATTTGTTTTCAAGTCATCACTTCTATTTTATTTTCGAACCGAGCTCGATTTCATATTTCAGGAAAAGAAGCGAATGAGAAGGTCAGCTCAATGAATTTTTATTCGTATCATTTGATGATTCTGCGGGATGTTGATAATTATCTGTTGAGATATCGCCGATTGTACTGCGTTAACATGTACGTCAAGGTCGAGACGGAGCGCTCAATTTCACTCCAGATGAATACTTACACTTGCGTGATGCCATCGCTACCTAAGCAACCAACATCGGTTGTTTTTGCATGAGTATGCTCCTGATGCCATGACATATGTATGTGCGGAATTACGGAAACCCGTATTTGTTCATCACGTTCACTTGCAATCCGAAATCCGAAAGACAAACGTACAGAGATCGAAATGACATCATTGAACGAGTTTTCAGACAAAAGATCAGAGTACTCATGACTAACATCGTTAAGCATAAGGTTTTGGCAGAAGCGTGGCTTACCACATGCAAACATTTTGCTTTGGATGCTAGACACGATTCGATCATTTCGGCCGAAATACTAGATCCAGAAACTGATCCGGAGCTGTATTCCGGTGTGACAACGAACATGATCCATGGGCCTTGCGAAGTCCACAATCCAGACTCGACGTGCATGGAAAACGGGAATTACAAAAAAGCGGTTCGCCCGGCCGTTGGTGGCTGACACAATCACTGGAATCGACGGATATCCATTGTATCGGCGTCGTTCTCCAGGTGACAACTGCAGATCCACCGTGATGAAAGTGAACGAAAACAATGTCGTCGTCGATAACCTCTGGATAGTTCTATATTGTCCGCTTTTGTCAAAAATATTCTCAATTCACTGCAATTCCACTAAATACTTCAAATATGTGAACAAAGGAAGCAACATGACGGTATTTGGGGTTGTTGAACAACGAGATGACGTTTGAATTTGGACGAAAACGATACGCATTGGGACTCCGATCTCGCCGTTGCACCTGTGTCTGCGCCAGCGGTTCAAATATGAACATTGTTTGCGATCATCATAGCAGCATGTCATCCAGCGAACCCGACCGCATTCTTGGACAAATATAAAAACGAGATGGGTGACGACTTTTTACACAGATTTCGCATGACAACTTTGAATCTCAATCTTCAAGTTAATGACGAGATGCGCAACGAAGCGTTAATGCGACATTGGGACTGCCAGCGTCAATTCGTTCGATGAACGGCGCATTCAATCGGAAACTGCAAGACTAGGACCGTGTACGATTGTAAAGTTTTGAAGGATTTAAGTATTGTCTTAGCTCTTCAGCCGCATTTACCTGAGCATTAAAATGTCCCACAAAGATCCCAAAGCTAAAACACATTAGTTGAGTCTTAAAGTTGGGGTGTTTTATTCGGCTCATCGCCGTTCTTTTATATGCTTACAATCAGGGTTGCCGGTTTGGTAGAATTCTACCATTTTTGGTAGAAAAAATTTCAAAAAACCCGTTTTGGTAGAATGGTAGATTTTTTTAAATTTTGGTAGATTTTTACAATTTTTCGAAATACTTAGGAATATGCTTAATACACAGTCCTTTTCGAATGCTTTATTACATTGGGTTTGTTCGTAAATGAGCTTGCGCATCACGAACAGACCCATTATTATATTACATATTTTTTCGAACACAAATAAGCACACTGTATGAGTATGCATATCGATAGCGAGCGAACATCTCTAACTCAACTCAAAATTTTCTTTAACGAATGCTGTCAAGTTTCATCCGAGGTGTAATAAATAGTTGTCAACAAAAAGAAAAAATGGACAGGTTGGTGATAAAATGTCATACTTTTAACATATTTAAATATCTAAATGTAATAATTGCTGTAGATTTGTTGTAGATCAATCTCGGTTTAAGTGCCGCTATCTATTGAATATGAGGTAAAGTTGGCTTAGACAATTTTTGCATAAAAGCTTATGGTTTACACTTGCTGTTAATGTAATTAGTTGAGAATTGTTAGGTTTATGGGCTAGTCCGTTGTTGTAGTGAACGACTCATATATCAGTTATTAGCTTTTGCGATGTAAATATATTGAATATTAAATTAAAAATACATTAATACATATGATTTTATATATTATGCCATACTTTGAACTTAATGTTCCTTATTAAAGACTAAATTTTGTTTCTTGAAATAACTGAAATAAATATTTTGGTAGATTTTTTCCAAATTTGGTAGATTTTTTTTTAATGGATGGTAGAATTTTTTTTTTGTTAACGGCAACCCTGCTTACAATCTACCTTATGAGTAATCTAATTTACAAACTTACATTTCTAAGTTGTTAGCCATGTTTATGACTCTACGTTATTGTGCATGCATACATAAATGTATATGAGTTCAATAGAGTTTATGTTACTGGAGAAGTGCAGAGCAAGCTAAATTGATTTGAGAACTTTGGCCTAGTTATTGCCAAAAGTATATTGAATTTTTTACTTATTATTATAAAACATTTTGTTTTGCTTAGCTGGCATGCTACACCTCATCTCTTTAAATAATGCTCAACAATGCTGGATTTTGTTGAAGTAGGCGTGGCGCCGCCCACTTTTCAGCAAAAAAGGTCTGTTATTTTCAAACGAGATTGCTTGAAATTTCAAGAAGGTATTTTCATGAAACTTAGGGAAATGCTTCCCAATAGTATATAGTATACTCCTGCAAAAAATTACACAAATCAAATAACGAACAAGCAAGATTTACGGGCAAGTATTTAACACCCTTCTGCCTTTTTATACCTAGTAGTGCTTCGCACACAAGGTATATTAACTTCATTCGCCTAACGGTAGTACGTAACGGCATAGACGAATCGAGATAGATATTGACTTATGTATATCAAAATGTTCAGGAGGAAAAGAGAAATTGATTGAGCCATGTCCGTCCGTCCGTCCGTCTGTGAACACGATAACTTGAGTAAATCTTGAGATATCTCAATGAAATTTGGTATGTAGGTTCCTTTTCACTTATCTCCGAGCGCTATTGAAAATAGGCAAAATCGGTTAAAAGCCACGCCCTCTTTCTATATATATAATATTTTCGAAAATACAAAGAGAGTGATTATTCAGTACATAATACACCTATAAGGATAATATTTGGTGTGCACTTTAGCGTTAAGGCAACAAATACATTTTTGAAGACATTTTTAAAAAGGGGCGTGGTACCGCCCACTTTTGATATAGTCAAGTTTGGAAATATTATTAATCATAAATCAAAAACCGCTCAAGATAGCAAAATAAAATTCAGCACACATATCTATATTAATACAGGCAATATTTCGAAAAAAAATTAGCGAAATCGGGTTAGGTTCACGCCCAAATTTATACGAAAGATTTTGAAAAGGATCATAGATATATTGAATATGCTATAACTTTGCTTAAACTACCTCTATATAATTTCTATTTCACCTCTGAAGTGTTCGTGGGCAAAGAAAGTCGAAAGCACAAAATTTTTGGAAAATGGGCGTGGCCCCGCCCCTTTATGGGGGATTATTCCACAAAACTTTCCATGCCATAACTCCGGTAAAAATTGACTTATTGAAACGATATTTAGAGAAAGTGTTCAACATATAAAGCTTACTCTTTGCTGTAAAAATAAACAAAATCGGTGAACGGACACGCCCACTTTTTAAACACAGTTCTAAAAAATTTCTTCGTAAAATTAAAATCGCGATATTTCCATAATTGTATAAGATATATAATTAAGATTTTACACACATAATAAGCTTTTTAAGCAAAACTAAACTGTATAAAAATTTTGTGGATTTTGGTGAAGTAGGCGTGGCGCCGCCCACTTTTTAGCATAAAAGCTCTGCTATTTTCAAAAGCGATTGCTTGGAATTTCAAGAATGTATTTCAATGAAATTTTGTGAGATACTTCCCAATAGTATGTAGTATACTCCTGCCAAAAATTACGCAAATCGAATAACAAACAAGCAAGATTTACGGGCAAGTAGTTAACACCCTGCTGCCTTTTTATACCTAGTAGTGCTTCGCACACAAGGTATATTAACTTCATTCGCCTAACGGTAACGGCATAAACGAATCGAGATAGATATTGACTTATGTATATCAAAATGTTCAGGAGGAAAAGAGAAATTGATTGAGCCATGTCCGTCCGTCCGTCCGTCCGCCCGTCTGTGAACACGATGACTTGAGTAAATCTTGATATATCTCAATGAAATTTGGTATGTAGGTTCCTTTTCACTTATCTCCCTGCGCTATTGAAAATAGGCAAAATCGGTTAAAAGCCACGCCCTCTTTCTATATATATAATATTTTCGAAAATACAAAAAGGTGATTATTCAGTACATAATACACCTATAAGGATAATCTTTCGTGTGCACTTTAGCGTTAAGGCAACAAATACATTTTTGAAGAAACAGCACACATATATATATTAAAACAGGCAATATTTCGAAAAAAAATTAGCGAAATCGGGTTAGGTTCACGCCCAATTTTATACGAAAGACTTTGAAAAGGATCATAGATATATTGAATATGCTATAACTTTGCTTAAACTAGCTGTATATAATTTCTATTTCACCTCTGAAGTGAAGATACGGTGTTGAAGTTCTATGTTCAATTTTTAATAATTTGCACAGTCCTTTGAATAATTTGTTTTCGTATTCTGTGCCCATGTCTGTCATTATTGTATTCATACGTCCATAAATCAAAATGATGTTCTCGAACACGGCTTTAGCTACTGTTGCTGGGTGTTTGCTTGGAAGGGGGATCGCTACCAAGTATTTGGTTAGATCACATATGATGGTAACTGCATATTCGTTTCCATTTATCGATTTCGGTAATGCACCGACTGTATCGATTTGTATTTTTATATGCTTATTGGTCTTACTTTTCTTGCAGTGGATGCAGTTTTTTATGTATTCTCTTATGTCGTTTTTCATATTCAGCCAGCTATACTTCTGCTTGATTTTGTCTGTCATGCGATTTATTCCTGGGTGGCCACCACTAATAGGATCGTCATGTTATTTGTGCAGGATTTCTTTAATTTTCCCGGGATTTGTCACATATATAACCTCTGGGGTTAGGGCGATTGTGAGCTTTTTGAGAACTTTGTTACCCATTTCTATAAATTTGCCTACTGCAGTATAATTCTTTTTAAACAATTTGTCTTCTAAGAACAAATGTACTTGTACAAGTCCAAGGCGAATTATAGAAGGTGGCAGAAAATGATCACCTGATTAAACGTTTTTTTCGCCGTGCTCGTAAAAACAACGGTTTTATTCTAGGAGTGAGCGTGTAGTTCATGGCGGTTGATAGCACAAGCTCGAAGGCAGCGTACGTGCGTGGCTCTATTAATGTGGAATCAGTAGACCTGTTTCAATTAAAATCAACGTCAGGAAAAGGTTACGCGGGCTAGCAGGAGTTGTATGCTTCTCTATCCTGGGAAGTAGTCCCAGTTCTATATATGTATTTGCAAACAAATTGTTGATACATATTGAATTTCTGAAAACAAAACAAAAGACTATGGGCGTAGGAGGCTTTCGAGCAACAGGGGCAATATGTTGAAACCCAAATAATATAATACATATTGATGTGTTTTGTGTTGTATTATAATTGTGCTGCAGGCGGTCTAGTCAATTTGTTTTATTCTAGTAAAAGAACTTAACAATGCATGCATGCTATAATGTTAAAGCAAAAATGTAGTCTTGTATTTTGAACTCATTCTTTACATAACAGTTTAAACTGACTCAACAACTTAAAACCATTTATAACTTTGTCCAAATAACAAATGAACTCAGTTTTTGTAGAATTTTTTAAGTATCCAATTTCACCAAGCCCAGCAAAACCAAGTTTATTTTCCCAAATTTTATTTATGATTTTACCTACTTTTCTAGTCAGCCTTACAAAAGAATAACTACAAATAAATGTATACAAAATGGTTCCTAGCTAGCCCTAAAGTTATGCGGGCCTTGAACTGGTACGTCAGTATTTTTGTGATTTGTTCAAAAAGGTTGTTCATTGAACATTGGTAAACTATAATTTACTTTGGCTGATATTACAAAATAAAAGTTGTTATATGCAAGTTCAAAAACAAACTTTAGTGGTTTTATTTCTGGTACTAAAACCTTTATTTCTCCTGAAATTCTATGACCCATTTATATTTAATACTGGTGACAACTCAAACTTGTTTTCACTTCATTGTGGGGTTTATTTATTGTTCCACAGACATGTTTAAGCTGATTACTTAAGAAAAGCAAGGCTAGCTTCTAAACCATTTTTCTGTACATCGCCTCCATCGCCTATGAAAAGTTAAGCTGATTTTGCTTGCTGGACGGCTTAAAATTCTTCTTATACTACTCGAATTTTGGTTCAAATTATAAAATCTAATAGTTAACAGACTAGGGTAAAGCTAACATTAGTTGTCAGTGTGGTGGGGGAGTAGGCCCGTCTCACCCCCGTTTCTTTCTACGCTTATGAACCAAAAAAACAAAATGTCACATTGGATTTGACAAACTCATTACCAAAAACAAAAGCAAATACATGAGGGGTTTTTCGATTTTCGCCGTGCGTTCACCTTATTTATTTCGCCATGTACAAGTCCTAAATTGCCGGCTTCTCTTTCGAGCCTGGTAAAGAATTGTCCTAAATCAATCTTATCCTAAACAATTAGGTTGCTTGTATCAAAATTGAAACAAATTTTCTTTCCTTTTTTGAAATATAATTTCGGAGGATTGAAAACGAGCTCGACATGTCTTTTTACTTCAAATTTATTTAGCGCTTCGTAAATTTTGGGGCTTTCTTTGTGACTTTCTTTATTTTCAGCATGACTGCTGGTCTGTTTTGCTGCTGATCTTGTTGTCATTTTTAATATTTTACTTGCTTCCACTGACAAGTCTTTTAAGTTTGTAATTGTTATGCGGGATAATGCGTCCGCAATATGATTTTCTTTCCGGCTATATACTCCACTTCAAAGAGTCTTCATCGAGTCTTACTCGTGTCAGCTTAGAAGAAGGGCTCTTCATCGAGAATAGATATGTTAAAGGACGATGGTCAGTCTTAACTGGAAATTTTCTGCCATAAACATATGGTCTAAAGGTTATGGCCCAATAAATTGCGGCTCATTCTTTTTCTATTGTGGCTTTGTTGGTTTCACATTTGGTGAAGGACCAGAAGCGTAAGCAATTGGTAACTGTTTGCCATCGCGTTTTTGGCTAAGGACTGCCCCACAAGCGTACCCACTAGCATCTGTTGTTGTGCAGAATTTTTTATCGAAGTCTGGGTATTGTAAAAGTTTAGGACTAATTAAGGCTTCCTTTAAGTAGACAAAAGCTTTTTGACATTCTTCTGTCCATTCGAAGAAACATTCGTTTTGCAAAGCCTAGTTAATTTTGGTGAGTGTTCTGCGAAATTCGGTACGAATCTTCTGTAATCAGGCGCGTATTCAGGGGGGGGCTTTTGGGGGTTCAAACCCCCCCCGAAATTTCCGAAAATTAAAAAATATACGTCTGTACTAGAATAATTACTCTATTTACCTTTAAAACCCCTGTGAAGAAATTAGCATTAATAGCAATAATGAAAATACGAAAGAATAAAATTGAATAATATTTCACACTGAGAGAAGTTATTGGTAGTCGCTAATTAATTGTCAGAGCAAGTCTGAGAGGTCACAACTAAATTCCTGCAACGGTTCACTCATTTGGCCCTTTAAGAAATTCGCGCCAAACTAACTGCTTTTCGAGCTATGAATACAGCGGGCAAAAATCGTAAAAATGAGTGTCCCTCGCTATTATAGTCACGGTTGCCAAAGGTTTAACTAAAAAAGTGAACAAGAAGTTAAAAAAATTTCCAAAAATTACTAAGCTGTACACAACGCAGTCGTATTGAATTATCAGAGAAAGTAACAATTAAATTGTACTTATACTGGTGAGGTGATACTAAAAAGTGACGCTAATTTGGCAAAAAAAGATTGAAAACGTTTAAAAGAAAGCCCGGTATGCTGTTGAAAAGAAAATGATTAAGAAATATTTTCAAGTATTTCTTGACTATGAAATTGTCTTGAATAGCCAACAAATGTTGATGTTCCGTTTTGCATGTTGAATAATTGCAATTTTCCGCTTTTTATATGAATTTCAATGTTATTTCATTTTTTGTTTTTATTTTTCCGAAGCTTCAGTTTTTCTTCAAGAAATAAAGCGACAACTATTTACTTCTTGCCAAAGCCTGAAGAAATCCTACACAAAATTTGAAAACAAACAATAAAAATAAATATTGTTTTGTACACGGCTAAAATATTTAGCCTAGATTTAAAACTTTTTGGGGCTACATAGGTATTCAAAGTGTAGTTTGGAATTTTCAGTAAGATTGACTTCCTTTGACTAATTTCATTATTTTTGTATGAAAGAATGTGCAAAAAAACAAGAAAAATACTGCAACTCAAAGTTAAGAACTTTGTGGAAAATTCATGAAAATTCAAGAAAACTCGAAACATTTTCATAAAAATTTCTAACTTTTTAGTAAAAATATTTAAATTTTTTCGAGTTTTCAGTTTTGTGGCCCGTTCAATTAAAGTGAACAAAGATAGCAATCTTAAGCCGCTAGAAGAATTACTCGATTTTTGGCAATTTGTAGCCAAGTGCATTATCTTCCATACAAATTTATAAGCGTAATATTTTTATATTGAAGAAAATGCTCTTGGTCGGCTTTTGACAATTGAACGAGCAGCAAAACTGCATACTCGAAAAAAATCAAAAAAATTTTACGAGAAAGTTAGAAATTTCGATGAAATTTTTTCGAGATTTCTTAAATTTTCATGAATTTTCCACAAACTTTTGAACTTTGATTTGCAGAAGTTTCATTATGTATTTGCACATACTTTCATTCAAAAATAATTAAATTAGTCTAAAGAAGTTAATTTTACTGGATATTAAAAAAAACCCTTTGAACGCAGACATACTGATCTAAAGTGTATGACCAAATTTGGTTTAGAACTAAATTTACGACGGTTGTCATAGAAATGCGCCTAATAAAAATTATATAAATTTTATACCGAAAATGTTGTTAACAATTTTTTATGTTTTTTTAAAAATCGTTAGGTCTCGAACCGACGTGCCCCAAATCAGTGCGCAATGCTCTACCTACTGAGCTACGGCGCACTCATGAATTTTGTGCGAAAAGTACCGTGTTTGTTTATCCCAGTAAAGTTTTAAATCTAAACCGCAAAAAATTGAGAAAGGTTTGGAATTTATTTCCAAAAAGTTTTAAAAATTGTGTAAACCAATGAATGGTTTAAAATTTAGGCTCAAATTTTTAGCCGTGTAGAAAGAGGAAAATTTCAAATAAATAAAAGTATAAATATGTAACATGTGAAAATATAAATATATGTGTATTTATAGGTAATTCTTATTTACTGACACTTTGGCCAAAACCCCCCCCGAAATTTTTTTCTGGCTACGCGCCTGTCTGTAATAGTTGCAGAAAGCTACGAATCTCTTAACTTCATCGGCTGTTTTTGTGTTGGGTAATTTTGGACTGTTTCAAATTTGCTCGGGTCGGGTAATATTTCCTTGTTTGTACATTTATGTCCTAAATAAGTTACTTCTTGGTTGAAAAATAGGCATTTCTCTGGATGTAATTTTAGGTTGTATTTTCGACAAGTGGAGAACACGTCCCTTAAATTTTTCAGCATATGGGTTTCAGAACATCTTAATACAACTAAATCATGCATATAGAGAAATGCTTGTGATGGTCTGAGATCTGCGTATGCTAGGGTCATCATTGTTTGGAATGAATTCGGTGCTACCTTTAATCCATAGGGTGGTCTTTTGAATCTATTTGTGCCATTATTGGCTGTAAATGAGGTTATATCCCCTCTTTCTTACATAATACACCTATAAGGATAATATTTGGTGTGCAGTTTAGCGTTAAGGCAGCAAATACATTTTTGAAGAAATTTTTAAAAAGGGGCGTGGTACCGCCCTCTATTGATATAGTCAAGTTTGGAAATATTGTTAGTCATAAATTAAAAACCGCTCAAGATAGCAAAATAAAATTCAGCACACATATATATATTAATACAGGCAATATTTCGAAAAAAAAATTAGCGAAATCGGGTTAGGTTCACGCCCAATTTTATACGAAAGATTTTGAAAAGGATCATAGATATATTGAATATGCTATAACTTTGCTTAAACTAGCTGTATATAATTTCTATTTCACCTCTGAAGTGTTCGTGGGCAAAGAAAGTCGAAAGTACAAAATTTTTGGAAAATGGGCGTGGCCCCGCCCCTTTATGGGGGATTATTCCACAAAACTTTCCATGCCATAACTCCGGTAAAAATTGACTTATTGAAACGATATTTAGAGAAAGTGTTCAACATATAAAGCTAACTCGTTGCTGTAAAAATAAGCAAAATCGGTGAACGGACACGCCCACTTTTTAGCATAAAAGCTCTGCTATTTTCAAAAGCGATTGCTTGGAATTTCAAGAATGTATTTCAATAAAATTTTGTGAGATACTTCCCAATAGTATGTTGTATACTCCTGCCAAAAATTACGCAAATCGAATAACAAACAAGCAAGATTTACGGGCAAGTAGTTAACACATACTGCCTTTTTATACCCAGCGTACTAGTACTAGTTATACCCAGCGTACTAGTACTAGTACAAGGGTATATTAATTTTGTCCACATAACGGTACTATGTAACGGCACAAAATAATCGAGTTAGATATAGAGTTCCATATATGAAAGTTCTTAGGTTGAAAAGAGGAATTGATTAAGGCATGTCCGTCCGTCTGTCCGTCTGTCCGTCTGTCCGTCTGTCCGTCTGTCCGTCTGTCCGTCTGTCCGTCTGTCCGTCCGTGTACACGATAACTTGAGTAAAAATTGAGATATTTGCATGAAATTTTGCATACAGGTTACTTTCTGGCCAAGGTAGGTTGCTATTGAAAATGGGCGAAATCGGATGATAACCACGCCCCCTTTTTCGATATCGAAAATTTCGAAAAACGTATAAAACGGGTTAATTCAATATCAGAAGCAGCTACAATGATAAAATTTGCAATATGTATTGATTTATATGTTCTTAGGCGGATTTTACCAAATTTTTTGAAAAGGGGCGTGGCACCGCCCCCATATATTTGAAGAAATTTTAAAATTTTGACTCCTAATAACTTGAGAACAGTTTATGCTAGTATAACGAAATTTTGTAGAGGGCATACTATTGTTGTGTTAAATTCAGATATAGAAAATAAACGAAATCGCTTGGCGACCACGCCTACTTTTTTATAAAAGTTATATTGAAAGGAGGTGGAAATATTGAAAAGTCCATATCTAATTAACTGATACCGCTATAATAATATAATTTTGTACATACATCAATTTTCATATTCTTTACATTATTTTTGCAAAATTTTGGAAAGTGGGCATGGCACCGCCCACTTATGAGTCAAGCAATTTTCAAATTCGACTGCTAATAACTTCAGAACGATCTGAGATAGGTTTACGAAACTAGGTTCCAGGTATGTTATGTTTATGCAGAGTACTACCACAGAAAATAAGAAAAATCGGTGAACGACCACGCCCCTTTTTGGACTAAAGTTCTCTAAACGAGAGTTAGGAAACCGGAATATGCAATATCTGTTTAACTGATACAGATATAATGCTAAAATTTAGTACACTCATTCACCTGATGATGTTATTTGTGATGTTTAAAGGTTTTTTGGTAATATTTTGGAAAATGGGCGTGGCACCGCCCACAAGTGAATAAACAAAATATCAACATTTCACTATTAACAAGCCACTGTGAAAGTATCATAAAGATCTGCAATGAAAACTGATCTTCAATAGGGACAAACAACATAATAAAATCCGTGGGCGTGCCACCACCCACTTTTTTAAAATTATGTAAATATTGATTAATGGACACATATATCCGTACATCGAAAAATTTCACAAAATACGTTAAAAGTTATGGGCATGGCACGCCTTCTTTTCCAAAGTTATATATAGGACATGGTATAACCCTTGAAAAGATCGATTCAGTACTTTTGGCTCATGTAAGCGGTTAAAGCTTTATAAGCAAGGAGCGTGGCCGCTCCCACCAAATTCGCTATTGTTTAGGCTCGGCATAGATTGGTTTTTAAAATGGGCGAAATCGGATGAAAACCACGCCCCCTTTTTCTAAAAACTAACGCTGGGTATTTAATGTTCGGTTCACCCGAACTTAGACTTCCTTACTTGTTTTTATAAATTTTTTCTATTTTCATACCTTTCATGAACATGAGGAAAGGTATTTATATTTTGTTATTTAGTAATAATTTAATTTACCGCTCACAACAGAAGTGTTTTTATCGAAAACAATCAGTTGCCTTTATAACAAATTTTCAGGTATGTATTAAAATAGACCTGAGTAAATTAGGATACCAAAACGGATCACTACTAGACATTTAATGCTCGGTTACACCCGAACTTAGAATTCCTTACTAGTTTTTATTAATTTTTTTTATTTTCATACCTTTCATGAACATGAGGAAAGGTATTTATATTTTGTTATTTAGTAATAATTTAATTTACCACTCACAACAGAAGTGTTTTTATCGAAAGCAATCAGTTGCCTTTATAACAAATTTTTAGGTATATATTAAAACTAGCAGACCCGGCAGACGTTGTTCTGCCTGACCAGTGACTTCCCTAGAAATACATTTTCAAATATTTTTCTATTAATTTTTAACATTTCATTTATTGCAGTGCTTTAGGGTATACAATATTTCTGGATTTAACTTCTTTGGTATAAACAAATAAATTTTTTGGATGTCCAACTCAAAAAACGGATTTTTTGAACTCAATGAGTATGACAAAAACCATTATGCGCTGCTGAGCAGATGTGTAGTTAGTATTTATTTAATTATATCCTATATCTACCACTTAACGCCACTATTATGATTTTATTAAAATTCTATAATACTCTGGATATGTATAAACGGCAATAACAAAAAAGAAAAATTATATGCTTTGATTAAGATTTAAGAACGTTAAAATCTCACTAAAGCAAATACATTCAGGGATAGATATAACGAATTGAAATATTACTTAGCTTGTGGTCTTGGAACTGCCCACATTTCCAAAAAATTAACAAATGTAGCCTATGTATGTCGTACCCAACGAAGATTTTAACGTATTGGAAAAGTTTAAAACAGATCAACCATAAACCTTGGACATTATTGAAGTAAAAACAAAGTACTGAATACAAAAAATGTGGGCGTCGCACCGACCACTTTTCCCAAATTATATAATTCTTGACCAAGGGACACGCATATCCAAAAATCATTAGTTTAGACCAAACATATTCAAAGTTATGATGATTTAAATTTTATAAAGCCTGGGGGCGTGGCACCGCCCACTTTTCCAAAAATTAATATAGCCTAATCGTACACAACAATCTCCTGAACCAATCTGGAAAGTTTAGAAAAGATCGACCATAAACTTTGGACATTATTGAAGTACAAACAAAACACAAAAAATGTGGGCGTGGCACGGCCAACTTTTCCCAAATTATATAAATCTTGACTAAAGAATACTCTGGATATGTATGAACGGCAATAACAAACAAAAACTAGTAAGGAAGTCTAAGTTCGGGTGTAACCGAACATTAAATACCTAGTAGTGATCTGTTTTGGTATCCCAATTTACTCAGGTCTATTTTAATAACGGAAAAGTTGTTATTAAGGCAACTGATTGTTTTCGATTAAAAACACTTCTTTTGTGAGTGGTAAATTCAATTATCACTAAATAACAAAATATAAATAGCTTTCCTCATGTTCATGAAAGGTATGAAAATAAAAAAAATTAAAAAAAGGCAGTAGGGTGTTAACTACTTGTCCGTATATTTTGCGTGTTTGCTATCCGATTTGCGTAATTTTTGGCAGGAGTATACTACATACTATTGGGAAGCATCTCACTTACTTTCATTGAAATACCTTCTTGAAATTTTAAGCAATCGCTTTTGAAAATAACAGACCTTTTTTGCTGAAAAGTGGGCGGCGCCACGCCTACTTCAACAAAATCCGCAAAATTTTTTTACAGCTTAGTTTTCCCTAAAAAGCCTATTATGTGTGTAAAATCTTATTTATATAACTTATACAATTATGGAAATATCGCGATTTTAATTTTACAAAGAAATTTTTCAGAACTGTATTCGAAAAGTGGGCGTGTCCTTTAACCAATTTTGTTAATTCTTACAGCAAAGAGTAAGCTTTATATGTTGAACAATTTCTCCAAATATCGTTTCAATAAATTAATTTTTACAGGAGTTATGACATGGAAAGTTTTGTGGAATAATCCACCATAAAGGGGCGGGGCCATGCCCATTTTCCAAAAATTTTGTGCTTTCGACTTTCTTTGCCCACGAACACTTTAGAGGTGAAATAGAAATGATATACAGGTAGTTTAAGCAAAGTTATTGCATATTCAATATATCTATGATCCTTTTCAAAATCTTTTGTATAAAATTGGGCGTGGCCTTACCCGATTTCGGTAATTTTTTTCGAAATATTGCCAGTATTGATACAAATATGTGTGCTCAATTTCGTTTTGCTATCTTGAGCGGTTTTTGATTTATGATTAATAATATTTCCAAAATTGACTTAATCAAAAATTAATTAATTATTAAAAATTTCTTCAAAAATTTACTTTTTGCCTTAACGCTAAAGTGCACACCAAATTTTATCCTTATTGGTGTATTATTTACTGAATAATCACTCTTTTTGTATTTTCGAAAATATTATATATCTAGTCCGTGAATATCTTCTACCAAAATGTCAGAGGTTTAAATACCAAATTAAATGATCTGTATTTGAAATCTTTCCATTGCAGTTATAACGTTATTGCTTTTACCGAAACTTGGCTAAAACCGCATGTTTTCAACTCCGAGTTTTTTTGTAACGAATATCAAGTTTATAGACATGATCGCTTGAACAAGGTCGGAGGTGGTGTTCTAATTGCCGTTCATTCCTCCATTCCTTCAGAGGAGGTTAATGTACCTAACACGGATTCCATTGAGTTTAAATGCGTCCGCATCCAGCTAGAGAACGTGTATATGTACTTATCTGTTTGCTACATCCCTCCAGCATCTGATCTTTCAATCTACATGCAGCATGTCTCTCTGCTCAAAACTGTTAACTTATTGACTAAAGCTTCTGACTCGATGATTGTTTTAGGTGATTTCAACCTACCGCATATATCGTGGAACATATCTAATGGAAACATTATTCCAAATCCATCCAAACTGGGCTTCAATGACTTTTTGGATGGAATTTCCGATCTCTGCCTTAGTCAAATAAATGTTAACGCTAACAAGTTTGGTAAAATCTTAGATTTAATTTATGTTGATGATAAAAACAAATTTTCTGTAAATCGTTGTGATCCGTTGGCTTTACCCGAAGACGTCTACCACCCTTCTATGGAAATATTGCACGAAACCTTAAGTAATGGCCAATGTACACAATGCTGCTCAATTAGTAACTTTGATTTTAACTTCTCAAAAGCCAACTATAAGAAATTAAATAGAGAACTGTCTAAATTAACTTGGCCTGAGCTTTGTGGCGATATCGATTCAAATGTTTTACACTTAAATCAAACTATTTACTACTTATTTGAGAAGTTTGTTCCTAAACGTAAAATAACATATGATCATCCAACGCAAGCTTGGTTTACTAAAGAGCTTATGATGTTGAAAAATAGAAAAACGCGTTCTTTCAAATTATTTAAGAAATCGGGGTTAAACAAACATTACTTGTTGTATTCTGTTCTACGTAAGAGGTACATCGACTTGCATAAAAAGTGCTATAAAGCCTATATCTCTAAAACAAAAAGAGACATTATTCGCAATCCGAAGTCATTTTATGATTTCGTAAATTCTAAACGAAAAGTAGTGGGATTTCCCTCAGCCATGAAATATAAAGACATTTTATCTAGCGATAATCAAGATATCGCAAATTTCTTTGCGCAATTTTTCACTTCTAACTATTCTGCCGTCACCAATTCTGACTTTGTAAATTATCCCTATGAGCTACATGGGAACAATTTAATTAATTGTCCAACTATATGCGCCAATGATGTTCTTGTTTATCTGAAAACCTTGAAAGAATCTTTTAAATGCGGTCCTGATAGGATTCCTACATGCTTCTTGAAGAAGTGTGCTAACAATATTTACAAACCCCTTACCAATTTGTTCAATCTGTCACTAAAGTGTGGTGTTTTTCCAACAGCATGGAAAGAGTCGTTTCTTCTACCGCTTCATAAAAGCGGAAGCAGGGCTTCTATAGAGAACTATCGTGGCATAGCGAAGCTGTCTGCCATCCCAAAAATATTTGAAGCTATTGTTACCAATCAGCTTACGAATCCTATCTCTACCTTGATTTCTGACTGTCAACACGGGTTCTGTAAGGGAAAGTCCACCGTTACAAATTTACTTGAATTTACAAATCATGTCTCAAATGGCTTTAGAAAAAATCTGCACACCGACGTTATTTATACTGATTTCAGCAAAGCTTTCGATAAAGTGTGTCACTCGTTACTTATTCATAAACTAGATCAGCTGGGTTTCCAGCCGGGTCTCAATCGCTGGATCTCTTCTTACCTTAGCGACAGAATACAAAAAGTAGTGTTTAAAAATTGTGAATCCGATGTTATTTATGTCTCCTCTGGAGTTCCTCAAGGAAGCCATCTGGGCCCGATTTTGTTCTTGTTGTTTATAAATGATATTTCTACAGTAATAGAATTTTCGAAAATGTTAATGTATGCCGACGATGTAAAGCTTTTCTTGTCATTCGCATCACCCGAAGATAGCAATAAGCTTCAATCAGATCTAAATACACTAGTTACTTGGTGCGATTTAAATTATATGCCGCTTAATCTAAAGAAATGTAAATACATGCGTTTTTCGAGAGGAATTTCACAGCCAGCTTCCTATACAATTAACAATTACAATCTTGAGCAAATATATGATTTTGTTGACCTTGGGGTTACTATGGATTACAAACTCAGTTTCAACTGCCACATTAACGTAACAGTCAATAAAGCTAGAGGCGTTCTAGCATTTGTTAAACGATGGTCTAAAGAATTTAGCGACCCTTATGTAACTAAAACTCTCTTTACTACTTTAGTCAGACCGATACTTGAATACGGTTCTATAATTTGGAACCCGCGTTACCAGGTCCACGTGGATCGCTTAGAATCAGTTCAAAAACAATTTTTACTATTTGCCTTAAGAGATCTTCACTGGGATCCCTTGTATAATTTGCCATCGTATACGAGTCGCTAAAACTAATTAATCTTCACAGCCTTTCTAGTCGGAGGGAAATGCTTGGAATTGTCTTCATGATTAAATTACTAAATGGTTCAATCGTAAGCCCGTTTCTTTTGAGCGAAGTGAACTTCAATGTACCTTCTCGTCCATCAAGACATTTTAAACCACTTATCTTGAAACAGTGCCGAACTAATTTTGAATTAAATGAGCCTTTTCGTTGTTTGTGTCAAGATTATAATTCTCATTCTGGTACGTTTGATATCTCAGGCTCACTATACAGCATAAAAAAGTCGATTCTTTCTATCCTAAATACATAGCAACAAATTTTTTTTTCATATCCTTTGATTCTTATCTTTATTCTTAACAATAACTTTTCGTTGTCAACTAATTATTTATTAATTGTGTAATCTTTTTTACTTAGCTGATGAGGTTTTCTCTGTAGCTGAGCAGTTTTAGATCTCGACGATTAACAAACCAAAGCCTTTCAAAGACTCGGCACGAGAGAACAATCCGCGCGTCATGCGGATGCGCCCCTCGCGCCGGTCGGGCGGGATATGGTGGGTAATCCGTTGGGCATTATTATTATAAAAAAAAGTGGGCGTGGCTTTTAACCGATTTTGCCTATTTTCAATAGCGCTCCGAGATAAGTGAAAAGGAACCTGCATACCAAATTTCATTGAGATATCTCAAGATTTACTCAAGTTATCGTGTTCACAGACGGACGGACGGACAGACGGACAGACGGACGGACGGACGGACGGACATGGCTCAATCAATTTCTCTTTTCCTCCTGAGCATTTTGATATACATAAGTCAATATCTATCTCGATTCGTTTATGCCGTTACATACTACCGTTAGGCGAATGAAGTTAATATACCTTGTGTGCGAAGCACTACTAGGTATAAAAATTAAGTGCTTTGATTAAGATTTAAGAACGTTAAAATGTCACTAAAGCAAATACATTCAGGGATATAACGAATTGATATATTACTTAGCTTGTGGTCTTGGAACTGCCCACTTTTCCAAAGAATTTACAAATGTAGCCTATGTATGTCGTACACAACGAAGATTTTAACGTATTGGAAAAGTTTAAACCAGATCAACCATAAACTTTGGACATTATTGAAGTACAAACAAAGCTTTGAATACAAAAAATGTGGGCGTGGCACCGCCCACATTTCCTAAATTATATAATTCTTGACCAAGGGACACACATATCCAAAAATCTTTAATTTAGACCCAATATGTTCAGAGTTATGAAGAATTTAAATTTTATATAGCCTGGGGGCGGTGCACTGGCTACTTTTCCAAAAAGTGATGTAGCCTGAATCGTACACAACAATTTTCTTAACCAATCTTGAAAGTTTAAAAGAGATCGACCATAAACTTTGGGCGTGGGACCGCCCACTTTTCCCAAATTATATCCATCTGGACTAAAGGACACACATATCCAGAAATCATTAATTTAGACCAAATATGTTCAGAGTTATGAAGAATTTAAATTTTATATAGCCTGGGGGCGTGGCACCGCCTACTTTTCCAAAAATTGATATAGCCTAAATCGTACACAACAATCTTCTGAACCAATCTGGAAAGTTTAGAAAAGATCGACCATAAACTTTGGACATTATTGAAGTACAAACAAAACATAAAAAACGTGGGCGTGGCACCGCCCACTTTTCCAAAATTACATAAATCTTGACCAATCGACACACATATCCAAAAATCATTAATTTACACCAAATATGTTCAGAGTTATGAAGAATTGTAGTTTTATATAGCCTGGGGGCGTGGCACCGCCCACTTTTCCAAAAATTAATATAGCCTATGCTTTAACCCATGATCCCAAGAATATACTGTGAAAATTTCATAAAAATCGGTTGAGTACTTTGGACGCCTATAAAGGACACACAGACACACATTCATTTTTATTTTATTTATAAGATTATTCCCCACTGAAGAATTTACCAAATTCGAATATTTTGAAAATTTTAAAAAAGAGTATTGAAAACCGGTTTTCAAAAATTTTCTTTTGCGGTATTCGTTGGTAACGTTAGGGGGCCTTTCAAGAATTCAATTTTGACAAATTGTGCCAGGATGAATACAAATTCAAATGTTGATTTGATACCATATTGTAGGGTAATATTAAGGTTTTTCTGCTATCGCATTTTTACCGATAACTCAGTTATAAATAAATTTATCGAAATATGTCGAAGTCCAAATGAAACCTGCGGCCTTTTCCTTTCGTTTTATACCCATATTATAGGGTAATATTAAGTTTTTTGGGCAATCACCGATAACTCAGTTATCGATAAATTTATCGAAATATATCGAAGTCCAAATGAAACCTGGAGCTATCCCCTTTCGTTTGATATCCATATTGTAGGGTAATTTTAAGGTTTTTGTGCAATAACATTTTCACCGATAACTCAGTTATCGATAAATTTATCGAAACTTATCGAAGTCCAAATGAAACTTGCGGCCTTCTCCTTACGTTTTATACCCATACTAGCAGGGTACCCGGCGTTGCTCGGGATGTAAGTAGTTAGGGGGCCTTTCAAAATCAATAATATACTTTAAGATTTCATATTTATATAATATAGCTGACCCGCAAACTTCGTTCTTCCCAAAATAGATTTCTTTCTTTCATTGTGCATACAACTTCAAAAATATAAAATTTTAGTATTCCGTTTAAGGCTACACGCTACACAAAATTTTAAGTTTTCTGTCCCGGAGCATAAGTAAATAGCGAAACAATTTTTCCTTCACGGGAACTATTGATATCATTAATCTCTTGATCAATTTTCAGGTCCTAACTTTAAACGCTTTTACGATAACCCCACTTTTATGCCCAAAAATTGTTTTGATATCATTTAGCTCTATACCAATTTCCAGGTTCCTGCCTTAAATACTTTTAGAGATTTAGCTTGAAAAATTAAATTAATTAATCCTATAACCCCTCACCAAATTTCAGTGCTGCAACCCGAATACTTAGAGAGATACGGACAATGAAAAATTCCATTTGTATGGGAGGTGTCACGCCCACTTTTTCGTTACACCCAGTTGTTTTGGAGGTGGTAGGGATCGATCTCATATAATCTCTCACCAAATTTCAGTGGTCTAACCTAAATAGTTCCAGAGATATCGACTAAGAAGTATTTCATTCGTATGGGAGATGCCACGCCCCTTTTTCGTTATCCCCAGTTTTTTTGGAAGTGGTAGGGATCGATCTCATATAATCTCTCACCAAATTTCAGTGGTCTAACCAAAATAGTTCAAGAGATATCGACTAAGAAGTATTTCATTCGTATGGGAGGTGCCAAGCCCACTTTGTCGTTATCCCCAGTTTTTTTTGGAGGGGGTAGGGATCGATTCCATATAACCCCTAACCAAGTTTAAATGATCTAACCTAAATACTTCCAGAGATATCGACTAAGAAGTATTTCATTCGTATGTGAGGTGCCACGCCCACTTTTTCGTTATGCCCAGTTGTTTTGGAGGTGGTAGGGATCGATCCCATATAACCCCTTACCGAGTTTCAATGGTCTAACATAAATACTTCCAGAGATACGGACAATGGAAAATTCCATATGTATGGGAGGTGCCACGCCCCCTATATATATCAAAATATTTTTTAGCCTGTGACCATCCCTGGGAGATTTACAGTGGGTGTGTAAAATTTGGTTACGATCGGTTTATAAGTTTAGGATGCAGGTCGATCTATACCTACATATATATTTACATAATTTGAATTTTATATATATAGAAGACCTGAGTAAATTAGGATACCAAAACAGATCACTACTAGGTATTTAATGTTCGGTTACACCCGAACTTAGACTTCCTTACTAGTTTTTTTTTAGGCTTAATCTAATCTTACATACTAATGGTTAAGGTTACGTAGCTGGCGCTTTAGTGTGGCCAGTCTACGCAGGTGTGAGTCCCGTGGCTTGGATTTAACTGGCACGGCTGAGTGGCCAGTCTAAATTTTCGGCTGTAGCTGGGATATAGCTGGCATGGCTGAGGGCCAGTCTAAGTTTTCGAGTTTATATGAAAACTCGTTCGAAAGGGTCGGAACGGCAGTGAGTCCGATACCCCGTGTACTGGTCGGAACGGCCGTGGTTCCGAACCAGGGCGCTATAATTTGGCGACATTGTATGTCTATATGAATATATTTTTATTTAACTTATGTGTCTAACTGATTGGCAGACATAATTTTTGCAAAAAGTTGTCGTACGGCACCGTACCACTGGAACGCATCCAAAGAAAACTTTATTGCAACTACGGGATCACCCGGTAGTGCGTTTCGCTAATTTTGATACATATGTACATATATGTATTTTGCTACAGTTCACTGGTGCTCACTAGGGCTGCGCACACAGCGACATTTTCGCTTTGGTCGGTACTTGGAATTCGGTACCGATCCGGGTAGAGTGTGAGTGGAGGGCAGTTTTCGGGTTTGTTATGGTTGTTTTGTGGGCAAAACAGTCCTGCCCCTCCGAAAAAACAAACCCAAAAACATAAAAAATTCAACAACCAAAAAAAAAAATTTCCGAAGCGAAAAAAAACTTTTTATTTTTTGGATTTTTTTTATATTTTTTTGCCTCGGCACGGTCGCCGTGGTGCGGGATGAACGTAGATTTCGTCCCCCCCTCGCCCCCAGTAAGCGGACCCGATTTTTTGGCAGGTCGGGTTTTTGGTACCCGTTGACCAAAAACCGTAGCATCACTAGGTGCACTTTTGCTATTATACATACATATGTACATATGATTAATTAGATATCGGGGATGATGGTTGCGGCAATATCTGCATCCCAGGAGTCAGAGTGCAAATAAAAATATTTTTCAAATCTTTCGAGTAACTTGGACTCCATTTGACTATTAACTTCCGTGAGAAATATGAGATTTTCGGAAGCTAAACGCCGAATTTTTATTTTTATGGACACCAATGTGGGTATGAAATAGCCAAAGAATATATTTTCTTCTTTTTGAAGAAAGTCAATAGCTTCTGCAATAGGTTGCATTATTTTTTCATACTCCTCCAAATACTTAATTTCTTCCTCGTCAAAATTTGAGATTTCCAGCTTGTAACATAGCTCACCTAATTTGTGCTTAACCTCTATTAGTTTTCGAACCGAATCATACATTCACCCCTATTCTGCATTACAATTACGTTCCCGCTCTACGCTCCGCTTGGATCGTAAATATGCATTCTGAGTTACGCTTGGATCGAAAGAAAAAGAGGAAGAGCTATAAGTTTTTCGAAGTCAGCTGTTTGCCTTGGAATGTGTGAAATTGAAACATAACAAAGCAATTTAAATTACACAAATTATTACTTTTGATATAAAAATAAAGCTTTATTATGATTTATAAACCTAATTTTATATGTTTGAGCATTATTGAATAAATTGAGTGAAATTTTGTAGATCAATTGACTGATTGTAGCCGACAACGAAGGAACAACAAAAAGCAAGGGGACACTGTTGGTGGATGTTACCACATCGTCAGTAGGTAGCTGGTATTTTCCATAGAGCTAGCGCTAGAAGAGTGCGCTTTGTCGACCAGGTACACAGATGGTTGGTGTCCCGTCGTGGGGCAACACCATACGCCGAGCAAACATAAGACATGTCAGGGTTAAGTCTGACCGCAGGTGATACTTTTCGCTGTAGGAAGACATTGGCCGACCCGGAACTGACAAAGAACTTTACAGAGTATGAGTGGGTGCTGTGAAGTGGCCGCCGGTGCACGTTTGGATATAATGGCAAAGTCAAAGCCATTACCTTAGTTTTAATTTCGTTAGTAATATTGTTTGGTGTTTTGAATGCTAGTCCAATTTGTAATTGTTTACAACCGGTGCCGATGCTAATGCGCGTCCAAAAATATTAGATCTCCGTAGGCGGATTCACATTCCTGGCATCGAAACGCGTCTTTTGATTTCCCTCCTTACATTTTTGGACAAATATTAGCACTCGGCACCGGTCGAAAACAGTTACCCTGCAAACATATCAAAAAACATCATTAGAGCACAAAAACAAAATATAGCGAGCGTTTTACAACTTTTACATACGCGTTTTACTTAAATTTTAAGAATTTCAACAAAAAATCGCGGAAATTAATCGTAAATTGTTTGCAAAATAGAAAACAAGTAGTTATCCGCCAACAAAACTCCAACGTAGAAAAACGGAGCTACGATCGAAGTGCAGAATTAGCAGAATTGGAAGTTTCGAAGTTGAACGTAGCGGAATTGAAACGCAGAATACCAAAGTTGCCAAGCGGAGAAATTTTCGATCCAAGTCGAAATGCAGAATAGGGGTGATTGAGTTCCATCTCGTAACGCAAGGCGTAACCAGACGTCAGGATAAAACACTTTTTATTACTTCCGCAGATTTTGGTCTGCTGCATTTATTCCATAGTTTTGTACACCTGTTGGTAAAATGTGAGAAGTAACGTAATTGTAAACGATTAAAACATATTTAATCAGAAAAGGATCGAAACCGAAACCGTTTCAATGCCGGGACCGGTTCTAAACCGTTTTGAATTTTTTTGAATGTCTTACTTCTTTCAGTGAGCACATAGGAATGTTTTTTACAAAAAGGTACCCTTAAAATTTTTCATGGGAGATTGTGGAGCAAGCTAAAAAAAGACACGTTTTGACATCAATATCAAAATTCGGAAAGAGGAAATTTGATTATAATGAAATGAAGCTATCGAAAAAAAAAAGATCCGAAAAAAAGTTATGAAAATGCAGACCCTTTTTGAAGCTGCATATGTACATAGGTACTTGAGTTTTGTTGTGGTAAAATTCTTCTGTACTCGTGTTTTTATTTATATACCGAAACCAGAACGGCACCGTAACTGAAACCTAAATAAATGTTGAAGAACGAAACCGGAACAGAAACCGAAACACGTTACAAAACCGAAACCAGAACGTTATTTTCATGATTTGTATATATGAATAGTTTACGTGAATAGCATTGTAGGCTCAAATTTGTATTTCTAACCTGTTGAAAGCAGTTTTATGGATATTGCGAACTGTCTGATTTGTAGAACCCTCTAATATTTTCGTGAAATCAGTTGTGGCCAAAAGGTTAAGCGTATAGGCCCGTCCACAATGAACACGACGGCGGCGAACGACAACGACGAATAACTGAAGCTTGACGATATTTGCCGTCAAGCATTGGCGACATGATTATAATGAGAGCAGGGGCGACAGGTGCGAATCATCTTGAAAAGTAGAAAAAATGTTGTAAAAAGTGTGAAAGAGACATATTCTGTAATAATTGGAACTTATTTTACAAGTTATTTACTCTTCCTTTCGTTTTTATTGTCAAAAAAACCAAACGCCACCATCTGCCGCTTGTCAAAATAGAATTAGATTTAATCTGGCGACAGCGGCATCTGTGATTGATTGCCGCTTCGTCGCGTCGTGTTCAAAAAATTCCTCCCCATAAGAACACGTGTAAAAATAATTTGACAGATGCCGCTTGCCGTTTGCCGTTTTCATTCTGGCTACCACTTATGACTGGCACATCGAAAATGCTTTGACAAACTTCAAGGCTGGTATAATGTATGAACATATGTATGTATGTTTGTACAAATTATTATTGGCGATCTTTACTGTATTGTTGGTAACAGTAACACTATTACTTTTCAACATTTACCATTGGATATCAAATAAAATTTTTAATAAAATATCATGACTCACTACAAGTTTAGTGATAGTGCATTTTGTAGTTATAGTGCATTTTTTCACTATCACTAAAAGCGATAGTGATAGTGATTTTTGATTTTAACTATCACTAAATATTAGTGTTACTGAAAATTTTTGGTGATAGTTATTTTTGATTTTAACTATCACTAAAAAGTAGTGGTAGTGCATTTTTAGTGGTAGTGCAAATATGCCCAACCCTGATACATACATACATATGTATGTTGTTCACAATTTTTGTGAGTGGATACCCAATATACAATGAAGAAAGCTAGTCTATTAAACAATGTTTTCCAAGGGTACAAAGTAAATGTTTTCCAAACGAGTGTGTAACTAAAAAATTTCACAAACGTTTAGATATGTTTTTCCAATGGTGTGGTAGCCTTGGAGAAATTACTTGAGGCGAACTCTCAGCGAGGTGAAAAATTTGTCAGTTTTCAAAAATAATGTTTGAGATTTTATGTGCTTCATTTATATTGATTTTGTTATATGGGCATCGTGGTGTGACGATAGTGCAGCTGGCCTACCACACAGAAGGACCTAGGTTCGAACCCCGCTACAGGCAACATGAAAAATTATTTGAAAAGGTTTTTTAAAACGATGACACCCTCAGGCTTCTCAGACAAAATGCACATATTTGCCTTGTAGATGCAGACTGCATAAAAATTTGCAAGCAGCACACAAAAACCGGCCCTTTATCTCCTCTTGCACCAAATAATAATTTATTATAAAACATAATATTTAAATAATTAATTAAAAAAAAAGTAAAGGAATGGTAAGGATTCGAACCAGCAACCTTCGGAGCAAAATCCCACAACATATTCGTTAGGTTATTGGCCCGTTTTCACCGTTGTTGCCCAAATTGGAGTTTTATCAATCAGTTTTCAACAAACACTTACTGTACATTGAATAAAACGTTTATTAAACATTGTTTTCCAAGCATCAATTCCAATTGTTTAAAAAGGGACCACTTTCGTTGAGTCTACAATGTTTTCCAAACGTTTTACAATGATTACAAAAGATTACCAAAGTAAGTTTATTGTAAGCTTATAGTAAGCGTATTTTGCTTATTGGGTAGAAAAATTCATTGTTATACATATTAACATTATGTAGAACCCCAATAAGCAAAATACGCTTACTATAAGCTTACAATAAACTTACTTTTGTAATATTTTAGCTTGGAAAACGTTTACTATAATCATTGGAAAACGTTTGGAAAACATTGTACACTCAACGAAAGTGGTCCCTTTTTAAACAATTGGAATTGATGCTTGGAAAACAATGTTTAATAAACATTTTATTCAATGTATAGTAAGGGTTTGTTGAAAACTGATTGATAAAACTCCAATTTGGGCGACAACTGTGAAAACTAGCCTATAGCCTAACGAATATGTTGTGGGATTTTGCTCCGAAGGTTGCGAGTTCGAATCCCGACCATTTCCTTAATTTTTTTGTTTTTTTAATAAATTCTTATTTGGTGCAAGAGGATATAAAGGGCCAATTTTTGGTGTGCTGCGTGCAATTTTTTATGCAGTCTACATCAAGGCAAATTTGTGCATTTTTTATGAGAAGCCTTTCATGACACCCGTTTTAAAAAACCTTTTCAAATAATTTTTCATGTTGCCTGTAGCGGGGTTCGAACCTAGGTCCTTCTGTGTGGTAGGCCAGCTGCACTACCGTCACACCACGATGTCCATATAACAAAATTAATATAAATGAAGCATATAAAATTTCAAACATTATTTTTGAAAACTGAGAAATTTTTCACCTCGCTGAGAGTTCACCTCAAGTTATTTCTCCAAGGCTACCACACCATTGGAAAAACATATATAAACGTTTGTGAATTTTTTTTGTTACAAACTCGTTTGGAAAACATTTACTTTTTACGCTTGGAAAACATTGTTTAATAAACTAGCTTACTTCATTGTTTATTGGGACAATTCATTCTTCATGGATTTTTGGCACGCGTGGTCGCAGTAGCAGAGGTAAGTAGTAATTTTTCTTTTATTTGTCAGCCATATGCATAACCTAATTTTTTTTTTCAGATTTCAATGGACACATGGATGAAATCGTGGAAGATTGCCTGGTAGGCGCATGGCAATGGTCAGGTGAGTAGGTATTGTATTAGCGCTGCCCGAAATACTGTATCGTTTCGGTAGCAGCGCAACTTACTTTGGAAAAGTATGTCTCAAATGTTATGGCTGCCGGCACATGCTTTTGAGACACATTTGTATGGACATATACGCATATATTTTGTGCAAATATTAATCTTTTTTCTCTTTGCAGGTTTCAACATTAGCGAAAATGCAGAGGTATGTGAACGCGTGGCTTTACGTGCGGCGGCACGTCAAAATTTGCACTACCCTACAGTGCGCTTCTACAAATGCTGAACGATCCTATGGATCACGCTGCCGGTATAGAAAAGCGTGAACTTTTGGCCAAAGCTGCCGGCAATGATAATCCCTTCGATATAACAGTGTTTAAACGTGGCGCTGGCACCAACGACACCCCCGACCGCGCGTATTGTTGATGCGCGTATTGTTGGTTGCATTTGCGAAGAAGATCAAACTTATGTGCAGTGGATGTGGCTGCAGATAGGTTCACCAACGTACGACGTTGTGGATCCGATTCTTTGGCTAGCATTTCAAATTGGTTCGTGGCCATGTCTTTATTAAGTTCATTATTTTCAAAACCTTTGAGACAGCATTGTACTGTTTGTCGTGGCAGTTTTAAATGGTTTTCAGCAAGTGTGCTTAGTAAATTTTTTGTGACTTTTTGTTCATGACCAAAATGGGCATGGCGCACAATTATGGCGGTGGAGTCTGCACGCACAACTTGGTTCTTATTATAATACAAATACATATCGGCCATAAGCTGTGCAAATTTCGCAATATTATCCACTTTTTGCACATAAAGCGCTTCGGTGAATCGATATAACGAATTTCAACAATGTCATTATTACTTAGACTCCGATTTTGGATATACCAGTCTACATTTTGGTATCTCCTTCAATACCTGTTGTTGTTGTTTTACAACAAAATCACTCCCGAAGGTTTTGGGGAGTGTTGTCGAAATGGCAGGCCTTGGACGGATATGAATCCAGTACTCCCTTGCGGTACTGCCCAACTGTCGTGGTAGCGATTTGGTACGCTGTAAATATAACTCGCAATAGTGTACCAATGGCGGTCCTTCTACTGGCATTCTTTAAATGCTTTCTTCAACTTTCATCAATTGGTTCAAGATCTTTGTGGCCGGAAAGTGTAAAACGCATGGCAAATGATTTTGACTTTAGAAATTCATCAGTTATTTCATACAAGTCTTTATAATCAATGTAAACAACTTTGCATGCGGTTGCTTGTACTCCAGTAATAAGTGCACGATACAATTGGCCGTCTTCCGAGTATCGAGCTATACAGGCTGTGCCCAAAATGGGTTTATCAGAAAATTGTTGCAATTGTACATGTTCAATGCGATTCATCATTTCGGTTGAATTGTCTTGGGCCTTTGCCAATTGTACCGAAAACAAGCATGGTCCATTCTCCACAAAGCTAACTTAAACATCATAAGTGTTACCGACAGCCAGGTTGTTGGTTTTAAAGGTGGCAGTGGTTGCTCTGCACGAATTAATTATTACTCTAAGATGCGGCGGGATATGCATACATATATTGTAAACGTATCAGAGAGAAGTTGGCACCCAGGTATCTTATAAATAAAAACGAATGTGTGTCTGTGTGTCCTTTATAGGTGTCCAAAGTACTTAACCGATTTTTATGAAATTTTCACAGTATATTCTTGGAATCATGGGTTAAAGCATAGGCTATATTAATTTTTGGAAAACTGGGCGGTGCCACGCCCCAGGGCTTTATAAAATTACAATTCTTCATAACTCTGAACATATTTGGTGTAAATTAATGATTTTTGGATATGTGTGTCGATTGGTCAAGATTTATGTAATTTTGGAAAAGTGGGCAGTCCCACGCCCACATTTTTTGTGTTTTGTTTGTACTTCAATAATGTCCAAAGTTTATGGTCGATCTCTTTCAAACTTTCCAGATTGGTTCAGAAGATTTTTGTGTACGATTTAGGATATATAAATTTTTGGAAAAGTAGGCGGTGCCACGCCCCCAGGCTATATAAAACTACAATTCTTCATAACTCTGAACATATTTGGTCTAAATTAATGATTTTTGGATATGTGTGTCCTTTGGTCAAGATTTATGTAACTTGGAAAAGTGGACGGTGCCACGCCCACATTTTTTGTGTTTGGTAGTACTTCAATAATGTCCAAAGTTTATGGTCCATCTCTTTTAAACTTTCCAGATTGGTTCAGAAGATTGTTGTGTACGATTTAGGCTATATCAATTTTTGGAAAAGTAGGCGGTGCCACGCCCCAGGGCTTTATAAAATTACAATTCTTCATAACTCTGAACATATTTGGTGTAAATTAATGATTTTTGGATATGTGTGTCGATTGGTCAAGATTTATGTAATTTTGGAAAAGTGGGCAGTCCCACGCCCACATTTTTTGTGTTTTGTTTGTACTTCAATAATGTCCAAAGTTTATGGTCGATCTCTTTCAAACTTTCCAGATTGGTTCAGAAGATTTTTGTGTACGATTTAGGATATATAAATTTTTGGAAAAGTAGGCGGTGCCACGCCCCCAGGCTATATAAAACTACAATTCTTCATAACTCTGAACATATTTGGTCTAAATTAATGATTTTTGGATATGTGTGTCCTTTGGTCAAGATTTATGTAACTTGGAAAAGTGGACGGTGCCACGCCCACATTTTTTGTGTTTGGTAGTACTTCAATAATGTCCAAAGTTTATGGTCCATCTCTTTTAAACTTTCCAGATTGGTTCAGAAGATTGTTGTGTACGATTTAGGCTATATCAATTTTTGGAAAAGTAGGCGGTGCCACGCCCCCAGGCTATATAAAATTTAAATTCTTCATAGCTCTGAACATATTTGGTCTAAATTAATGATTTCTGGATATGTGTGTCCTTTGGTCAAGATTTATGTAATTTTGGAAAAGTGGGCGGTGCGACGAGCACATTTTTTGCATTCAGTACTTTGTTTTTACTTCAATAATGTCCAAAGTTGATGGTTGATCTGGTTTAAACTTTTCCAATACGTTAAAATCTTCGTTGGGTACGACATACAAAGGCTACATTTCGTCGCCCGGATAAATGATTGTCGTATGTGAAAATTGGGCCGAATGGAGTTAATGATGCAGTTATACTAAACTTTCGATTGGCGTTTTCCGTTTTTTGATATCTTTTTTAGTTACAGAGATATTCAGTAACATTTTATCGTATGTGCAGGGTTACAAACGATTTTCTAAAATTTTGTCGTATGTGACAACCATTTTTCACATGCGACAATTTTTCATATAAATTCCGTGCTTTTAACACTCGGTAAAATATTGTCGTATTCGCCAATCAGAACAACACATACGACAAAGTTTTACAGAATTTTGGTAATATTTTGTCGCATGTGTCATACAAAATTGCATGATCGCTAGGGATGCAAATTTTGAGGACCAACATCGATATATCGATATTCGATGTATCGACAAAAGCAACATCGATTTTGAAAAAACATCGGGAAAAAAACATCGATACATCGATGTTTTTTTTTTGGCTGAATTTCGCGAAAACTACATGACTCCAGAGTGTTAAGAAATGCGTTCATCCCACAATTAATGCGTTCCCGTCTTGAAATAGCAATTTATCTGTTCCGCATTCCTTTCGAGCATTCTGCTAAGTCATGTGCAAAACGCAAGGACTATAGGAGAACTCCAAAAGTAATAATTTTTCATATGGAAAATGTGTTGTAAAATTCGAATGGCGGTGGCCTAGGATAGGTCCACCTCCTGCTCTCGCTTTATTACTGAGAACTTCATGGAATACCTACGGGATATTGATACTTTCCAAAATACCCCCAAATAATTACTCCATAAACTACGCACAATCAAAGTGAGCGTTGGATTATTTAATCCTTGAAATACTTCACTTCGGCAAAAATTAGATATTTAATTCAATGATTTTCACAAGGAGAATTCATTGCAACTTTCAGTAAAGGATGCACTCTGCAAACACAAAATGAACTGACCACAAACGAGGCGAGAGATTGCGTGTGGTTCTTGAAATACTACCATGATTATTGAAAGGAACTATCTCAGGACGGTTTTCACCATCCTCAATTAACGCTTACTGGAAATCTTTATTCAAAATCATATTTTTATAATTTTATTAGCTAAATTACCTTTTTTATGTCCTTTTGCTTCCACTCCACAAATTAAAAAGAAAGAAACGTTCAAAATGGCGTCAATGAAAGCATTTTGGGGACGCCGATGTTGAAAAATCGATAAGATTGACATCGATGTATCGGTGATTTTTCGATACTGAGTATTTTCCAAACATCGATGTTAAACATCGACTTTTCGTCCGATACTATCGATGTTTTAAAAACATCGATGTATCGTTTGCATCCCTAATGATCGCGCATTATTTAGTATCGCTTAGGATGCCGAGGAGTACTGCCGAATCACCTGCACTAGAGTAAGTACAAATGAAAAAATGTGCAATAATGTAAACATTGATTGTAAATGATTTAATATTTTTACAGAATTATTGTTATATTTTTACAGGGTGGGCAACGAAGTATTTAGCTACAGTGACTTTGACTTCTCACCCAACGATGATCAGAAAGATCCGAACTATATTCCAGATATTTCTGAGAAGTCTGCAATAACGCAATATTATGAATCTGTTGCACAAACGAATCTCCACCAGCCAGCTGCGAAATTTGCTTTCCGATAACAATGATAACGATAACTTGGAAAACGAAGAAGATAAAGCTTTTTATAGAGCTTTACTTAAAGATTAAAATACTTACGTACCTAACCGCTTTGCGTATTATTATTAATTAATTATATCATAAGCAAACATATTTGTTTTTTAAAGACTGAATTGTTTTATCTTTTTATTTATTTAATTTTGTTTCAAATAAAATAAAATAAAATAAAATAAAATAAAATAAAATAAAATAAAATAAAATAAAATAAAATAAAATAAAATAAAATAAAATAAAATAAAATAAAATAAAATAAAATAAAATAAAATAAAAGGAAATAAAATTATATAAAATAAAATAAAATAAAATAAAATAAAATAAAATAAAATAAAATAAAATAAAATAAAATAAAATAAGATAAAATAAAATAAATTAAGTCTTTCTTTCTTGGAAAACGTAGAAGATAAAAGTTACATTTTATGTTTACTGTTTTTATAAGAAATAAAAGACAAAATCTAAAAAAATGTTATTTTGTTCGAGTTGACAGTCCATTTTGTCGTATGTTATATGACATGCCTGTAAAGGTGTTGTCAAATGTAACATACGACAAAACATTACTGAAGAAAATTCTTTATAAATTCTAAAATGATTAACAAAACACATTTAACATTACTTAATTAAGGAATTTTGTGGGCCAGTAACATTCTGCCAAACTTTGGACTAAATCCAATGAAGTGTTTTTGAGAAATTGAACTCCAAACTTCAAGTCTCATTTCCCAAAAGTCGTCAAATGTAACATACGACAATCATTTATCCGGGCGACGATTTGTAAACTTTTTGGAAATGTGGGCAGTTCCAAGACCACAAGCTAAGTAATATTTCAATTCGTTATATCTATCCCTGAATGTATTTGCTTTAGTGAGATTTTAACGTTCTTAAATCTCAATCAAAGCATTTAATTTTTCTTTTTTGTTGTTGCCGTTTATACATATCCAGAGTATTATAGGATTTTCATAAAATCACAATAGTGGAGTTAAGTGGTAGATATAGGATATAATTAAATAAATACTAACTACACATCTGCTCAGCAGCGCATAATGGTTTTTGTCATACTCATTGAGTTCAAAAGATCCGTTTTTTGAGTTGGACATCCAAAAAATTTATTTGTTTATACCAAAGAAGTTAAATCCAGAAATATTGTATACCCTAAAGCACTGCAATAAATGAAATGTTAAAAATTAATAGAAAAATATTTGAAAATGTATTTCTAGGGAAGTCACTGGTCAGGCAGAACAACGTCTGCCGGGTCTGCTAGTATAGTATATAAAATATGAAATTTACCTTTCCAACTATGCACATTTATACCAAATACTAAATTTCTAATAGATATTTTCTATATGTTAAATGCTTTGTTGCTAAAAAGTTCCACAATTAACAGGGATGAATTGATTATTCTTACTAAGCTCAATCTTATGCCTAAACGGTATTCGTTTTATGAATTTATGAATCATAAATGAAATACATTTATGAATCATAAATGAAATACTTTAGTGCAAAAGTTGCAATATGCAAAAATATTTAAGTTACTTCAACCGAACATTTTTAAAGAATGGATATACTTATATATTATTCATTCTTATAGAACAATACTCATATTTCTTATTTTTCAGGTCTGATTAAAGTGCGGTTTGGCGATGTAGGTGTCCTCCAGGGCGAGTGACATTGGTAATTTATATATATATGTTTATTCATTTTGTATTTTGGGGTATGTATACGCGGGTGGGTCCATCTGCTGCCAACTTGTCGTGGCAGGTGGATTAGTTTTCAGTGGCAGAAAGGTTCGCCTTTCCGCGTTAGGTTTTCTCTGGCCTCGTTTTCGAGTGCAATTAGATTTCTTTGGCAGAATGGTTTGACCTTCTGCGTTAGGCTTTCTGTTGTCCTCGTTAAGGGTGGAAGTTTGGGATATGGGAGATGGTAGGGTCTTGGTTGGAGGTGGAGTGGATGGTTACGATGAGGTAGCGGGCCTCTCGCCATCCATTCCTTCCATAGGGAGCAGAATCAGTTTTACCAACGGTCTTCTGATCTGACCCTTTTCGGTGACGAGGTCCACTACACGCACTCGGTTATCTTCGCCGGGGTGTAAGTGGGTAACTCAGCCGAGCCTCCATTCATTCGGAGTCAAGTTGTCTTCTTTGATGACAACACGATCTCCCACCTTAATGTTTTGTTTTGGATGCTTCCACTTCACTCGTTTTTGAAGTTCGGACAAGTATTCCACCTTCCATCGCCTGCAGAAGGTTTCATGGAGAGCCTTGAGCTTCTGCCACCTATTAATAATGGAGGCAGGGCTCTCATTCACCTCTGGTTCTGGCGGAGCACGAAGATGACTTCCCGTAAGGAAGTGCCCAGGGGTCAAGGGTTCCAGATCCGTGGGTTCATTGGAGGCTGGACTTAGCGGTCGAGAGTTTAGGCATGCCTCAATCCGGCACAATAACGTATGAAACTCTTCATGCGTGAACTTATGAGGCGAGGCTAACTTCTTGAAGTGGCTTTTGAAGTTCTTCACTCCCGCCTCCCAGAGTCCGCCCATATGTGGAGCTCCGGCTGGAATAAAATGCCATGTCATGGCATGATGGCTGTATTTTGAGATGGATTTATCTCGGGCTTCACAGATCAATGCCTTAAATTCATATCGTGGAGATCTTGACGCTCCGACAAAGTTAGTACCGTTGTCGGAGTAAATGTTTCTCGAACATCCTCGTCTAGCGATAAAACGCGAAAAGGCTGCTAGAAAGGATGGGGTACTAAGATCACTGGTCGCTTCCAGGTGAATAGCTTTTATGGTGAAACAGACAATCGCGGGTGAAGGTAGTGCGCTCGCAATGCAGGGTACCCATAAGTTGGGTTTGCGCTCGTTTTCGATAAATGGTGCAGTCTTTACAATTGTGGATGGTGGCCCTAATCATGTTCTTGGCATTCGGAATCCAGTATTGGGTGCGAATGAGACGGAGCATTAGTTGGTTTTCCCCATGGAGGGAGACTTTATGTACCATTTGTACAATCAAACGCGTCAACCTACAATTATAAGGCAGTATTATTGGGTGGCGCTCGTTATAAGACAGGTCTTGATATGCTCCAAGACGTCCACCGGCAATAATAATATCATCATTGTCGATGAATGGGTTGAGTGGCAATATATCGCTTTTCCTATCAATAGACTTTCATTCTTCAAATTCACATAATCCTCCTGATACAATTGCTTCTGATAGAGTTTGATCAAGATTGGAACCGTTGTCTTAATCTCACCGGATGAGATTAAACATGACTTTTCTTGAAATGAAGCTTTTTTCTGGGGATGAGTTCTTCGAAAGAATCTCATAACGTATGGTAGAACCCTCAAAGCTCTCGGTAGATCCGAGAATATCGATTTCGTTGTTGCTTTGATATTGCGTAGGCCTGCGCTCTCTTTTCCTCCACGGAAGTATGGTATTCATGTTCTTGTACTGGCCATTGGGAACTGTCTTCTTGTAGCCAAGAAGGTCCCTGCCGCCACAAAGAATTGTCGACCAAATCCGATGCTGGTAGTCCTCTGCTTCCTAAATCTGCTGGATTCGATTCCGAATGCACGTCAAGCCGGTCCTTGCTCCCGACCAGGTCAATGATTTTTTTAATCCTGTGTGCGACGAAAGTTGACCAAGAACAGGTTGGTTTCCTTATCCATGCCAAAACGATGGTGGATCCGTCCATAGATGTTGTTTGACTGGTCCAAGTTTGATATTTCGGAATAGTGTAAGACTTCTTTCATTTCTCGCATTAATGGCCGATGCGAGTGTATGGCCCCCGGAACTTTCTACATCATCTGCAAGTTGCAAAAGGGTTCTAATTGCTAATTTTTAATTCGTACAGGAAAATGGGTTCTTGCGACGATGTTCGATAAACAATTCGTTGAATTCCATATTTGCCTATACATATTTTCGATGTCACTATTCAAAACGAAACGATATAGTCTCCAGCGAAGTATAAGTACTGGAAGATCCGATTGCAGTACTGGGCCAGGCAGAAGAATGTCGTTTAGACTTGTACCATTTGCTGTTCGGCTTGAGACGTTGAAAACGACTCTTACCTTAGTGGCGGTACTCTCCGCCTTAACTACGGCGTGATGGGTCAAAAAATACTTATTCGCCGAATCGGCTGGTACCATCTCCTTGATTTTTTGCATATGCCCTAATGTCTCATATTCAGACAGGACCCTTATGTATTCTTTCGCTAAATCTGGGTTTTTTGCTAACCGCGTTTCATTTCGAAAGAATTGCGAGCAGGCTCTCCTAAGAGATCCCCCTATGTTTATTCTTTCCGGGTATTCCTGTCTGAATGGAAGTGAGACGACATACCTTCGCAGTATTTGTCATCTGCGTTTGGACTTTTAGTTCTGGGCAGATTTTCTAACTCCCCGAATGCTGTAAGCTGTTTGTCCAAAGCGACTTCGCTGTAAAAGGACACTACATTTCTGTTTGGATTGGGTGCGTCTACACGCCCGGTTAGTATCCAACTGAACACCGTTTCTTGAGCCAGAAGTGTACTAGGTACATTAGTTTTTAGTCCGCTCGGTATTATTTGCGGATATATATCCCCGCCAAGTATGAGATCTACTTCTTCATTAACGTAGAATCTCTTATCTGCCAAGACTAAGTCTGGGAATGCCTGCATAGCCGTTGCGTCGATATGGCAGGAAGGCAGATTCCCAGTTAGTTTGGCTAGAATTAGCACAGAAGTTGTTAGGCTAAAGCCAGGGTCCACTGGTGAACGGAGTTCAATGTGGGATGCCTCCTTGACTTGAGCCGACACAGCATTATTGATACCCAAAACTTGGGCATGCATCTTTTTTGCATTCTGAGCCAGAATCGATAAGTGCTCTTGCTGGGAAGTCTTTACCATTATGATGAATGGTGACTCGAGCTGTCCTTAGCAGCACACCTGCACTTGAATGCACATGGCAGGATTTAACATTTCGGTCTGAAACCGAACTTGATTTTGGAACTTCCCGTCTCTGTTGTGCCTGTTGACAAGAAGAGGCAGCATTATCAGCATTATACTGATTCGGGCTTCTGGTTGCCTGCATCTGTGTAGACTCCGCATGCAGGAGCGTATGATGTCGAGAGTGGCATTTGTTGCAGTCGTACGAACTGCTGCACTTCGACACTGTTGGTTCAGTTATGCTTGCATAGCAGGGCATAGCATAGCAATACACAGCACGTAAAAGGAAATGTTGATTATACTTCGCACAACGCGCAGCCCCTCAAAATCAGATATTCGCGAAACATACAGAATTTCTTGAGCTCGCACACATTCTTTCAGCTTTTCTTCTTCCATTACAACGCTTTTATTTGTTTTTTGCTAAAATTTATAAGAATAATAAGCAAAAGCTTTGACAGTAGGTATGTTAAGTTACATAGAGATCAAAATTCAACAGACTTCTATGCCATGCTCTGGGTTGCCATGCGTTGTATAATCGAATACATGTAAAACCAATTCAGCAGATATCGAAAATGACAGATCCCATGCAATGTATTGCTATGCTATGCAATCATAATTGAACCTTGTATGTCCTGGGGATAGGCAGTTTAGGCAGCCCTTGGCAGATTTAACGAAATTAATTCGCTCCACCGGCGTTAACTTTAGAAAACGGGGACAGTTTCGCAATCTGTGGGAGTTTAACTTGCACTTTGTGCATAGTGACTTTGTTACATTTGCTTGGTATGCACCAAGTATTTTTGCAGGGGTTTCGTTGGCAGGTCGCGTAGATTGAAGTTTCTGCGCTTTCGAAGAAGCCCCTATGAACCCAGACACTGTTTTAAGTGTCTGGAAGCGGTTGGACAAAAATTTGTCCATATTCTCCCATTTGGATATTTCCACTTTATGGTCTATGCTTTGCTCCCATAGACCAAGCGTACTTTCCGGCAATTTCGTTGAACATAGGTACGTTATAATTGCGTCCCAGTTCGAAGTGTCAATATTATGACTTCGCAGGGATGAAAGAAAATTATTTATTTCCCGTTGCAATGTTTTAATTGCGCTACCACACTCACTCTTTACCGTTTTCAAGTTAAACAAAATTTGGAGCTGCGAGTTCACGAAATGTTGGCCATGACAGGTAATCGCCCTTGAAAACTTCAGTATCGCAAAGAGGCAGGCGGATACTGTGCTCAAATTCGGGCTTTTCTTCCGTTTTGGTATCGGGTTTTGTTAACGTCGCTTGGCGTGTAGCCATGTCTGACATGCAGCGTAAATTTATGGCGTATGCCTTTTTGTATTTTAATTTAACTGGAAGCTTCCAACTTATTCGAGCTTAACAACTCATCTTGGGCAGTTCTCGTTTTCCTCCACATTGACTTCACGTCCTCTTGTTGAAGGCCAAGAGTGAACTTGGTGTGGGCTGAATCCTCTATTTCATTATAGTCAGCTTCAAATTCACTGATCATGTCAGCCAACCTAGTGAATTCGAGATAAAAGTAAAGGCAGAAAAAAATAGATTAATGTACGGGAAGTGCTCAACCGTGCAATATAAGAAAATCCAAGGGAATGACAGTAATTTCACCCAGGAAAAATCAACCACAACTCAATATATTTGAAATTTAACGCAAATGTTTTTGGCTTTTAATTTAATTTACTTTATTTATTGCAGACTTGGCCAAATCGTCTGAATATTTTGTTATAATTCAACAATAAATTCAAATTTATACTCTTTGATTAACTCGCCACCCACACGATATCGGGGCTATGTTTATATATACATATATGTATGTATAAGTGTATATTAAGCTGTTCGTTATTTAAATTTTTTTTTGCAAATTGTAAGTTCGCCGGGCGGAATATGATGCGTTATGCTGTAAAAATAAGCTGTGCAAAATTGCACTCGAATTGGATAACTCTTAGAACTGGCGCGTTGCATTTGAAATTTTTAAAAACCATATGCACTCAGGTTGCAGCAGATCATATAAAAAACTTGATAGCCGTAAACTTGGTTCACATTTATTACGTGAAAAAACTTGCAGATTGCGATTCTAAAGACAAAAATTTAAAAAAAAAGCCATAGGTTTTGAGGTTTTGCGAAGTTATCGTGTCTTACAAAGTGGGAAACGGCATTTTCGTATTGTTCAAAAAATGTCCAGTTCTGCATATCCGATGAAAAAACTTTTTTCATCTTATTTAATATCTTTCATTGCCGTAACAACCTACCATATAAATCTTTCCAATTAGATTATGAGTTTAACCCTCTGTAACGTTTTGTAGACCACAGGCAACATACCAATTCACCTCCTTTAATTCAAGCTGCTTTTACTTTTTTGTTTTTCAAAGCATTGATAACTGTAGTCTACATTCCGTTCTTGCAGCCAAAAACAAACAAACAAATGAAATACCGTTACATTTTGCAAAGTAATTGATTTCGTCAGTGAAGTGAAAAATTTCGCATACTGCGCATGTGCTTAATATTGAAAAAATTAATAAAAATAGTTTTTAACGTTTTTGTGGTTATTTTTTGTGAAAATATATAAGGTAAGTGTTCAAAGATTACGGGGGTGCTATTTTTTGCTTTAAAATCCTCGGTATTTTTGCATTGGGCAGTGTTTAGTGTTTGTGTCTTGTAAGCTACATTATGCAGAAAGAGAAAATATCTTATATGAAAAGGTGAATACATTCGTTATTATTTTGTTCCAGTATGACTCATCGACTACGATCTCTTACCGACAACGAGATCGCATATGCTCTGCAAGATGATTCCGCAAGTGAGGATGGTTTAGACTTTGATGGCGAAAGCTTGGCTGATCCTGACTTCGACCCAGATTTGCTGTCGGATTTTGGAGAACTGAATGAAGAAACTCTTGCTGGGGAATCCGATCTGGATGAGTTAGTGGAGTACGTGAACGATGACGGCAGTAACATCATTCCTGGGGAAGAGGAGATTCCAAGTACTTCCGATCTTCCATCAAAACGACAAAAGCCTAACAAGCTTGCATTGCTTTGGAAGAAAAAGAACTTAGAACTGAATTTAGAGCAGCTGGCTTTTCATGGAAACGATTCATTGCCATCTGATATCTTGGAACTCGAAAACCCCATTCAGTTCTTTCTGTATTTATTTCGACCAGAACTTATAAAAAGAATTTCGGAAGAGACAAACATCTATTTGGTACAGAAAGATCCAAACAACACTTTTCGAGTATCTGAGGAAGAAATCCGACAGTTTATAGGTATCGTATATCTCATGTCACTTGTCCAGCTACCCAGGGTTACGAACCATTGGAGTTCCATACTGGGCACATCTCTAATTCAGCAGACAATGCCTTCTAATAAGTTTGAAAAGATACGGCAACACCTTCATTTCAATGACAACACTAAATTGCTTCCTAGGAACCACCCTGACGCTGACAGACTTTTCAAAATTCGTCCAGTAGCAGACTCTTTAAACGAAGCATTCGCCAAAGTTCCATTAGAAAGACAGCTTTGCGTAGATGAGCAAGTTTGCTCCACAAAAGCTAGAAATGTCTTAAAGAGATATAACCCAAAGAAACCTCATAAGTGGGGCTACAAATTATTCGTTTTGAGTGGAGTTTCTGGTTTCGCATATTCGACGGAAGTAGAAACTGGTAAGGAAAATATTGTAAGAGCAGACGAGTCAGATCTAGGGGCCTCTTCCAATGTTGTAGTAAGGTTATCGCGTATAGTCCCGAGACACCAAAACTACAGGATCTATTTCGACAACTATTTTACTTCCTTGCCGCTGTTGGAATATTTAGCAAAGAAAGGTATCTTTGGGTTAGGTACCATAAGAAAGAATAGAATTCCTGATTGCAAGCATTTGAGTGAGAAGGTGGTAATGAAGAAAGACCGAGGCTATTCAGAGGAATATGTGTCAAGTGTCAATGGCGTCGACGTGTCAACGGTTGTATGGAAAGACAATAAACTCGTTACATTGGCATCAACATTTACTGGTCAAATTCCAATGTCTGAGGTCCGTAGATATGATAAAAAGAATGCGCGGTATATAAACATCCCAAGACCCAACATTGTGGCCGAATATAACCGACATATGGGCGGCGTAGATCTTATCGATAGTATTATGGGTCTTTACAAGATAAAACTGAGGAGCAAACGTTGGCAAATGCGTCTATTTTACCACTACTTGGACCTTACTATGGCCAACTCATGGCTACTGTATAAGAGGGTTTGCAAAAACAAAAATCTTCCTGATAAGACCATCATTTCGTCTGCAGATTTTCGTCTTGAAATTGCCGAAACACTATGCAAGATGGGGACAAAAACAGGTTTGACAACAAGACGACCCATAGAGGGAGAGATCGAAGCAAAGAAACACAGAGGACCTGCTCAACATGTGCCTCCAAAAGCAGTCAGGCAAGATGAAATCGGTCACTGGCCAACATGGGCGGAAAAAAAGATCCGATGCAAGTTTCCGAAGTGTACAGGATTCACACACACGGTGTGTGAGAAATGTGGCGTTGCTTTGTGTTATACCAAAAACAAAAATTGTTTCAAAAATTTCCACCTCGCCTAATCGTCAATATATTTCTTATATTATTATATTTATCTTCTATCTATTTTCTTATATTTTCTTGAATATTCTTTACCACTGTTACTCATTGTTGCCTGTGAGCCACACTCCCCTTTTTGTAAAAATATGCCTACAGAATAAATAATAAAAAAAAAAAAAAAAAAGGTATTTTTTTCAGTCATAAATCTATCCGTTTTTATTAAAAAAAATTCAATTGAAGGTTATGAGTTATAGAGGGTTAAGAGTTATTTGCAAATGCATTTTAGAAATCAGGCATATTTTCCATCAGCTTCGTCATTAACATTAAACAACACTTAGAAGCACTAACCTTTTTATAAGCTTTTATTTAGTTTCAGTTGACGGATGTTTGTAATGGAATTTTGCAAGTTAAATTTGATACACTTCCCGGTGTCCAATTGAGTTGAAAGTGTGCAACGATGTATAACCCCGATGACAATGCAATATTATGAAAACAAAATTCCGGTAGGTGGCGCGTAGGTCGCTATATTTTCAAAAATCGCATTTATGGTCGGATTTGGCTGAAATTCGGAACATGTATTACTACCATGAAAATAAATATTTCCCTAAAAAAAAATTCCGCTAGGTGGAGCTGAGATCGCGGTTATAAATACTAAAAATCGGAATTATGGACCGATTTGGCTGATATTTTACGTGTGTGGTACTTAATTAATTGCGATGTGTATAAAAAAAATTGGACCCGCTAGGTGGCGCGGGAGTCGCTTATAAGCTTTTATTTAGTTTTAGTTGACGGATGTCTATAATGGAATCTTGCAAGTTAAATTTCATACACTTCCCGGTGTCCGATTGAGCTGAAAGTCTGCACCGATGTATAACCCCGATGACAATGCAATATTATGAAAAAAAATTCCGGTAGGTGACGCGTAGGTCGCTATATTTTCAAAAATCGCATTTATGGTCCGATTTGGCTGAAATTCGGAACATGTATTACTACCATAAAAAGAAATATTTCCCTAAAAAAAATTCCGTTAGGTGGAGCTGAGATAGCGGTTATAAATACCGAAAATCCTAATTATGGACCGATTTGGCTGATATTTTACGTGTGTGGTACTTAATTAATTTTAATTAAAAAAAAAATTGGAACCGCTAGGTGGCGCGGGAGTCGCTCTATTTAAGAAATTCGAAAGTCCGTTTTCGGTGTCGTTTAATTCATTTTTCAACGAACTTCCCGTTAAGATAGTATCTTAAAATTTCATCCACGTTTAGTTTTTACCCCAACGCAATATAAAAAAAATAATTCCGATAGGTGGCGCACGGGTAGCGATATTTGAAAAATTTCATTTCCAGAAATTTTGTTTTCGATATTGTACCAACTTCCCGTTGAGCTGGGACAATGCATTATAAAATAAAATTAAAGAAAAACTTTTTTAAAAATAAGCTTTTATTATTGTTTAATAAAATTAACTAAAAAGTAAATTAATTTAGGAAAAAAGCTTTTCTAAGAACAAGCTTATGAGTATATTACTTGTTGATAAACAGAACTAAAAAGTAAAAAAAAAATAAAGGAAAAAAACTTTTTTAAAAATAAGCTTTTATTATCTATATATATAAAAATAAGTCCCCGTATATGTACGTCGCCGAACTACGACATAAACGCGTTGTGCGATTTCAACCAAACTTATACACTACGTAGGCAGTGGTCCATATATGGTTTATATGAAGTTTCAAGACCCTATACAACCCGTTTTCCGACCTAGACCCTAGAAAGGGTTTGGACAATATGGATACCAAAAGAAAGGTGTTAACTAAGGTTTCAACAGGGAGTGGTTTGGTACGCTGACGGATGTCGTAGCGTATAAAAGTATAATATATCATTTTGATAATATATCATTTTGACAAGAAAATTAAAAACTTTTTATTTATTGTAGCTTTTGTATCATAAACCTTGGTTAGTATTACCGCGAGGTAAGAAAGCTTTCACTACCCCTCTTCCTCTCAATCAAAATATTTTAACATTTGACAAATTTTTATTTCAAATTTGATTGGGGAAAAAACAATTATGTAAATCAAATGAGCATATTTTCGCTTTTGAATAATTTTTAATTTAAAAAAAAGTTTATGTGCTGTGATTATATTACCATATTGGCTATTGAATAATTTGTTATAGAAAAAAATAGTTTATGTGCTGCGGATGTATTATTGGCTAATTAAATCATTTTATATAACCGTTATTTTTTAAAGAAATACAATGAATTGGGAAAATTAGTGGTGTGTTTTTCATAGTTTTCTTTTTAACAGAGGCTCACAATGATCTTAAGTTCATAATGATTCTAGGTATACAATAACAAAAAAACAAAGGCAAAACAACGTTTGCCGGGCTCAGCTAGTTTATCTATAAAATACTCATTAAATCCTTATACCTTAAATATCTGGAGTTTTATCTATATATGTGGGGTTAAGATCTGGCAACACCATTTAAATCAACCAAATAGTGGCTACTCAGCATCATATCAAAGGAAGAGAGAGGGTTGCGTACGAGTCGGGAGTCGAGACGGTCGTGTTTAAATTAAATCGCTTTAAAACTTGTAAAATCAAATCTATATATTCAACTGTACTACCTTTTTTCAATTAAAATCATTAATAAAACTTCTTACATTTAATACATCTAATAATAAAACCCACATTTTGGGGGCTCGTCCGAAAAAAAAAGTGTTGAAAGAATAATTTGTGCAAAGCGTGAGAAAAGAAAAATTAAAATGGCTTTGAATGCGTTTGAGAATGTTCGCGAAAATTTACTACGCAGCAGCAAGCAAAGCGTAGCAGCTTTACACAAATTAGTTTTCGAAGCAGAGGGTGACAGAAATAATCGAAAGCGCTTACGCGAATTTTGTGGTTTTCAATTTGAGACAAACTCCGACTCGTATAAAAGTAAAATAAAATACATCGAAGAAAATTTGAGCGCAAGCGATCTTGCTTCAGTTTGTTGCATTTATGGCTTGAATTATAAAGTAGATAATTTGCAAGCTCATATTGTAGACAATTTGCAAAAGGGACGTTTACTTTGCGCTTACGCAGAAAACGACGACGACGATGAGGGCGGCGACGACGATGGCAGCGGCAGCGAAAGCAACGACGACGACGGTGCTGGCGTAGGAGACGGCGCAGGCATAATAGACGATGCACGCAGAAAAGTAGCTGTGGTAGACAGACGCGAGAGCGCAACAAGAGAGCAATCACAAAGAGAAAACGACGATTTCTTTTTGTCGTTTGCAAACAACAACGACGGCGCAGGTGCGGTAGGCAATTTATCAAATTTAACTTACGACGAAGAGCGACGACAAATGCACGAGTATGAAAGAAGACAAGGGCATAGAGAAGAAAACTGTGCAAACGAATGTAACGACCAAAAATATACAGTGATGGCTAGAAATAATAGAACCCATAGATTTGCAATAAATTTTCGTGATATCGAAGACTCCATTAAGCCTTTTGATGGCACTGATAAACAGTCAATTGAAATTTGGGTAAATGAGTTTGAAGAAACTTCCGCATTAATGCAATGGGATGAATTCGAAAAATATGTGTTCGCTAAAAAATCATTAAAGGGACTTGCAAAATTATTTGTTTCTACTGAAAGGGGAATAACTTCCTGGGGAAAATTAAAAGAGAATTTGTTGAGAGAATTTAAATCGAACACAAACAGTGCACAAATACACAAATTACTAGTAGAGCGAAAGATGTACAAAGAAGAAAATGTTCAGGAATATTTTTTCCACATGAAAGACATTGCGTCGCGGGGAAGTGTGGAAGAAAGCGCGTTGATTCAGTACGTAATAGACGGAATTAGAGACATTAATGTAAACAAAGCAATACTTTATGGTGCAACTAACGTAACTGAGTTTAAGCAAAAATTAAAGTGTTATGACATATTTCGCGAAAAGAACAAGCACGTTGCGAATACTGATACAAAAGATGGCATGAAAAAAGAAAGTGGACAAAAAAGCGACAGAAATGAAAAGAGTGTCAAAAAAGAATTTACTTGTTATAATTGTGGCGAAAAAGGGCACAAATCTAGTGATTGCAAAAACAAAAGCAAAGGCCTTAAGTGCTTTAAATGCAATGAGTTTGGCACATAGCGAAAAATTGTGCAGAAAATAAAAATGAGAATGCTAAATCTAATGTGCGGCATATTGAATCGAAACTTGGTTTAATGAATAAAATTGTTAACATCGGTAATCAACAGTGCATTGCTTTGGTTGACACGGGAAGCAAGTTCAACATTTTAACTGAGAGTATTTATAACAAACTAAATAAACCAAAGATTACGCGGTCAAACATTTATCTCGTCGGGTTCGGTTCAAACATAAATGAAAATAAAATAAGGCCAATCGGTAATTTTGATCATGACGTAGAAATAGACGGTGAAGTGTATAAAGTAAATTTTCATATCGTTCCGACTAAATGTATGGATATTGACGTGATAATCGGTGAAGAATTTTGCTCAAAGGTTGAAATAAAAATTAATTGCGAAGGTATTCATATTAGCAAAATTAGTGATGAGAAAAATGAAACAGCTTCTATAATGAAAATATATGTGGCTTGTGAAAAAGAAAACCTTAATATTAACGAAAATGCAAGTGCATTAGCAAAAGAAAAAGTGCATGAAATGATAAATATGTATCGTCCAAATCAATGCAAGACAACTGAGGTGAAAATGCATGTTGTCTTAAATGATGAAACTCCGATTTGCTCTAGACCACGTAGGTTGCCCATCACCGAAAGGTGCATTGTTGACGATCAGGTTGAGCAATGGTTGAGTGATGGTGTGATTGAAAACTCAGAATCTGAATTCTGTAGCTCAGTTGTGCTAGTGAAAAAACGTGACGGAACGCCGCGTCTGTGTATTGACTATCGGAAAATAAATAAAGTAATAGTAAAAGATCGTTTCCCACTACCGCTAATCGAAGATCAACTCGACCGTTTGCAAACTGGCAAAGTGTTTAGCACGATAGACTTGAAAAACGGATTTTTTCAAGCACCCGTCGCGGAATCAAGTCGTAAATATACTTCGTTTGTAACGCATAATGAACAATACCAATTTCGGAAAGTACCATTCGGTTTATCGAACTCACCGGGAGTTTTTCAGAGACATATTAATGCGATTTTTCGCGAGTTATCACGTAAGTCCATAGCTTTACCATATATTGACGATGTAATTATTCCTGCCGAAAATGAAACGCAGGCATTGTGTAATCTAGAACTTGTTTTACGATTGTGTGCCGAGTATGGGCTTGAGCTTAACTTAAAAAAGTGTCAGTTTTTAATGAACAGAGTAGAGTTCCTTGGACATGTCATTGAAAATGGGCAAGTATCACCATCTCCAGTGAAAGTGGAAGCATTGCGTAAGTTTAAAATACCACAAACTATGAAACAATTAGAAAGTTTTATCGGCTTAGCAAGCTATTTTAGAAAATTTATCCCAAATTTTTCAATTATTGCAAAGCCATTAACTGATTTAAAAAAGAAAAATTCTAAATTTGAAATCGGAAGTGAACAAATAAATGCGATCAATTCGCTAAAGACTATTTTAAGCGAAAAACCGGTATTAAATATTTATAGACAAAACTGTGATACTGAGGTGCATACAGATGCGTCTTGTCATGGTTACGGCGCAGTATTGCTTCAAAAGTCAGTCGATGATGGAAAATTGCATCCGATTTACTACATGAGCAAGAAAACTACAGAAGCTGAGAAGAAGTACACAAGTTATGAGCTAGAGATTCTTGCAGCCATCGAAGCATTTAAGAGATTTAGGGTATATCTGTTAGGTATTCACTTTAAATTAGTAACAGATTGTGATGCTTTCACAAAGACCTTAGGGAAAAAAGATCTATGTACTCGAGTAGCTCGGTGGATAATGTTTTTGGAAGAATATGACTTCAAGGTAGAGCATCGATCGGGCTCACAAATGAAGCACGTTGATGCCTTGAGCCGCAACGCTGTTATGGTCATTGGCGAAGACAGCATCATTCCTAGAATTCAGAGGGCGCAACTAGAGGACGAAGATTTGAAAGCAACAATAAATATTCTACGAGAGAAGCACACACACAAAAATTTTTTCATGAAGGGGGGTGTACTATACAAATTGAAAGATGATGAAGAGCTTGTGGTAATACCTAAAAATATGCAGCGTGAAATAATTAGACTTGCACATGAGAGGGGACATTTTGGGGTAAAAAAGACGAAGGAGCTAGTATGCAAAGAATATTTTATACCAAATATCGACGATAAAATTCAAAAGCATATTGATAATTGCATAGCGTGCATCGTAGTTAATCGCAAGCAGGGAAAGAAAGAGGGTGAACTGCATTCGTTGAGCAAAGAAGAGATCCCATTACACACCTATCACATCGATTTCCTTGGTCCTTTGGAAACGACATCGAAACAATACAAGCACATTTTTGCAGTTATAGACGCGTTCACAAAGTTTTGCTGGATATATCCGACGAAGAGTACAACAACCAACTACGCTATTTCAAAACTACGAGCACAAAGCATGATTTTTGGCAATCCCTCGCAAATTATTTCGGATCGAGGATCTGCCTTTACCTCTGAAGGCTTTAATAAATACTGCGAAGAAGAAAATATCAAACACCATAAAATCACAACCGGCCTGCCCAGGGCAAACGGGCAAATCGAACGTCTGAATTCAACAATTGTAGCAGTTCTGGCGAAACTTAGCGTAGAAGATCCAACGAAGTGGTATAGAAACGTCGACAAACTTCAACAAGTATTAAATTCAACATACTGTAGAAGCGTTAATACTACACCATTCGAATTACTTATTGGCGTAAAAATGCAAACCAGAGAAGACCTACAAATCAAAAATCTAATCGAAAATGAAATAAAAGAAAATTTTAATGAAGACCGTTGTAAAATTCGACAACAAGCGAAACAGCAAATATTAAAAATTCAGCGAGAAAACAAAAAAACGTATGATCTCCGACGAAAACCCTCGACACTATACAAGCAAGGCGATATTGTTGCAATCAGAAGAACACAATTTGGTGGTGGCCTAAAGTTAAAGCCAAAGTATTTGGGTCCTTATAAGGTGGTCAAAGTTAAAGGTTGCGATACATACGATGTTGTAAAAATTGGCAACAGTGAAGGCCCAAACCAAACAAGTACGTGTGCCGAGTACATGAAAGCTTGGCAAGCTGCAGAAGACGACGATATTACATTCGGGTCGAATGCTTCGTAGGATGGCCGAATTGTGGGGTTAAGATCTGGCAACACCATTTAAATCAACCAAATAGTGGCTACTCAGCATCATATCAAAGGAAGAGAGAGGGTTGCGTACGAGTCGGGAGTCGAGACGGTCGTGTTTAAATTAAATCGCTTTAAAACTTGTAAAATCAAATCTATATATTCAACTGTACTACCTTTTTCAATTAAAATCATTAATAAAACTTCTTACATTTAATACATCTAATAATAAAACCCACATATATATAAAAATAAGTCCCCGTATATGTACGTCGCCGAACTACTCATAAACGCGTCGTGCGATTTCAACCAAACTTATACACTACGTAGGCAGTGGTCCATTTATGGTTTATATGAAGTTTCAAGACCCTATGCGACCCGTTTTCCGAGATATCGACCAAAATATGGACCAGGGGTGACCCTAGAAGGTGTTTACACAATATGGGTATCGAATAAAAGGTGTTGATGAGGGTTTTAACAGGAAGTGGTTCAAAGTCCAATATGGGACCCCATTTCCGAGATATTCACCAAAATATCTACTAGGTGTGACTCTAAAAAGTGTTTGCACAATATGGTACCAAATGAAAGGTGTTGATGAGGGTTTTAATAGGAAGTGGTTCAAAGTTCAATATGGGACCCTGTTTCCTAGATGCCGACCAAAATGTGGACCAGGCGTGACTCTAAAAAGTGTTTACACAATATGGGTACCAAATGAAAGGTGTTGATGAAGGTTTTAACAGGAAGGGGTTCAAAGTCCCATATGGGACCCCGTTTCCGAAATATCGACTATAATGTGGACCAGGCGTGACTCTAAAAAGTGTTTGCTTAATATGGGTACCAAATGAAAGGTGTTGATGAGGGTTTTACCAGGAAGTGGTTCAAAGTCCAATATGGGACCCCATTTCCGAGATATTCACCAAAATGTCTACTAGGTGTGACTCTAAAAAGTGTTTGCACAATATGGTACCAAATGAAAGGTGTTGATGAGGGTTTTAATAGGAAGTGGTTCAAAGTCCAATATGGGACCCCATTTCCGAGATATTCACCAAAATATCTACTAGGTGTGACTCTAAAAAGTGTTTGCACAATATGGTACCAAATGAAAGGTGTTGATGAGGGTTTTAATAGGAAGTGGTTCAAAGTTCAATATGGGACCCTGTTTCCTAGATGCCGACCAAAATGTGGACCAGGTGGGACCCTAGAAAGAGTTTGGACAATATGGATACCAAATGAAAGGTGTTGACTAAGGTTCCAACAGGGAGTGGTTCAAAGTCCCATATGGGACCCCGTTTCCTAGATATCGACCAAAATGTGGACCAGGCGTAACCCTAGAAGGTGTTTACACAATATGGGTATCGAATAAAAGGTGTTGATGAGGGTTTTAACAGGAAGTGGTTCAAAGTCCCATATGGGACCCCATTTCCGAGATATTCACCAAAACGTGGACCAGGTGTGACTCTAAAAAGTGTTTGCACAATATGGTACCAAATGAAAGGTGTTGATGAGGGTTTTTATAGGAAGTGGTTCAAAGTCCAATATGGGACCCCATTTCCGAGATATTTTAAAGATTTGCAGAGCGGCTGAACACAAAGCACCACCACTACGCGATGCGTTTCGACTGCGGAACAGTGGAAGTAACAAACAAAATATGAATAATAGTTCCCCTCCTATTGTTGTTAAGCTTTTCTCTGCACCTGACCGCAATCTATTGCTTAAATCAGTTGCTGCTTTCTGCAAATCTAAAAAGAGATCAATTGCGCTCTCTGACTTAGATTTGCCTGGCTACGGCTCTGTCAACATTCACGAAAGTCTGCCCAGGAGATTGCGGGAGGTGATGACTCATGCATCTGCGCTTAGGAGGCTTGTGTTTAAGTTTATTGTTTACTTTAATGTACACTTTAGATATTTCTCTTCATACTTAATTTTTACTTTGTTTCTATGTCTCAACTTGTTTCTATTTGTTATTTTCTTCTGCTATTCTTTCTCTTTATCCTCGTTCTCACTGAGTATTGTATTTTGTAGCATTCACATATATCTGCATCTCTACTGTGGTTTTTATGTATTTCATGCTTTTTCTAGTTGTTCCTTCACCTCCTAATGGGCCCCTGTAGGAAATCTGCCTTCAGCGTCAATGATAGCCATAAGGCATTAATTGAAATTCTAGGTAAGCAGTGTGTTGGACTCAGTGTAGTGCATTTCAATGCCCGTAGTTTAAACATTGACAAGTTGGACTATGTTAGGGATATATTTTCTGATTCGAATATTGATGTTATTTGTGTATCGGAAACCTGGTTTTCTGGCGACATTCCTGATTCTTGTTACAATATCCCTAACTATAGTCTGACTCGCGTTGACAGAATGGCAAAGAAGGGTGGTGGAGTTGCTATTTATTGGAAGTCCTATTTGACAGTGACTATTTTGGCAGCATCAACTGACACTGATACAGAGTTTATCATTGCTGAGATTTCGGACAACTCGACTAAAATTTTGGTATCTTGTGTGTACAATCCCCACAGGTCTTATTTGTTAGATTATTTTTTCAGCGAGTTATCCCAGTTCCTAATCGATTTTGAACGTTTTATTATTTGTGGAGACTTTAATGTTAATCTTCTGTCTAATGATTCATACACTTCCAAGTTACTTGACCATGTTGCAACTGCTGGTCTTACCGTAGTTAACACCATTATACCTACAAGATACTCGCATAATTCCACTCCGAGTTTGCTTGACATCATTATTACTTCTAGCCTTGGTCACATTGTCAAATTCGAACAATTTAGCTTTATTTCCGATCATGACCTAATTTTTTGCACACTCGACGTTGCGCTTAATTGTCCAGCTGACACTGTTAATTCTGTTTATCGCGATTTTAGGTCAATAAATTTAGATGGGTTGTTTGCTGATCTGTCATTTGTTGATTGGACATCTTGTTGGTCTTTTGCCTCGGTGGATGAAAAGCTTGATTTTTTAAATAGTACTTTGCGCACTCTATTTGATGCACACGTCCCTCTACGTGAAGTCCAAATTAAAAAAAGTTCTTGTCCTTGGTATAACAGCAAAGTCAGGTCTGCTATTAGATTACGCAATAGGCTATACACGAAGTGGAAAAAGACTAACACTGAAACTGCCTGGACACAGTACAAAATTGCTCGTAATAAAGCCACTTTTACTACCCGGAATGCAAAGCAGATGTACTGTGACAGGAAGCTAAATCCGTCCCTACCTTCTAAGCATTTATGGCGTAACCTAAAGAGCCTTAACATACACGGTAAGCAGTCCACTGAGTGTCAGATTGACCCTGATAGTCTGAACAAGTATTTTAGTGATTCGAGCGTTAGCCAGGACGGAACAGTGCCTCTGCAAATCGAAAGTTCCTCTCCACCGGAGAGGGAATTTCAATTTAGCACAGTCCTAGAAGAAGATGTCCTTAAATCGCTTCTGAGAATTAAGTCTGATGCCATTGGAGAGGATGGGATATCCTTGAAATTCGTGAAAATTGTACTGCCATTTATCCTTGGAACCCTTACACACATAATCAACCACTGCTTCACAACGTCGTGCTTTCCTATGGAGTGGAAAAAGGCTGTGATTGTTCCTGTCGCCAAAAAAAGTAAAGCCACCGCACCATGTGATTATAGGCCAATCAGCATTATTCCTGCATTCGCTAAAGTGTGTGAGTCCTTGATGGCAGCACAAATTTCTTCTTACGTTCAAGAGCATAATTTATTAAATCCACTGCAATCTGGATTTCGACCCAAGCACAGCTGCTCTACAGCCATGCTTAAAATTCTGGACGACATAAGAACTAGTTTTGACAATGGTGACTTAACTCTTCTTTGTCTCCTGGATTTTTCCAAAGCATTTGACTTAGTTAGTCATAGTCTCCTTTGTGAGAAGCTCAAATATTTCTTTGGTTTTTCAGCTACTTCGGTTAAGCTCATGACCAGCTACCTTACTGAAAGAACTCAGAAAGTTGTAGGCAAAGCATCTGCCTCTAGACCGTGTATTGTTTCTTCTGGGGTGCCGCAAGGCTCTGTGCTTGGGCCTCTTCTGTTCAGTATTTTTATTAATGATGTTTTCTCTAGGTGTCAGTATGTTAATGTTCATGCTTATGCCGATGACATTCAATTGTATTTATCTAGCCGTGTTGGGCTTGTTGAAGATTTGTGCTCCAAAATAAATAGCGACTTGTCTGCTATCTCGAAATGGGCCTGTGAAAATCGCCTATGCTTGAATGCCAAAAAGTCTTATGTGCTGCCTATCAGTAATGGTGGCGTGCATCTTGAAAATATTCCGAAGCTGTTAGTTGGTGACAATGCACTTGCATTTACGGACAAAATAAAAAATCTGGGATTTGTGATAAATTCTAAACTAAGCTGTGTTGACCATGTAAATAAAGTTGTTGGTAATGTTTATTCTGTTCTGCGCAGATTGAGAATTTCTGCGTCGTTCACTCCCCTGGAAACCAGGAAAAAACTAGCCATACAGTTCATTGTTTCTCATATTACGTATTCCGAGCTCGTTTACAGTAAACTTGACTCTGTGTCGTGTCATAAAATTGAGGTTGCTTTTAACAACGTTACTCGCTATGTTTATGGTTTGCAAAAATATGATCATATATCTTCATGGAAGCGCAAAGTTCTCGGGTGCAGTATTTTTGAGTATATGGCAGCACGAAATTGTATATATATGTACAAACTCATTGAGCCCAAAACACCTCAGTATCTTTTTGAAAAACTTAAATTCTGCAAGTCTTCTAGGCACAGTAAACTTATAATTCCAAGACATTTCTATTTATCCTCTTCGAGGCTATTTTTTGTACACGCTGTAAGGCTATGGAACTCTATTCCTGATTCTCTCAAGGGTGCTTTGCGTAGGACCAACTACAAACGTATGATTCATGACTACTTCAGTTCAGAGAGCCTAATGTAAATGTAACAATACTACATACATATTCCTCCTTTCATTCTCATCTTTCTTTTTCCTAATACTTAATTTTAGTTAATATTAGTATTATCTTTAATATAAGAACTTAGACTTCATTGTTACTCATGTTTTTTGTAAGTAAAATCGCTGATGTACTATAAAAGACCATGTCTTACAGTTACACCCACTTTGTTATTTATAAATAAATAAATAAATAAATAAATAAATAAATGTCTACTAGGTGTGACTCTAAAAAGTGTTTGCTCAATATTATTCAATATTTTGTGAAATTATAGAAAAAAAACAACGTAGTTTGTATTTATTTATGTTGCCCAAATAAGTAATATTTATTAACGTTATTGTGAGTACTGCATTTTCCATTATCTATATATATAAAAATAAGTCCCCGTATATGTACGTCGCCGAACTACTCATAAACGCGTCATGCGATTTCAACCAAACTTATACACTACGTAGGCAGTGGTCCATTTATGGTTTATATGAAGTTTCAAGACCCTATGCGACCCGTTTTCCGAGATATCGACCAAAATATGGACCAGGGGTGACCCTAGAAGGTGTTTACACAATATGGGTATCGAATAAAAGGTGTTGATGAGGGTTTTAACAGGAAGTGGTTCAAAGTCCCATATGGGACCCTGTTTCCGAGATATCGACAAAAATGTGGACCAGGCGTGACTCTAAAAAGTGTTTGCTTAATATGGGTACCAAATGAAAGGTGTTGATGAGGGTTTTAACAGGAAGTGGTTCAAAGTCCAATATGGGACCCCGTTTCCTAGATATCGACCAAAATGTGTGACCCTAGAAAGGGTTTGGACAATATGGATACCAAAAGAAAGGTGTTGATTAAGGTTTCAACAGGGAGTGGTTTGGTACGCTGACGGATGTCGTAGCGTATAAAAGTACATATAATATATCATTTTGATAATATGTATATCATTTTGACAAGAAAATTAAAAACTTTTTATTTATTGTAGCTTTTGTATCATAAACCTTGGTTAGTATTACCGCGAGGTAAGAAAGCTTTCACTACCCCTCTTCCTCTCAATCAAAATATTTTAACATTTGACAAATTTTTATTTCAAATTTGATTGGGGAAAAAACAATTATGTAAATCAAATGAGCATATTTTCGCTTTTGAATAATTTTTAATTTAAAAAAAAAGTTTATGTGCTGTGATTATATTACCATATTGGCTATTGAATAATTTGTTATAGAAAAAAATAGTTTATGTGCCGCGGATGTATTATTGGCTAATTAAATCATTTTATATAACCGTTATTTTTTAAAGAAATGCAATGAATTGAGAAAATTAGTGGTGTGTTTTTCATAGTTTTCTTTTTAACAGAGGCTCACAATGATCTTAGGTTCATAATGATTCTAGGTATACAATAACAAAAAAACAAAGGCAAAACAACGTTTGCCGGGCTCAGCTAGTTGTTTAATAAAATTAACTAAAAAGTAAAAAATAAATTCACTGTAAAGAAGTATAACACTTTATAAGTTCATTGTAACCTGTAACGATAGTTAGGCTTCTTCGTCTGCGATAAAATAATTCCATATTGTACATGATTACATATTTTTAACATTAAAACTTTACACTTAAATTATTAAGTCTTCCAGTCCACATCAAAGTCCCAATTTTATTATTAATAAAAGCGTGTTAAATTTTATTTGGTATAATTAGAAACATTTAGGACCTTCTTGTCTATTTGATGGTCTAATTAAGGACGTTTAAGACATTTCTTGCTATCACAATGTAACACGCTTTTATTAATAATAAAATTGAGACTGTGATTTAGACTGGAAGACTTAATAATTTAAGTGTAAAGTTTTAATGTTAAAAATATGTAATCATGTACAATATGGAATTATTTTATCGCAGACGAAGAATTCTAACTATTGTTACAGGTTACAATGAACTTATAAAGTGTTATACTTCTTTACAGTGAATTTATTTTTTACTTTTTAGTTAATTTTATTAAACAATAATAAAAGCTTATTTTTAAAAAAGTTGTTTTCTTTAATTTTTGCATTTATTTTGATGCAGTATTGGAGATGGATCTATTGCAAATAATATACATATGTTAAAACCATTTCCAAACCGGTTAACAAGTATAAAAGTTATAGCAAGTTTATCAAGTGTTATTTTTTCATTCGGTATATCGATACTGTATTTTCAAAAATAATCGAAAAACTTTTCTGAATTCTTCAACAGAATTTTAACTAAACTTTCAAATAAATTTTTCGATTGGATCTGAAAAACAGTATCGATATACCGAATGAAAAAATAAGACTTGATAAACTTGCTATGACTTTTATATTTGTTAACTGATTTGGAAATGGTTTGAACATATATTATTTGCAACAGATCCATCTCAAATACTACATCAAAATAAATGCAATAAGGTTATTACTTCTAAGTGTTATTCAATGTTAATGACGAAGCTGATGGAAAATGTGTCTGATTTCTGAAATGCATTTGCAAATAACTCTTTAACTCATAATCTAATTGGAAAGATTTATATGGTAGGTTGTTAGGGCAATGAAAGATCTTTAATAAGATGAAAACAGTTTTTTCATCGGATATGTAGAACTTAAGATTTTTTGAACAATACGAAAATGGCGTTTTCTCACTTTGTAAGAAACGATAACTTCGCGAAATCTCAAAACCTATGGCTTTTTTTTTAATTTTTTCTAAAAACCTATGGCTTTTTTTAAATTTTTGTCTTTAGAATCGTAATCTAGCGAAAGTAAACAAAATAAAACGCAAGTAAAGTACGCGGTGTATCAAAACGAGCGAATAAGTGAATATTTAAGTGGATATTTGTGCAAATAAATTAAAATTTAACTAAAAGAACTAAGTGACTTTATTTAAGAAAACTAACTAGCCTTCGGTTGAATTGCTGTGCGTGTTTATTGCTAAAAAAGTGGAAAACTAAGACGAAACGAACAACCGAAAGGCTACGTGAATTTAATGTGAAAGTGAGGTTATGTTACCTCAGCAATTACAATGTTAATTATTTTGAAAAAATTTTAACTAATGCACTCACTAAACAAATTCACTTTTCGCACTAATGTTTTGAGCACACTCGTGGGCGACACTTTTTAAATATAAATAATTGTGGAAATTCGTTTACCAAAAATAGCAACACCAAAAAAGAAGTGGCAAGAAATATACAACTTACGTGCTTTGATGTGGTGATCGGCAGCGTTGTTGTATGTTGTTGTGGCAGCTTCTTTGCGGCAGCGTTAATTTGGCTGTGTGTTTGGCTGAGTTTGGTCCAATGTCTGTGATATTTTAATATACTGAATTGCTTAATTATGATGTGGACTGTAATGCGCTGTATTCGATTCTACGGTGAAATGGACCATGAAAAAATCGGCTTCGGTGGTTCTTAGGAGCGGCCGTGGCTCGGACGATTTGTTATTTGTAGAAAATAAAGGAAAGAAAACGAGAATCTCGTTATAATGTGGCCGTTTATTGAGTTAAAAGATTTGAGTTGTACAATGTCATGGCGTCGTACCTGAGATTTAATTTCCCGAATGAAATCCCTCCCAGTTCGCAAGTAGTTAGGTAAGCTGTGCATGCTGACTTTAGCCGGGATCTAAGCTCGTCGGATTGGGGTGGGCTCTTGCTCACTACTTTTGTGCAAACAACGACCGTACAATAAAAGAAATCCATGCACAATTAACTAACTAAACTACTTCACCGATGATGGAAACTCTAGATTTAAGTCCGAGAAGCAATATACCAGCTTCTCCAATTTCCCCTACCCAACCATTACGAAATACATGTTTTTAGTATCGCCAAACCCAACCAATTCCAAAGGCCTACGGTTCAATCATCCCACGAAATAAGAAATCCTATCCCTTCATCTTAAAAATTTACAATATTTCATTTATTAATTAAATTCAATTCAATTTTATTTATGTACCTACATTTTTTTTTTATATATTCATTTTACAATATTATTTTTGACCACCCTAATATCTACTTTGTTATCTCAGAACAGTAATAATGTACATTTTATTCAAAAAGTGTAAGTTTGTAGCCATTTATATATGTATATATTCATATTTGTGTTTGAAAGAGGGATTAAGTTATCAAGAAAAACGATACGGTCTCTTTGGCAAAAAACACAACAACAATGTATACAAACTACTAATCAAACGTATGCACAGTTTGCACATCTAAAAAGATAGGTGTTTACTCTTGTGAGATCGCATCGCCTTTCTGTTAACTACAAAGCTAAATAATTTAGAAAAAGAGTATTAAAATAGAGCACTTACATTTTTCCGAGCGATGTCAGCAGGCGCCTGATGAGCCTCGTCGGTGAGCTGAAACTTCTCTTGAAAAGATTTTCTCACTATTGAACAAATACAAGTACATACATATTTACATATATATGCTCGGATACAAAAACATATACCTTTTACGTTTGGTGGTACAAACTTCACCTCTATACAAATGTTACAGCTAGAAATTTACGCTGGCAGTGCAGCGCAATGAAAAATTTATAAAAAAAATGAGTTAACTCGAAATTAATTGTTATGAAACACAAATCTAGAAATGTGAATAAATTTTTATATAATTAAAAATGTTCAACTACCGTGGTGTGGAGGTAGTGTTGTCGCCCTACCACACCGAAGGTCCGGGTTCGAGCCCTGGTACAGGTTACATCAAAAAGTGGTTTGAAAAAGTTTTTTCAAAACGGCGTCGCCCCTCGGCAGTGCTTTGGCAAACTCTCCGAGTGTATTTCTGCCATGAAAGGCTTCTCAGCAAAAATTCATCTGCTTTGTAGATGCCGTTCGGAATCGGCGAAAAACCGTAAGGTGCCGCCAATTTGTAGGAAAAATTTCAAAGCGGCACACCACAAATTGGAAGAGAAGCTGGACGCAAAAATCTCCTAGGAGGTTGATGATATAACTGTTGTATATCGCGCCATATATATATATATGTATATCTTGGCCATTCACAAAAACTCCAAAAAACGTTTGCACAAATTTAAGCGGTGAGTACAAACTTATAATCATCCCCACAAAGCAAATAAAAAACAAAAATTTTCAATTTAGCTAATTTTGCAACTGAAATCCATGAAGGATGTCAGGCAAGAAGAAGAGTGATGTGCATTATTCTGCTGAAAAGGAAGGTAAAGTGAAGTTCCTCTTGTGCGGCCAAGTCCTTTCCGTAGGGAACAAGGCCACATTCACTTTCGCCAAGCATATGAACGATAAAATCACTTAGCTGTAAAGAAACAAATGTTAGGTAGTCATATGCAACTAGTAATAAACATTACATTTTAGAATATACCAAGGAATGGAGCCGAAACCATTTAATTTTTATATTTTTACTTGTACTTGTAATGAGGATATCGATTAATGTTCGTGCTACCAAACTGTGTTGACACAGATGGTAACACGCACTTATTATTGCCGAAATAACATTCGCGATGTATCGAACGTGTCACTGTGCTAAGAAGGTGTGCTTGTGCGAGCCGCACATCTATAAGTGTCAGCACAGTAGTGCCGCACAGCACGGTGTTCTGCCCATATTCCCACAATTAAGAGTAAGCCGTATAAGTTACCTTGATATAACTATCGCTTAAAAAAGTTAACAAATCTTCGCCACTACAATACTTATAAAGCTCTACTAAAACAGTTTAATTGTCTTAATAAGTTTCTACATCGGCATTACATATTTACTAATGAACAAGGCATAATTTCTAATCCCAAGAACTTTTGGACTTTTATCGAATCAAAAAATTTGGACCCATGATACCGTCAACAGTTTTTCTTAATAATTAATTTGCATAAACTCCCGCAGATGCAGAAAATCTGTTCGCTGATTTCAGATATAGAGTCTGACCCCGACTATAACTTTCCATCAAATGGAAATTTCCCTGCGGGTTTTGGATCGCTGCTTCTTTCACCTGAAGATGTTGCTAATGGTATTGAGAAGCTGAAACCTTCTTCACGTACTGATATTGATGGTTTATCTGTGCATCTACTGCAAAATTACCCGCCGCTGATTCCACCATTATTAATTATCCTTAAAAGATTTCTATTTGCTGGTGAATTCATTAAGGTTTAGATACTGGCCTCTATAACCCCGGTTTCTAATCTGGCTGTTTTTAGCGACTATTGCTTGTCGGCTTTCCCTAGTGGCCTTCAGGTAGATTGTAAGCTGGCTTAAGTCGTACTTATGTCATAGGCCTTGCGTTGTTATGGAAGATAATGCCTCATCTGATTTTAAAGTTGCGACGTCAGGTGTTCCGCAAGGTAGCATCCTTGGCCCGCTGCTATTTGTGTTATTTATTAATGACATTTGTTCTTGTTTTCAGTTCTGCCACTTTCTGTTATTCGCCGACGACTTGAAGGTGTTCTTAAAAGTGTCTAATCTCGCAGAAGTATCTAAAATGCAAATGGCCCTTAATAACTTGTACTCTTGGTGCCTAATGTCTCACCTACGGCTCAATGTCAGCAAATGTTTCCATGTGTATCAACATGTTATAGTATCTCAAGTTGTGCATTGGATACAACTAATGAAATTAAAGATCTTGGTGTTATTTCTGACTCCAAACTCTCGTTTAACAACCACATCTTCTCTATCTTCTTCTCTATATATATAAAATTCTCCTGTCACGGTGTACGACGCCATACTCCTCAGAAACGGCTTGACCGATTTTAATGAAATTTTGTATGTATATTCGTTCGGTCTGCGCGATGGTTGTTATCTATTTTTTATGTTCCTATGTAAGTGTTACCGGGACCGAACTATTCAAAACTATTTCATATGTGGCCTGATTTGCTTGAAATTTGGTGGGTAGCGGTATGCCCACGTTAAAATATGGGATAATTTTTCTTCCGGGAAGTGAACTCTGGACCGACCTATTCAAAACTATTTCATATGTGGCCCGATTTCGTTGAAATTTGGTATGTGGGCAGCGCTATGCCCAAGTTAAAATAAAATATGGGATAATTTTTCTTCCGGGAAGTGGGCCCGGGACCGACCTATTCAAAACTATTTCATATGTGACCCGATTTGGTTGAAATTTGGTATGTATGTGGGTAGCGCTATGCCCAAGTTAAAATATGGGATAATTTTTCTTCCGGAAAGTGGACAATTTGTATTTATATTCATTAGGTCTGCGAGATGGTTGTTATCTATTTTTTATGTTCCTAAGTGCTATCTATTTTTTATGTTCATAAAGTCAATTCGTACATTTAATTCATGTTTTCAAATGTAATCATTCGGAGCAACAGAAATAGTTAGGAACAATGCTATAAATGCTCAGAAATTCAACTCAACATTCAAAATTAAAAGCCAAATTTATCATAAAGTAGGCTCATTGCTGCCAATGCCAAACGAATCACCCAAATTTTTATTTCGATTGCATAGGTACACTGCCGCCCTATGTGCGTATCACCATATCTTATATGTAAATCTTATAAATAAAAATGAATGTGTGTCTGTGTGTCCACGCCCATGTTTTGTGTGTTTTGTTTGTACTTCATTAATGTCCAAAGTTTATGGTCGATCTCTTTTAAACATTCCAGATTGGTTAAGAAAATTGTTGTGTACGATTCAGGCTATATCAATTTTTAAAAGTAGGCAGTGCCCCGCCCCCAGGCTATATAAAATTTAAGTTCTTCATAACTCTGAACATATTGGGTCTAAATTAAAGATTTTTGGACATGTGTGTCCTTTAGTCAAGATTTATATAATTTGCGAAAAGTGGGCGGTGCCACGCCCACATTTTTTGTGTTTTGTTTGTACTTCAATAATGTCCAAAGTCATCTAAACATTCCAGATTGGTTCAGAAGATTGTTGTGTACGATTTAGGCTATATTAATTTTTGGAAAAGTGAGCGGTGCCATGCCCACATTTTTTGTGTTTTGTTTGTACTTCAATAATGTCCAAAGTGCTATCTATTTTTTATGTTCCTAAAGTCAATTCGTACATTTAATTCATGTTTTCAAATGACATCATTCGGAGCAACAGAAATAGTTAGGAACAATGCTATAAATGCTCAGAAATTCAACTCAACATTCAAAATTAAAAGCCAAATTTATCATAAAGTAGGCTCATTGCTGCCAATGCCAAACGAATCACCCAAATTTTTATTTCGATTGCATAGGTACACTGCCGCCCTATGTGCGTATCACCATATCTTATATGTAAATCTTACTAATATATAAAAACGTAAGTTTGTGAGTGACTGCGGATGTTTGTGGTTCTTTATCGTCTGAACAAATGGCCCGATCATCACGAAATTTTGCAGACAGGTTCTTAGGAGTGTGGAATGGGTAACAGGCATCATGAAATTTCGATAAATTTATCGATAACAGAGTTATCGGCCAAAATGTTGTTTTCCGTAAAATTTGGAGTATTCGCACAAAATTGGTATCAATCGAAAGGGGAAGACCACAGTTTTCATTTGGACTTTGGTTCAATTCGATATATTTATCGATAACAGAGTTATCGGTCAAAATGTGGTTTCGGGTAAACTTTGGAAAATTCGCACAAAATTGGTATCAATCGAAAGGGGCAGACCACAGACTTTATTTGGACTTCGGTTCATTTCGATATATTTATCGATCACAGAGTTATCGGTCAAAATGTGGTTTCGGGTAAACTTTGGAATATTCGCCCAAAATTGGTATCAATCGAAAGGGGAAGACCACAGCTTTTATTTGGACTTTGGTTCATTTCGATATATTTATCGATAACAGAGTTATCGGTCAAAATGTGGTTTCGGGTAAACTTTGGAATATTCGCACAAAATTGGTATCGAAAGGGGAAGACATGTGTGTCCTTTAGTCAAGATTTATATAATTTGGGAAAAGTGGGCGGTGCCACGCCCACATTTTTTGTGTTTTGTTTGTACTTCAATAATGTCCAAAGTCATCTAAACATTCCAGATTGGTTCAGAAGATTGTTGTGTACGATTTAGGCTATATTAATTTTTGGAAAAGTGGGCGGTGCCATGCCCACATTTTTTGTGTTTTGTTTGTACTTCAATAATGTCCAAAGTCATCTAAACTTTGCAGATTGGCTCAGAAGATTGTTGTGTACGATTTAGGCTATATTAATTTTTGGAAAAGTGGGCGGTGCCACGCCCACATTTTTTGTGTTTTGTTTGTACTTCAATAATGTCCAAAGTTTATGGTCGATCTTTTCTAAACTTTCCAGATTGGTTCAGAAGATTGTTGTGTACGATTTAGGCTATATTAATTTTTGGAAAAGTGGGCGGTGCCACGCCCCCAGGCTTTATAAAGTTTAAATCATCATAACTTTGAATATGTTTGGTCTAAACTAATGATTTTTGGATATGTGTGTCCCTTGGTCAAGAATTATATAATTTGGGAAAAGTGGGCGGTGCGACGCCCACATTTTTTGTATTCAGTACTTTGTTTTTACTTCAATAATGTCCAAATTTTATGGTTGATCTGTTTTAAACTTTTCAAATACGTTAAAATCTTCGTTGGGTACGACATACATAGGCTACATTTGTAAACTTTTTGGAAATGTGGGCAGTTTCAAGACCACAAGCTAAGTAATATTTCAATTCGTTATATCTATCCCTGAATGTATTTGCTTCAGTGAGATTTTAACGTTCTTAAATCTTAATCAAAGCATATAATTTTTTTTTTTTGTTATTGCCGTTTATACATATATAGAGTATTATAGGATTTTCATAAAATCATAATAGTGGCGTTAAGTGGTAGATATAGGATATAATTAAATAAATACTAACTACACATCTGCTCAGCAGCGCATAATTGTTTTTGCCATACTCATTGAGTTCAAAAGATCCGTTTTTTGAGTTGGACATCCAAAAAATTTATTTGTTTATACCAAAGAAGTTAAATCCAGAAATATTGTATACCCTAAAGCACTGCAATAAATGAAATGTTAAAAATTAATAGAAAAATATTTGAAAATGTATTTCTGGGGAAGTCACTGGTCAGGCAGAACAACGTCTGCCGGGTCTGCTAGTAATTAAATAAACTAGTATGTAACTCCCGATAATCGGGTGGGTTTTTTTTAGAAAAAAATTAAAGCAAACTTTAAACGCTAATATCTTATGAACAAATTAACCAATTGAAATTTTTGTAATTTTGTGCAAACATGCTCATGATGAGCTTTCATTTGATACACATTTCATTTATGTACGTATTGTAGTTTAGTCTAGCTAAGCGCCTTGTTTTAGAATAATAATATAGATACTGACCACATATCTGCTCAGCAGCGCATAATGGTTTTTGTCATACTCATTGAGTTCAAAAGATCCGTTTTTTGAGTTGGACATCCAAAAAATTTATTTGTTTATACCAAAGAAGTTAAAACCAGAAACATTGTATATCCTAAAGCACTGAAATAAATGGAATGTTAAAAGTTAATAGAAAAATATTTGAAAATGTATTTCTAGGGAAGTCACTGGTCAGGCAGAGCAACGTCTGCCAGGTCTGCTAGTCTTTAATAAAACTCTAGAAGAGTTGTGTCTATATATTGGAAATTTCATTTAAAAACTTACTGAGGATGACTTGGGAAATGTTTAGGCACAGCTAAAGAGTCAAATGGAAAGGAGATGACAAAAGGTCGAAGTTAGACTATTAAGAAACGGTTTAGTTGGTTGCCGTAGACATAAACGGGATATAATGTGGGAAAATAAATATTGTTCTGAACCTTTTCTGCCTGTAAATTGTCTTCTCAAGCGAGGGTAGAAGAGTTTTATGAACTACTTACATGCCGAGCAACGCCGGGCATCCTGCTAGTTAATTTTATAATATCGAAGTCACATGCAATGCTAGGCTTCATTAAAAGAAACAGTGCGGATTTCTCTGATCCCTACACATTGAAGTTGCTTTACACTGCCTTTGTTCGTTCTCACCTGGAATATGCTACCTTTATCTGGCGTCCGTTCCATCAATTTAGGATTGACAGAATAGAACGTGTCGAAAAAGTATTTCATAAATACGCTTTGTTTAGCATCCGGTTCTCGGACCCAATTCCTTCTTATACTTCAAGGCTATTGCTTATTAATCTTAAATCTTTGGAAAAGAGAAGGTCTGTCCTCTGATTAAGTTTTGCTTTTGGTATTATCCAAGGAACTGTTGACTGCTCAGACTTATTGGAGCGGAATTATTTTAATATTCCTCAAAGAGCACTTCTGTTGAGAAATGAATTACTTACTTTACCCTGTGTTTCCCATGCTTTTCATACCATATGAATGTAACCTTGCATTTTACGTCATAAGTAACGTATGTAACCTTTTCCGTTTCCTTTTTTATATATCTATATAATAAAACTTAGCTCAAGCTACAGCAGGTTATGGGCCGCATGTCTCGCGTTTTTTCTTAAAGTTTTTTTCTAAAAGGATTACGTCATCTAATTAAACAATTGGTCCCGTAGAAAGACTACGCGGTCGCGAAAACTTTGATACGTGGAAAAGGCAAGCAAAATCTTGCCTCGTCATTAAAGGGTGCTGGAAAGTAGTAGAGACTGGAGAAGTCGGGGAGAAAGACGCCGAAAAAAATGAACGTGCCTTAGCAGAAATTACTCTGATGATTGACGCCTCTAACTTTGGTCACATAGCATCTGCTACAACGGCAAAAGAAGCATGGGATGTGCTGTTAAATGCTTATGAGGACAATGGATTGACAAGAAAGGTAGAACTCTTAAAGCAGTTAGTCAATATAAAGCTGGAAAATCATAGTTCTATACAAGAGTATGTAAACGAACTCGTTATGATTGCTTTGAAAGTCCGGAACGCTGGGTTGAATATAGACGACGAGCTAGCGGCATCTCTTATGCTAGCTGGTCTGCCTGACGATTTTAGGCCATTAGTAATGGCTGTGGAGAACTCAAAAGAAACACTTACGGTCGATATGGTGAAAAATCTTCTGCTTCAAGATGTTAAGTTTGATGGTGGGCATACAAAATCAAACGCATTTCACACAAAGAACTTCAAAGGAAAATATTTAAAATGTGATACATGTAAAGAGCCAGGTCATTTCTCGCGAATTTGCCTTAATAAAAGAAGTGGCATGACAAAGAAAAAAGAAGTTCTCTTTGCGGCTAGCATGAAAGCATACGTCAAATCAACACCCAAAAAAGTAAGAGAAAATACTCACACTGGCACGCAATGGTATGTAGACTCAGGCGCTACGAATCATATGACAAATGATAGGTCATTTTTGCACGACGAAAGAAGTACAAATAATAAGTTAATTGTTGTTGCAAATAATAGCGAGCTTTGTGTAGAAAGAATGGGAGATGCTGAAATGCTATTTTTCGATGAAAAAGGGCTGCAAAGCGTAACTGTAAAAAATGTCGAACATGTGCCTGGCTTGTGTGCGAATTTGCTGTCAGTAAGCCAAATGATACAATCAGGAAAAAAAAGTAATTTTTGAGCAATATAAATGCAAAATTTTTAGCAACGCCAATAAATTAATAGCCACTGCAACATGTGAAGATGGACTTTACCGAATAGATGGTGAAGCTGTTCCGAAACAAAAGAGTGCGTTTATAGGCAATCATACTCCAGATTTGTGGCACCGTAGATTAGCTCATATTTGTGATAGCAGCATGATTAATGTGGAGAACTCATGCTTAGGCGTAACGTTGGAGAAAGGTAAGAACGATATTTGTAAAGTTTGCCTGAAAGGTAAACAAACGCGCAGACCAAACAAAGAACCTGGTACACGAGCAAAAGCAATGCTTGAATTGGTACATTCCGACGTGGTGGGACTATTCAAATGCGAATCTTTTTCGGGCGCTCGATTTGTGTTGACCTTTGTTGACGATTTTTCGCGAAAAGTATTTATTTACCCTCTTAAGAAAAGGTCTAAGGTCTTCGACGCATTCGTCAAGTTCAAAGCAGCAGTAGAAAATCATTGCTCAAATAAAATAAAAGTGCTACGTACAGATAATGGCACTGAGTATGTCAACAAAATTTTCAATGATTTCTTAGTAAAACACGGTATTTTACATCAAAAAACCATCTCCTTATGCGCCGGAGCAAAACGGTGTTGCTGAGCGCATGAACCGCACGATCGCAGAACGCATTCGTTGTATGTTAATTGATAGCAACGTTTCCTTTTTTTATATACATATCTACTAGCAGACCCGGCAGACGTTGTTCTGCCTGACCAGTGACTTCCCTAGACTTCCCAGATGTGTAGTTAGTATTTATTTAATTATATCCTATATCTACCACTTAACGCCACTATTATGATTTTATGAAAATCCTATAATACTCTGGATATGTATAAACGGCAATAACAAAAAAGAAAAATTATATGCTTTGATTAAGATTTAAGAACGTTAAAATCTCACTAAAGCAAATATATTCAGGGATAGATATAACGAATTGAAATATTACTTAGCTTGTGGTCTTGGAACTGCCCACATTTCCAAAAAGTTTACAAATGTAGCCTATGTACGTCGTACCCAACGAAGATTTTAACGTATTGGAAAAGTTTAAAACAGATCAACCATAAACTTTCGACATTATTGAAGTAAAAACAAAGTACTGAATACAAAAAATGTGGGCGTCGCACCGCCCACTTTTCCCAAATTATATAATTCTTGACCAAGGGACACACATATCCAAAAATCATTAGTTTAGACCAAACATATTCAAAGTTATGATGATTTAAATTTTATAAAGCCTGGGGGCGTGGCACCGCCCACTTTTCCAAAAATTAAAAGAGCCTAAATCGTACACAACAATCTTCTGAACAAATCTGGAAAGTTTAGAAAAGATCGACCATAACCTTTGGACATTATTGAAGTACAAACAACACACAAAAAATGTGGGCGTGGCACCGCCCACTTTTCCTAAAATTAATATAGCCTAAATCGTACACAACAATCTTCTGAACCAATCTGAAAAGTTTAGAAAAGATCGACCATAAACTTTGGACATTATTGAAGTACAAACAAAACACAAAAAATGTGGGCGTGGCACCGCCCACTTTTCCAAAAATTAATATAGCCTAAATCGTACACAACAATCCTCTGAACCAATCTGGAAAGTTTAGATGACTTTGGACATTATTGAAGTACAAACAAAACACAAAAAATGTGGGCGTGGCACCGCCCACTTTTCCCAAATTATATAAATCTTGACTAAAGGACACACATGTCCAAAAATCTTTAATTTAGACCCAATATGTTCAGAGTTATGAAGAACTTAAATTTTATATAGCCGGGGGCGGGGCACTGCCTACTTTTCCAAAAATTAATATAGCCTGAATCGTACACAACAATTTTCTTAACCAATCTGGAATGTTTAAAAGAGATCGACCATAAACTTTGGACATTATTGAAGTACAAGCAAAACAAAAAAAACGTGGACGTGGCACCGCCCACTTTTCCAAAATTACATAAATCTTGACCAAAGGACACACATATCCAGAAATCATTAATTTAGACCAAATATGTTCAGAGCTATGAAGAATTTAAATTTTATATAGCCTGGGGGCGTGGCACCGCCTACTTTTCCAAAAATTGATATAGCCTAAATCGTACACAACAATCTTCTGAACCAATCTGGAAAGTTTAAAAGTTTCGTGGCACCGCCCACTTTTACAAAATTACATAAATCTTGACCAAAGGACACACATATCCAAAAATCATTAATTTAGACCAAATATATTCAGAGTTATGAAGAATTGTAGTTTTATATAGAGTGGGGGCGTGGCACCGCCTACTTTTCCAAAAATTTATATAGCCTAAATCGTACACAACAATCTTCTGAACCAATCTGGAAAGTTTAAAAGAGATCGACCATAAACTTTGGAAATTATTGAAGTACAAACAAAACACAAAAAATGTGGGCGTGGCACCGCCCACTTTTCCAAAATTACATAAATCTTGACCAAAGGACACACATATCCAAAAATCATTAATTTAGAAAAAATATCTTCAGAGTTATGAAGAATTATAGTTTTATATAGCCTGGGGGCGTGGCACCGCCTACTTTTCCAAAAATTGATATAGCCTAAATCGTACACAACAATCTGCTGAACCAATCTGGAAAGTTTAAAAGAGATCGACCATAAACTTTGGAAATTATTGAAGTACAAACAAAACACAAAACATGTGGGCGTGGCACCGCCCACTTTTCCAAAATTACATAAATCTTGACCAAAGGACACACATATCCAAAAATCATTAATTTAGAATAGAAATATGTTCAGAGTTATGAAGAATTGTAATTTTATATAGCCTGGGGCGTGGCACCGCCCACTTTTCCAAAAATTAATATAGCCTATGCTTTAACCCATGATCCCAAGAATATACTGTGCAAATTTCATAAAAATCGGTTGAGTACTTTGGACGCCTATAAAGGACACACAGACACACATACACGCAGACACACAGACACACATACACACATTCATTTTTATTTATAAGATTACGAATTTCGGTTGTCAACGATATTAGGTGTGTTTGTCTAAAGGTTCAGTAAGAACCAAAGATGACTAGATACGAAACTTCGCGCTCTCTGAGAGCGCTCAAAAAGTGGTCATTTTTTATAACATTTTCCAATGATGCCAGTATGGTGAAAACAAAATATGGGCATTTTGAGTAGCATTTTAGGAATTTTGCAATTTCCACAGACCAAGAGGTATGCAAAAATGTGCTATCGAATCAATTTTTGAATTTTTCTTGCTCGGAACGTATAAAATGAGACAAGATATGTTTAACATAAAATATATGAAATAAGAAATAATTCATAATATAAAGTTAAAATTTCCAAGATTTCTTAAAATAAGGTAAAATCCTTAATGATGTACATTTCGTAATGAAATAGAACATGGTAATGGAAATAATATGACTTCATATAAAAATAATTATAATTAAAATAAATATTTGAAAATAATACAAAAAGAAAAGGCGTATTGTTTGTAACCTTTTTATACCTGTAAACCACTCAAATGCGTAAAAAAATATAATTTTCTACATATATTTTCTGCAGCTATTTTCTTAGATTGTTTTCTTTCATACTTTACGTATTTTTTCTCAATCGTGCGATATTTTAAGTTTATCGAAATGTTCACTTGTTTGATTTTCCCAAATTTGGTGCGTTTTTTGCTTTCTGGCTCCTCATTGTTTATGTATCTAATGTCAGATGGTCCTCGATTGTGTAGTATTGCCAACTAGCGCACACATAAAAAAGTAGGCAACACTGCATAATCGAGGACCGAAATGAGAGAGCGGGAAGGAGTTTCGTATCAAGTCATCTTTGGTAAGAACTATCCAGTAACGAAGTTTTTCTCTCTTCTGTGAGATTCTCTCTCAATGAGAGATGATTGCTAATTTTTACGCGAAAACAGAAGAGAGAAAAATTTCGTTACTAGATAATTCTTACTGAACTTTTAGACAAACACACCTAATATCGTTGACAACCGAACTTCGCGTTCACGTAAAAATTAGCAATCATCTCTCATTGAGAGAGAATCTCACAGAAGAGAGAAAAAATTCGTTACTGGATAATTCTTACTGAACTTTTAGACAAACACACCTAATATCGTTGACAACCGAACTTCGTACTGCCTGAGCCTATGCTTGAATTATTTGATTTTGAATTTGAGAAGTGAGAATTCCGTTTAAATTTGGATCTTTCATACATGTATATTCTTCGATATTTTTCTTCCTCTAAAATATAAACTACACACAAAGCTAGTTCATTGACAACTAGAAATTGGATTACTTCAATGATAGACTTCACGTAATACCTATACTTTTCTAATACTGTTTGATTTATTAGAGTTCCAACACTGCTACAAGTAGATATTCTTTGTAGTTTATCCTGCCACATCGACATGGCTTGAATACATATGTCGATTTGATTTTTCATGTTTTGAAAAACCAGTTCTAGAATCTGTGACATTTGGTGGTCAGTGGTCCTCATTTCATAGCACTAAGGGGCAACGCTCAACTCACACGTATTCTTACGCTCTTCATTTTATTTGCTGTTGAGAGCGAAAAACCAGTTTCGCTACAGTGGTGTTAGAGCAGAATTTTCATGCCAGTCGCTTCGCAAACAGCAAACGGGTAATACGTATCGTCGCTTTGCTGATTGCTTTATGGCTTTATGGATTTGAAATAAATGAAAATATTTCATAAAAAATAATAAATATTCATAAAAATTTGCACATTGAAATTTGTTTATACATACATACATACCTACTACCTAAGAAAATTTAGAAATATTACCAAATTTCCGATTATTTTTTTTTTAATTTTTTTTTTTTTTTGCAGTTATGTACATATTTACATGGCGAGGCAAACCAAAATGAAATAAAAATTGGAATTCAATGTTAAAATTGTATTTTTAAATCAGAAAAAAGCTACCAAACTACCAAATTTGAAAAAGTAAAAAAAAAATAGGTTTTGGTAGAAAATCAAGCGCATAAAATCAAAAAATGTACTCGCATACTTACTTTTTTGTTTGCTTGTCCGCAAACTACTGAACGAAGCAACTGACGCGACAGTTTTGTTCTTAGCACCACTGTAGTGAAGTTACTCTCCCGTTTACCAATACACACTCACATTTTATTTTGGGGACCACTGGTCTAAAGCAACTTGCTTTATTGGTTCTCCGACTTGTGCTATAACTGAAGGACAAACATTTCCAGCATGTGTTAAAAAACCTGTTTTCATGGAAGAAGAAGAAGCGGCTGCATTTTGTGCTTCCACCTGTTTTGAACAGTGAGGTTCTTCGTAGTCATTTTTGTTTTCAGCTCTTCGTTTTTTTCCAAAAAGTGCTCGTATATCCATCGCAAAATCAATAAATGTATGACAATTGTATCGATTTTTGTCTGAAAAAATCTTCACCGTACACTTGCACACTTGTTGACACTCTTGAACTGTTCGATCACTTGTTGACACTTTTGAACTGTTCGATCACTTGTTTCTATGGATCGCGAAAAATACTGATGGATTGATGGATCGCAATTGGTGCTACACGTTCAATATGGATGTAAGTGAATTTTATTTCAATCTTTATGTAGTGGGATGATAACCAGGCTTACTTTTATATATCGTCGTTTCCAAAGTATACAGATGTATTTACTTTTTAAAATTTTTGAGAAAACAGCATTTCAAACTTTTATTTTGTCATAGAACTCCATTGTAAAAATGAAAGCTTTAATGCCGTTTCAAAAACAATTTAAATTTTTAAATACTTCTGTATACTTTGGAACCGGCGATATATAACTAAAAATATACCTATTTAACATATGTTTGTAACGAAGTATCTTCGGAACCTGAAAAGCAAAAAGGATAAAACTCTGGAGCCGGAATCGTGTAGGTGTACCATGTGATATAGTTCTTAAACACGCCGCTTTTTATATAAAAAAACATATCATTCAAAATATCTCCTTCGATTTTTCAATACCTAATAGTATATCTCGACACCGTTTACATTGCAAGGTGAAGCCTTTCCTGCAAGGATCCTCCACAAGGTCACAAAGCCACCGAAAGAAAATGCACTAGTTGAAATTGTTATTTACAGCTGGGCATAGTGCATTAGTAATCCCACGTCATTAAACCATTAAGGTTCTTGATGGGCAATTCTAAATGTGAAATACCGCAGGTTGCTATTTGGATGAACTGTAGATTGTATTGTTGGACAAATTTGATGGAATTTCAAATTTGGAAAATGCGATGTGTATAGAAAAAAGCCCCTCAATGCCCTCCCATGGCTACGGGCCTGGTTTGTGGGCAAAAAGTTGATAGAAAACAACCAAAGGTTCAGCAATTATCTCCATTCTCCTCCTCTACCTGTGGTAATAGAGAAGACGACTAGAGCCATGGCCGCCAGAAGCATTAAATTTAATTTCCCAAAGCTTTGTGTTCTCTGACACAGATGTCGAATGATTCCACGAAGAAGAGTGAAAATTCTCCTAAAAATCTGAGCAAGCAACAACTCTGATTACATCTCTTCGCTACGAAAATTTACATGTGCTTGTGGTGACTGCTCTGAAAAAGATCATGCAAAATTGTTGGTGGAATCGGCAGAAACGAATTCGTCTCTTCGATCTATTCAGAGCACTTTAGCTGGAAAAGATGGCATGATTGCCGCCCCCACAACCGAAGAAAACAACCTCCTTAGCTCCCTTGATTTTGTTTTCGGCAGACACAGTAATAAATGTATCTGATCAACAAATTGTTCTTCTTCCTTTGTGCTAGCTACAACTTTGTCAACTAGTGCGCCAGATGCACAATCTTATGTTAACACACTCATATTGGGTGCTGTAACTAGTGCTTTAAAAAGAATAATTGATTTTATTTAATAGTAGTTTTCCATTTTTTTTTAAAAAGTGTGACTTTTGTCAATTTATTTGAGTAATAGAAACCACCTACACGAACAAACATACAAAAACTATTTTTGAGAAGATTTTTTGGTCAAATGTATATTTTGGTGCAGTGAAATAACGCCCAAGGAAATAACGCCCATGGCGTAGCCACGGCTATGGCACACACCCGGAGTTGGAATGGCGTAGCCCAGGGTTATTTTTTAAAGCGCGGCCGAAGGCCGCCTACGCGGAAAGGTGTCCTGCACATAAAAAACGTGGATGGGGCCCCGAATTGGGGATCTGAACCGGGTCAATTTTCGGTTTTTCACTAATAACTTTTCACAGAAACAAAATATTGCTTTTCCCCCTTCGGATTATAGTTACGGAGGCCCGATCCACGATTTTAAGTGCAGAACACCTTTCCGCATAGGCGTTATTTCCTTGGGCGTTATTTCACTGCACCGTATATTTTTGAAGGTCGTAAAGGGTTAAAGTGGGCTATTTCGCGAAAACGAGCAGTCCCGATTTTACTGAAAACGTAGTTCGACATCTAGGATAGTCCCAGACAAGACCTCATTCACAGTTTTTGTGCCCATTTTTGTTGAACCTATTCTTGCCAGCAGAGCGGTGTGTGCTGGTTTGTCATAAGAGAAAGCAATCCTATGTAAAAAGAGTAAGCGTCAAAGTAGAACACATAATTATTTCACATAGTAAAATCAAATTAAGATAAAGATTGTTAGAATATAGTATAAACAGAAATAAATTTAAAAAAAGTTAAAAATATTGGTAATTTCATTCATAAATTGAACTTTTAACTCAATAGAAACAGAGCATAGCTAGATATTTCAGTCTCGTTTATACCATACATACTTTTTGAGGTATACGTTGAAATTGCGCAACCTGGGTATGTTTATTTAATAGTTTATAACTTACGTAGTTTTGCATCGATTTTCTTCGATGATAGCTTATCAGTTTTCCAATTAAACAAAGCTTTACGTAAAGAGAAAATATCTGGATTTGCGGTTTTGGAATGCTGCCTTCGCAAAGAGAAATTTTTGTCATATTTTTTCATAAAAAAAAAACAGAAATCTGAAATGATAATCTAATATTGCGAAAACTATCTGTATGAGCAAAAAAAAAAATGTTTGATGCATTTATACCGAATTTTATTGTGATTTTGATTCTGTAAACCTTTTTGCAATTGCTTGACCCGTTTGTGAGATATACATAATTAAAGGGAGTAATATTTTTGGTTTTTTCGAATAACGGTAAATTGCAAATATCTCGAAAAAGGTACCATAGAATCAAAAATGAACTCGAAATCAGGGGGTGGTTTTACATACGAATTTCATTATGGCGTTTTTGGTAAAAAGAAAAAGTTAATGCTCCTAAAGCTATAACTTCTGCCTGCACTACGTACTCTACTTCACCATGCGCTGTGACGTCGGCAGCATCAGATGTTATATTCTCCTGGTTCTGCTGCTGCGACGAAAGTGTATGATGTTTCTGTTGAGACAGGTAATGCAAGTAATAACGCACAGTGGGCGGAGGTGTCGAATACATGGCACAATAATAATAAAAATTCGCATATTTCTAATTTCAGATTCTTCTAACGTGAGTACTATTTCGACTGATGATGATGCCACAGATAATGCACAGTGGGTGAAGGTGCCGGATAATCGGCCCAAAAATGCTAGAAACATTTCGCAAGTTCGCATAGATGGCACTAACGCATGCACTGATCTCATTGTTGCTTGTTTTTCGCCCCTCGGCAGTGGTTTGGCAAACTCTCCGAGTGTATTTCTGCCATGAAAGGCTTCTCAACAAAAATTCGTTTGCTTTGTGGATGCCGTTCTGAGTCGGCGAAAAACCGTAGGGTCCCGCCAATTTGTAGGAAAAATTTCAAAGCGGCACACCACAAATTGGAAGAGAAGCTGGACGCAAAAATCTCCTAGGAGGTTGGTGATATAACTGTTGTATATCGCGCCATATATATATATATATATATATATATATTTTTTTTTTTTTTTTTTTAATGCCCAACGGATTACCCACCATATCCCGCCCGACCGGCGCGAGGGGCGCATCCGCATGCCGCGCGGATTGTTCTTTCGTGCCGCGTCTTTGAAAGGCTTTGGTTTGTTAATCGTCGAGATCTAAAACTGCTCAGCTACAGAGAAAACCTCATCAGCTAAGTAAAAAAGATTACACAATTAATAAATCATTAGTTGACAGCGAAAAGTTAATTGTTAAGAATAAAGATAAGAATCAAAGGATATGAAGAAAAAAAAATTTGTTGCTATGTATTTAGGATAGAAAGAATCGACTTTTTTATGCTGTATAGTGAGCCTGAGATATCGAACGTACCAGAATGAGAATTATAATCTAGACACAAACAACGAAAAGGCTCATTTAATTCAAAATTAGTTCGGCACTGTTTCAAGATAAGTGGTTTAAAATGTCTTGATGGACGAGAAGGTACATTGAAGTTCACTTCGCTCAAAAGAGACGGGCTTACGATTGAACCATTTAGTAATTTAATCATGAAGACAATTCCAAGCATTTCCCTCCGACTAGAAAGGCTGTGAAGATTAATTAGTTTTAAGCGACTCGTATACGATGGCAAATTATACAAGGGATCCCAGTGAAGATCTCTTAAGGCAAATAGTAAAAATTGTTTTTGAACTGATTCTAAGACATCCACGTGGACCTGGTAACGCGGGCTCCAAATTATAGAACCGTATTCAAGTATCGGTCTAAATGTCAAAGAGAGTTTTAGTTACATAAGGGTCGCTAAATTCTTTAGACCATCGTTTAACAAATGCTAGAACGCCTCTAGCTTTATTGACTGTTACGTTAATGTGGCAGTTGAAACTGAGTTTGTAATCCATAGTAACCCCAAGGTCAACAAAATCATACATTTGATCAAGACTATAATTGTTGATTGTATAGGAAGCTGGCTGTGAAATTCCTCTGGAAAAACGCATGTATTTACATTTCTTTAGATTAAGCGGCATATAATTTAAATCGCACCAAGTAACTAGTGTATTTAGATCTGATTGAAGCTTATTGCTATTTTCGGATGATGCGAATGACATGAAAAGCTTTACATCGTCGGCATACATTAACATTTTCGAAAATTCTATTACTGTAGAAATGTCATTTATAAACAACAAGAACAGAATCGGGCCCAGATGGCTTCCTTAAGGAACTCCAGAGGAGACATTAATAACATCGGATTCACAGTTTTTAAACACTACTTTTTGTGTTCTGTCACTAAGGTAAGAAGAGATCCAGCGATTGAGACCCGGCTGGAAACCCAGCTGATCTAGTTTATGAATAAGTAACGAGTGACACACTTTATCGAAAGCTTTGCTGAAATCAGTATAAATAACGTCGGTGTGCAGATTTTTTCTAAAGCCATTTGAGACATGATTTGTAAATTCAAGTAAGTTTGTAACGGTGGACTTTCCCTTACAGAACCCGTGTTGACAGTCAGAAATCAAGGTAGAGATAGGATTCGTGAGCTGATTGGTAACAATAGCTTCAAACACTTTTGGGATGGCAGACAGCTTTGCTATGCCACGATAGTTCTCAATAGAAGCCTTGCTTCCGCTTTTATGAAGCGGTAGAAGAAACGACTCTTTCCATGCTGTTGGAAAAACACCACACTTTAGTGACAGATTGAACAAATTGGTAAGGGGTTTGTAAATATTGTTAGCGCACTTCTGTGAGTGAGTGAGTGCAAACTTATAATCATCCCCACAAAGCAAATAAAAAACAAAAATTTTCAATTTAGCTAATTTTGCAACTGAAATCCATGAAGGATGTCAGGCAAGAAGAATAGTGATGTGCATTATTCTGCTGAAAAGGAAGGTAAAGTGAAGTTCCTCTTGTGCGGCCAAGTCCTTTCCGTAGGGAACAAGGCCACATTCACTTTCGCCAAGCATATGAACGATAAAATCACTTAGCTGTAAAGAAAGAAATGTTAGGTATTCATATGCAACTAGTAATAAACATTACATTTTAGAATATACCAAGGAATGGAGCCGAAAGTATTTAATTTTTATATTTTTACTTGTACCTCTGTTTATAGTCGCATTGCAGCCGAAATTTGTTTTCAATTAGAGAACGCAAATGAGGATATCGATTAATGTTCGTACTACCAAACTGTGTTGACACAGATGGTAACACGCACTTTTTATTGCGGAAATAACATTCGCGATGTATCGAACGTGTCACTGTGCTAAGAAGGTGTGCTTGTGCGAGCCGCACATCTATAAGTGTCAGCACAGTGTTACACACCCTTAGTTCTGCCCATATTCCCACAATTAAGAGTAAGCCGTATAAGTTACCTTGATATAACTATCGCTTAAAAAAGTTAACAAATCTTCGCCACTACAATACTTATAAAGCTCTACTAAAACAGTTTAATTGTCTTAATAAGTTTCTACATCGGCATTACATACATATTTACTAATGAACATGGCATAATTTCTAATCCCAAGAACTTTTGGACTTTTATCGAATCAAAAAATTTGGACCCATGATGCCGTCAACAGTTTTTCTTAATAATTAATTTGCATAAACTCCAGCAGATGCAGAAAATCTGTTCGCTGATTTCAGATATAGAGTCTGACCCCGACTATAACTTTCCATCAAATGGAAATATCCCTGCGAGTTTTGGATCGCTGCTTCTTTCACCTGAAGATGTTGCTAATGGTATTGTGAAGCTGAAACCTTCTTCACGTACTGATATTGATGGTTTATCTGTGCATCTACTGAAAAATTGCCCGCCGCTGATTCCACCATTATTAATTATCCTTAAAAGATTTCTATTTGCTGGTGAATTCATTAAGGTTTAGATACTGGTCTCTATAACCCCGGTTTCTAATCTGGCTGTTTTTAGCGACTATTGCTTGTCGGCTTTCCCTAGTGGCCTTCAGGTAGATTGTATCTACCTACACGGATTTCTCTAAAGCGTTTGATAAAGCGTCTCATCGGATTTTAATCGCGAAGCTCGAGTGTCTTGGCTTCCATTCTAAGTTTTTAAGCTGGCTTAAGTCGTACTTATGTCACAGGCCTTGCGTTGTTATGGAAGATAATGCCTCATCTGATTTTAAAGTTGCGACGTCAGGTGTTCCGCAAGGTAGCATCCTTGGCCCGCTGCTATTTGTGTTATTTATTAATGACATTTGTTCTTGTTTTCAGTTCTGCCACTTTCTGTTATTCGCCGACGACTTGAAGGTGTTCTTAAAAGTGTCTAATCTCGCAGAAGTATCTAAAATGCAAATGGCCCTTAATAACTTGTACTCTTGGTGCCTAATGTCTCACCTACGGCTCAATGTCAGCAAATGTTTCCATGTGTATCAACATGTTATAGTATCTCAAGTTGTGCATTGGATACAACTAATGAAATTAAAGATCTTGGTGTTATTTCTGACTCCAACTCTCGTTTAACAACCACATCTTCTCTATCTTCTTCTCTATATATATAAAATTCTCCTGTCACGGTGTACGACGCCATACTCCTCCGAAACGGCTTGACCGATTTTAATGAAATTTTGTATGTATATTCGTTCGGTCTGCGCGATGGTTGTTATCTATTTTTTATGTTCCTAAGTGTTACCGGGACCTGATTTGCTTGAAATTTGGTGGGTAGCGGTATGCCCAAGTTAAAATATGGGATAATTTTTCTCCGGGAAGTGAACTCTGGACCGACCTATTCAAAACTATTACATATGTGGCCCGATTTCGTTGAAATTTGGTATGTGGGCAGCGCTATGCCCAAGTTAAAATAAAATATGGGATAATTTTTCTTCCGGGAAGTGGGCCCGGGACCGACCTGTTCAAAACTCTTTCATATGTGACCCGATTTGGTTGAAATTTGTTATGTATGTGGGTAGCGCTATGCCCAAGTTAAAATATGGGATAATTTTTCTTCCGGAAAGTGGACAATTTGTATTTATATTCATTAGGTCTGCGAGATGGTTGTTATCTCTTTTTTATGTTCCTAAGTGCTATCTATTTTTTATGTTCCTAAAGTCAATTCGTACATTTAATTCATGTTTTCAAATGATATCATTCGGAGCAACAGAAATAGTTAGGAACAATGCTATAAATGCTCAGCAGTTCAACTCAACATTCAAAATTAAAGGCCAAATTTATCATAAAGTAGGCTCATTGCTGCCAATGCCAAACGAATCACCCAAATTTTTATTTCGATTGCATAGGTACACTGCCGCCCTATGTGCGTATCACCATATCTTATATGTATGTAAATCTTATAAATAAAAATGAATGTGTGTCTGTGTGTCCACGCCCACGTTTTTTGTGTTTTGTTTGTACTTCAATAATGTCCAAAGTTTATGGTCGATCTCTTTTAAACATTCCAGATTGGTTAAGAAAATTGTTGTGTACGATTCAGGCTATATCAATTTTTGGAAAAGTAGGCAGTGCCCCGCCCCCAGGCTATATAAAATTTAAGTTCTTCATAACTCTGAACATATTGGGTCTAAATTAAAGATTTTTGGACATGTGTGTCCTTTAGTCAAGATTTATATAATTTGGGAAAAGTGGGCGGTGCTACGCCCACATTTTTTGTGTTTTGTTTGTACTTCAATAATGTCCAAAGTCATCCAAACTTTCCAGATTGGTTCAGAAGATTGTTGTGTACGATTTAGGCTATATTAATTTTTGGAAAAGTGGGCGGTGCCACGCCCACATTTTTTGTGTTTTGTTTGTACTTCAATAATGTCCAAAGTTTATGGTCGATCTTTTCTAAACTTTCCAGATTGGTTCAGAAGATTGTTGTGTACGATTTAGGCTATATTAATTTTTGGAAAAGTGGGCGGTGCCACGCCCCCAGGATTTATAAAATTTAAATCATCATAACTTTGAATATGTTTGGCCTAAACTAATGATTTTTGGATATGTGTGTCCCTTGGTCAAGAATTATATAATTTGGGAAAAGTGGGCGGTGCGACGCCCAAATTTTTTGTATTCAGTACTTTGTTTTTACTTCAATCATGTCCAAAGTTTATGGTTGAACTGTTTTAAACTTTTCCAATACGTTAAAATCTTCGTTGGGTACGACATACATAGGCTACATTTGCAAACTTTTTGGAAATGTGGGCAGTTCCAAGACCACAAGCTAAGTAATATTTCAATTCGTTATATCTATCCCTGAATGTATTTGCTTTAGTGAGATTTTAACGTTCTTAAATCTTAATCAAAGCATATAATTTTTCTTTTTTGTTATTGCCGTTCATACATATCCAGAGTATTATAGGATTTTCATAAAATCATAATAGTGGCGTTAAGTGGTAGATATAGGATATCTTATAAATAAAAATGAATGTGTGTCTGTGTGTCCTTTATGGGCGTCCAAAGTACTTAGCCGATTTTCACAGTATATTCTTGGGATCATGGGTTAAAGCATAGGCTATATTAATTTTTGGAAAAGTGGGCGGTGCCACGCCCCCAGGCTATATAAAATTTAAATTCTTCATAGCTCTGAACATATTTGGTCCAAATTAATGATTTCTGAATATGTGTGTCCTTTGGTCAAGATTTATGTAATTTTGGAAAAGTGGGCGGTGCCACGCCCACGTTTTTTGTGTTTTGTTTGTACTTCAATAATGTCCAAAGTTTATGGTTGATCTGTTTTAAACTTTTCCAATACGTTAAAATCTTCGTTGGGTACGACATACATAGGCTGCATTTGTAAATTATTTGGGCAGTTCCAAGACCATAAGCTAAGTAATATTTCAATTCGTTATATCCCTGAATGTATTTGCTTTAGTGACATTTTAACGTTCTTAAATCTTAATCAAAGCACTTAATTTTTTTTGTTTGTTATTGCCGTTCATACATATCCAGAGTATTATAGGTAGATAGAGGATATAATTAAATAAGTACTAACTATACATCTGCTCAGCAGCGCAGAATATTTTTTGTCATACCCATTGAGTTCAAAAGATCCGTTTTTTGAGTTGGACATCCAAAAAATTTATTTGTTTATACCAAAGACTTTAAAGCCAGAAACATTGTATATCCTAAAGCACTGCAATAAATGGAATGTTAAAAGTTAAAGAAAAATATTTGAAAATGTATTTCTAGGAAAGTCACTGGTCAGGCAGAACAACGTCTGCCGGGTCTGCTAGTAATTAAATAAATACTAACTACACATCTGCTCAGCAGCGCATAATGGTTTTTGTCATACTCATTGAGTTCAAAAGAACCGTTTTTTGAGTTGGACATCCAAAAAATTTATTTGTTTATACCAAAGAAGTTAAATCCAGAAATATTCTATACCCTAAAGCACTGCAATAAACGGAATGTTAAAAGTTAATAGAAAAATATTTGAAAATGTATTTCTAGGAAAGTCACTGGTCAGGCAGAACAACGTCTGCCGGGTCTGCTAGTAATTAAATAAATACTGACTGCACATCTGCTCAGCAGCGCATAATGGTTTTTGTCATACTCATTTAGTTCAAAAGATCCGCTTTTTTGAGTTGGACATCCAAAAAATTTATTTGTTTATACCAAAGACGTTAAAACCAGAAACATTGTATATCCTAAAGCACTGCAATAAACGGAATGTTAAAAGTTAATAGAAAAATATTTGAAAATGTATTTCTAGGGAAGTCACTGGTCAGGCAGAACAACGTCTGCTGGGTCTGCTAGTCTTTAATAAAACTCTAGAAGAGTTGTGTCTGTATATTGGAAATTTCTTTTAAAAACTCACTGAGGATGACTTGGGAAATGTTTAGGCACAGCTAAAGAGTCAAATGGACCTTGCATTTTACGTCATAAGCAACGTATGTAACCTTTTCCGTTTCCTTTTTTTATATACATATGTACAAGCAGACCCGGCAGACGTTGTTCTGCCTGACCAGTGACTTCCCTAGAAATATATTTTCAAATATTTTTCTATTAATTTTTAACATTTCATTTATTGCAGTGCTTTAGGGTATACAATATTTCTGGATTTAACTTCTTTGGTATAAACAAATAAATTTTTTTAATGTCCAACTCAAAAAACGGATCTTTTGAACTCAATGAGTATGACAAAAACCATTATGCGCTGCTGAGCAGATGTGTAGTTAGTATTTATTTAATTATATCCTATATCTACCACTCAACGCCACTATTATGATTTTATGAAAATCCTATAATACTCTGGATATGTATAAACGGCAATAACAAAAAAGAACTAGTAAGGAAGTCTAAGTTCGGGTGCAACCGAACATTAAATACCTAGTAGTGATCTGTTTTGGTATCCCAATTTACTTAGGTCTATTTTAATAACGGAAAAGTTGTTATAAAGACAACTGATTGTTTTCGATTAAAAACACTTCTTTTGTGAGTGGTAAATTCAATTATCACTAAATAACAAAATATAAATAGCTTTCCTCATGTTCTTGAAAGGTATGAAAATAAAAAAAATTTATTTAAAAAAAGGCAGTAGGGTGTTAACTACTTTCCCGTAAATCTTGCTTGTTTGTTATTCGATTTGCGTAATTTTTGGCAGGAGTATACTACATACTATTGGGAAGCATCTCACAAAATTTCATTGAAATACATTCTTGAAATTCCAACCAATCGCTTTTGAAAATAGCAGAGCTTTTATGCTAAAAAGTGGGAGGCGCCACGCCTACTTCACCAAAATCCACAAAATTTTTTTACAGTTTAGTTTTGTTTAAAAAGGCTAATATGTGTGTAAAATCTTATTTATATAACTTATACAATTATGGAAATATCGCGATTTTAATTTTACGAAGAAATATTTTAGAACTATGTTCACAAAGTGGGCGTGTCCGTTCACCGATTTTGTTTATTTTTTCAGCAAAGAGTTAGCTTTATATGTTGAACACTTTCTTCAAATATCGTTTTAATAAATCAATTTTTACCGGAGTTATGGCATGGAAAGTTTTGTGGAATAATCCCCCATAAAGGGGCGGGGCCACGCCCATTTTCCAAAAATTTTGTGCTTTCGACTTTCTTTGCCCACGAACACTTTAGAGGTGAAATAGAAATGATATACAGCTAGTTTAAGCAAAGTTATAGCATATTCAATATATCCATGATCCTTTTCAAAATCTTTCGTATAAAATTGGGCGTGGACCTAATCCGATTTCGCTAATTTTTTTTCGAAATATTGCCTGTATTAAAATAAATATGTGTGCTGAATTTTATTTTGCTATCTTGAGCGGTTTTTGATTTATGATTAATAATATTTCCAAATTTGACTTAATCAAAAGTGGGCGGTGCCACGCCCTTTTTTAAAAATTTCTTCACAAATTTATTTTTTGCTTTAACGGTAAGGTACACACCAAATTTTATCCTTATAGGTGTATTATGTACTGAATAATCACTCTTTTTGTATTTTCGAAAATATTATATATATAGAAAGTGGGCGTGGCTTTTAACCGATTTTGCCTATTTTCAATACCGTTCAGAGATATGTAAAAAGGAACCTGCATACAAAGTTTCATTGAGATATCTCAAGATTTACTCAAGTTATCGTGTTCACAGACGGACGGACGGACGGACGGACATGGCTCAATCAATTTCTCTTCTCCTCCTGAACATTTTGATATATATAAGTCAATATCTATCTCGATTCGTTTATGCCGTTACATACTACCGTTAGGCCAATGAAGTTAATATACCTTGTGTGCGAAGCACTACTAGGTATAAAAATTATATGCTTTGATTAAGATTTAAGAACGTTAAAATCTCACTAAAGCAAATACATTCAGGGATAGATATAACGAATTGAAATATTACTTAGCTTGTGGTCTTGGAACTGCCCACATTTCCAAAAAGTTTACAAATGTAGCCTATGTACGTCGTACCCAACGAAGATTTTAACGTATTGGAAAAGTTTAAAACAGATCAACCATAAACTTTGGAAGTGTAAACAAAGTGCTGAATACAAAGAATGTGGGCGTCGCACCGCCCACTTTTCCCAAATTATATAATTCTTGACCAAGGAACACACATATCCAAAAATCATTAGTTTAGACCAAACATATTCAAAGTTATGATGATTTAAATTTTATAAAGCCTGGGGGCGTGGCACCGCCCACTTTTCCAAAAATTAATAGGGCCTAAATCGTACACAACAATCTTCTGAACCGATCTGGAAAGTTTAGAAAAGATCGACCATAAACTTTGGACATTATTGAAGTACAAACAAAACACAAAAAATGTGGGCGTGTCACCGCCCACTTTTCCAAAAACTACTATAGCCTAAATCGTACACAACAATCTTCTGAACCAATCTGGGAAGCTTAGATGACTTTGGACATTATTGAAGTACAAACAAAACACAAAAAATGTGGACGTGGCACCGCCCAGTTTTCCCAAATTATATAAATCTTGACTAAAGGACACACATGTCCAAAAATCTTTAAGTTAGACCCAATATGTTCAGAGTTATGAAGAACTTAAATTTTATATAGCCTGGGGGCGGGGCACTGCCTACTTTTCCAAAAATTGATATTGCCTGAATCGTACACAACAATTTTCTTAACCAATCTGGAATGTTTAAAAGAGATCGACCATAAACTTTGGACATTATTGAAGTACAAACAAAACACAAAAAACGTGGGCGTGGCACCGCCCACTTTTCCAAAATTACATAAATCTTGACCAAAGGACACACATATCCAGAAATCATTAATTTGGACCAAATATGTTCAGAGCTATGAAGAATTTAAATTTTATATAGCCTGGGGGCGTGGAAAGTTTAAAAGAGATCGACCATAAACTTTGGAAATTATTGAAGTACAAACAAATCACAAAAAATGTGGGCGTGGCACCGCCCACTTTTCCAAAATTACATAAATCTTGACCAATCGACACACATATCCAAAAATCATTAATTTACACCAAATATGTTCAGAGTTATGAAGAATTGTAATTTTATATAGCCTGGGGGCGTGGCACCGCCCACTTTTCCAAAAGTTAATATAGCCTATGCTTTAACCCATGATTCCAAGAAATGAAAATTTCATAAAAATCGGTTGAGTACTTTGGACGCCTATAAAGGACACACAGACACACATTCATTTTTATACCTAGTAGTGCTTCGCACACAAGGTATATCAACTTCATTCGCCTAACGGTAGTATGTAACGGCATAAACGAATCGAGATAGATATTGACTTATATGTATCAAAATGTTCAGAAGGAAAAGAGAAATTGATTGAGCCCCGTCCGTTCGTCCGTCAATGAAATTTGGTATGTAGGTTCCTTTTCACTTATCTCCGAGCGCTATTGAAAATAGGCAAAATCGGTTAAAAGCCATGCCCTCTTTCTATATATATAATATTTTCGAAAATACAAAAAGAGTGATTATTCAGTACATAATACACCTATAAGGATAATATTTGGTGTGCACTTTAGCGTTAAGGCAGCAAATACATTTTTGAAGAAATTTTTAAAAAGGGGCGTGGTACCGCCCACTTTTGATATAGTCAAGTTTGGAAACATTATTAATCATAAATCAAAAACCGCTCAAGATAGCAAAATAAAATTCAGCACACATATATATATTAATACAGCCAATATTTCGAAAAATTAGTGAAATCGGGTTAGGTTCACGCCCAATTTTATACGAAAGATTTTGAAAAGGATCATAGATATATTGAATATGCTATAACTTTGCTTAAACTAGCTGTATATAATTTCTATTTCACCTCTGAAGTGTTCGTGGGCAAAGAAAGTCGAAAGCACAAAATGTTTGGAAAATGGGCGTGCCCCCGCCCCTTTATGGGGGATTATTCCACGAAACTTTCCATGCCATAACTCCGGTAAAAATTGACTTATTGAAACGATATTTAGAGAAAGTGTTCAACATATAAAGCTAACTCCTTGCTGTAAAAATAAACAAAATCGGTGAACGGACACGCCCACTTTTTGAACACAGTTCTAAAAAATTTCTTCGTAAAATTAAAATCGCGATATTTCCATAATTGTATAAGTTATATAAATAAGATTTTACACACATAATAAGCTTTTTAAGCAAAACTAAACTGTATAAAAATTTTGTGGATTTTGGTGAAGTAGGCGTGGCGCCGCCCACTTTTTAGCATAAAAGCTCTGCTATTTTCAAAAGCGATTGCTTGGAATTTCAAGAATGTATTTCAATGAAATTTTGTGAGATACTTCCCAATAGTATGTAGTATACTCCTGCGGGCAAGTAGTTAACACCCTACTGCCTTTTTATACCTAGTAGTGCTTCGCACACAAGGTATATTAACTTCATTCGCCTAACGGTAGTATGTAACGGCATAAACGAATCGAGATAGATATTGACTTATGTATATCAAAATGTTCAGGAGGAAAAGAGAAATTGATTGAGCCATGTCCGTCCGTCCGTCCGTCTGTGAACACGATAACTTGAGTAAATCTTGAGATATCTCAATGAAATTTGGCATGTAGGTTCCTTTTCACTTATCTCCGAGCGCTATTGAAAATAGGCAAAATCGGTTAAAAGCCATGCCCTCTTTCTATATATATAATATTTTCGAAAATACAAAAAGAGTAATTATTCAGTACATAATACACCTATGAGGATAATATTTGGTGTGCACTTTAGCGTTAAGGCAACAAATACATTTTTGAAGAAATTTTTAAAAAGGGGCGTGGTACTGCCCACTATTGATATAGTCAAGTTTGGAAATATTATTAATCATAAATCAAAAACCGCTCATGATAGCAAAATAAAATTCAGTACACGTACTATATATATTAATTTCTTAACGCAAACGTCAAGCTGTGTAGTTGTGTTTTTATTTTGCTCTGTGCTTTTATCTAAAAATTTAATCATATTTGTTATATTTCTGGAAATTTTTAAGGTTAAGATTAAAGTTAAAGGGTTAAATACTTAATGTGCTTCACTACTTGTTGTGAAAAGTGTTAATTTTTGATAAATTTTTGAAAATTGAATAATTATAAATTCATTTTATTGAATTTGTGTGTGCCGAGTTGTTTTCTTGCATATTGTATTTGTTGCTTTTGAAAGGCTTACATTTTACATTGTAATTGTTGTTGTGTGCTGACTTGCTTCTCTCACTCCTTTTTCGTTACAGCTGTTTGCGCGGTTTGTTAAACGTCAAGAACAGTGTGTTTAAAACTGTTCGCTCAGTCAGGGTTGTTTTTATAGCTTTTTTTAACTACTTGCCGCTAATAAAGTGCGCTAACAATATTTACAAACAAACCCCTTACCAATTTGTTCAATCTGTCACTAAAGTGTGGTGTTTTTCCAACAGCATGGAAAGAGTCGTTTCTTCTACCGCTTCATAAAAACGGAAGCAAGGCTTCTATAGAGAACTATCGTGGCATAGCAAAGCTGTCTGCCATCCCAAAAGTGTTTGAAGCTATTGTTACCAATCAGCTTACGAATCCTATCTCTACCTTGATTTCTGACTGTCAACACGGGTTCTGTAAGGGAAAGTCCACCGTTACAAACTTACTTGAATTTACAAATCATGTCTCAAATGGCTTTAGAAAAAATCTGCACACCGACGTTATTTATACTGATTTCAGCAAAGCTTTCGATAAAGTGGGTCACTCGTTACTTATTCATAAACTAGATCAGCTGGGTTTCCAGCCGTGTCTCAATCGCTGGATCTCTTCTTACCTTAGTGACAGAACACAAAAAGTAGTGTTTAAAAACTGTGAATCCGATGTTATTAATGTCTCCTCTGGAGTTCCTCAAGGAAGCCATCTGGGCCCGATTCTGTTCTTGTTGGTTATAAATGACATTTCTACAGTAATAGAATTTTCGAACATGTTAATGTATGCCGACGATGTAAAGCTTTTCATGTCATTCGCATCATCCGAAGATAGCAATAAGCTTCAATCAGATCTAAATACACTAGTTACTTGGTGCGATTTAAATTATATGCCGCTTAATCTAAAGAAATGTAAATACATGCGTTTTCGAGAGGAATTTCACAGCCAGCTTCCTATACAATTAACAATTATAGTCTTGAGCAAATGTATGATTTTGTTGACCTTGGGGTTACTATGGATTACAAACTCAGTTTCAACTGCCACATTAACGTAACAGTCAATAAAGCTAGAGGCGTTCTAGCATTTGTTAAACGATGGTCTAAAGAATTTAGCGACCCTTATGTAACTAAAACTCTCTTTACTACTTTAGTCAGACCGATACTTGAATACGGTTCTATAATTTGGAACCCGCGTTACCAGGTTCACGTGGATCGCTTAGAATCAGTTCAAAAACAATTTTTACTATTTGCCTTAAGAGATCTTCACTGGGATCCCTTGTATAATTTGCCATCGTATACGAGTCGCTAAAACTAATTAATCTTCACAGCCTTTCTAGTCGGAGGGAAATGCTTGGAATTGTCTTCATGATTAAATTACTAAATGGTTCAATCGTAAGCCCGTTTCTTTTGAGCGAAGTGAACTTCAATGTAACCTTCTCGTCCATCAAGACATTTTAAACCACTTATCTTGAAACAGTGCCGAACTAATTTTAAATTAAATGAGCCTTTTCGTTGTTTGTGTCAAGATTATAACTCTCATTCTGGTACGTTTGATATTTCAGACTCACTATGCAGCATAAAAAAGTCAATTCTTTCTATCCTAAATACATAGCAACAATTTTTTTTCATATCCTTTGTTTCTTATCTTTATTCTTAACAATTAACTTTTCGCTGTCAACTAATGATTTATTAATTGTGTAATATTTTTTACTTAGCTGATGAGGTTCTCTCTGTAGCTGAGCAGTTTTAGATCTCGACGATTAACAAACCAAAGCCTTTCAAAGACTCGGCACGAAAGAACAATCCGCGCGTCATGCGGATGCGCCCCTCGCGCCGGTCGGGCGGGATATGGTGGGTAAACCGTTGGGCATTATTATTATTAAAATACAGGCAATATTTCGAAAAAAAATTAGCGAAATCGTTTTAGGTTCACGCCCAATTTTATACGAAAGATTTTGAAAAGGATCATAGATATATTGAATAGCTGTATATAATTTCTATTTCACCTCTGAAGTGTTCGTGGGCAAAGAAAGTCGAAAGCACAAAATTTTTGGAAAATGGGCGTGGCCCCGCCCTTTTATGGGGGATTATTATACAAAACTTTCCATGCCATAGCTCCGGTAAAAATTGACTTATTGAAACGATATTTAGAGAAAGTGTTCAACATATAAAGCTAACTCTTTGCTGTAAAAATAAACAAAATCGGTGAACGGACACGCCCACTTTTTGAACACAGTTCTAAAAAATTTCTTCGTAAAATTAAAATCGCGATATTTCCATAATTGTATAAGTTATATAAATAAGATTTTACACACATAATAAGCTTTTTAAGCAAAACTAAACTGTATAAAAATTTTGTGGATTTTGGTGAAGTAGGCGTGGCGCCGCCCACTTTTTAGCATAAAAGCTCTGCTATTTTCAAAAGCGATTGCTTGGAATTTCAAGAATGTATTTCAATGAAATTTTGTGAGATACTTCCCAATAGTATGTAGTATACTCCTGCCAAAGCTTACGCAAATCGAAATACAAACAAGCAAGACTTACGGGCAAGTAGTTAACACCCTTCTGCCTTTTTATACCTAGTAGTGCTTCGCACACAAGGTATATTAACTTCATTCGCCTAACGGTAGTATGTAACGGCATAAACGAATCGAGATAGATATTGTCTTATGTATATCAAAATGTTCAGGAGGAAAAGAGAAATTGATTGAGCCATGTCCGTCCGTCCGTCCGTCCGTCTGTCCGTCTGTCCGTCCGTCCGTCTGTGAACACGATAACTTGAGTAAATCTTGAGATATCTCAATGAAATTTGGTATGCAGGTTCCTTTTCACTTATTTCGGAGCGCTATTGAAAATAGGCAAAATCGGTTAAAAGCCACGCCCACTTTCTATATATATAATATTTTCGAAAATACAAAAAGAGTGATTATTCAGTAAATAATACACCAATAAGGATAAAATTTGGTGTGCACTTTAGCGTTAAGGCAAAAAGTAAATTTTTGAAGAAATTTTTAATAATTAATTAATTTTTGATTAAGTCAATTTTGGAAATATTATTAATCATAAATCAAAAACCGCTCAAGATAGCAAAACGAAATTGAGCACACATATTTGTATCAATACTGGCAATATTTCGAAAAAAAAATTACCGAAATCGGGTAAGGCCACGCCCAATTTTATACAAAAGATTTTGAAAAGGATCATAGATATATTGAATATGCAATAACTTTGCTTAAACTACCTGTATATCATTTCTATTTCACCTCTAAAGTGTTCGTGGGCAAAGAAAGTCGAAAGCACAAAATTTTTGGAAAATGGGAATGGCCCCGCCCCTTTATGGTGGATTATTCCACAAAACTTTCCATGCCATAACTCCTGTAAAAATTAATTTATTGAAACGATATTTGGAGAAATTGTTCAACATATAAAACTTACTCTTTGCTGTAAGAATTAACAAAATTGGTTAAAGGACACGCCCACTTTTCGAATACAGTTCTGAAAAATTTCTTTGTAAAATTAAAATCGCGATATTTCCATAATTGTATAAGTTATATAAATAAGATTTTACACACATAATAGGCTTTTTAGGGAAAACTAAGCTGTAAAAAAATTTTGCGGATTTTGTTGAAGTAGGCGTGGCGCCGCCCACTTTTCAGCAAAAAAGGTCTGTTATTTTCAAAAGCGATTGCTTAAAATTTCAAGAAGGTATTTCAATGAAAGTAAGTGAGATGCTTCCCAATAGTATGTAGTATACTCCTGCCAAAAATTACGCAAATCGGATAGCAAACACGCAAAATATACGGACAAGTAGTTAACACCCTACTGCCTTTTTTTTTTAATTTTTTTTATTTTCATACCTCTCATGAACATGAGGAAAGCTATTTATATTTTGTTATTTAGTGATAATTGAATTTACCACTCACAAAAGAAGTGTTTTTAATCGAAAACAATCAGTTGCCTTAATAACAACTTTTCCGTTATTAAAATAGACCTGAGTAAATTGGGATACCAAAACAGATCACTACTAGGTATTTAATGTTCGGTTACACCCGAACTTAGACTTCCTTACTAGTTATACCTAGTAGTGCTTCACACACAAGGTATATTAACTTCATTCGCCTAACGGTAGTATGTAACGGCATAAACGAATCGAGATAGATATTGACTTATATATATCAAAATGTTCATGAGGAAAAGAGAAATTGATTGAGCCATGTCCGTCCGTCCGTCCGTCCGTCCGTCCGTCCGTCTGTGAACACGATAACTTGAGTAAATCTTGAGATATCTCAATGAAATTTGGTATGTAGGTTCCTTTTCACTTATCTCCGAGCGCTATTGAAAATAGGCAAAATCGGTTAAAAGCCACGCCCTCTTTCTATATATATAATATTTTCGAAAATACAAAAGGAGTGATTATTCAGTACATAATACACCCATAAGGATAATATTTGGTGTGCACTTTAACGTTAAGGCAACAAATACAATTTTGAAGAAATTTTTAAAAAGGGGCGTGGTACCACCCACTTTTGATATAGTCAAGTTTGGAAATATTATTAATCATAAATCAAAAATCGCTCAAGATAGAAAAATAAAATTCAGCACACATATATATATTAATACAGGCAATATTTCGAAAAAAAAATCGCGAAATCGGGTTAGGTTCACGCCCAATTTTATACGAAAGATTTTGAAAAGGATCATAGATATATTGAATATGCTATAACTTTGCTTAAGCTAGCTGTATATGATTTCTATTTCACCTCTGAAGTGTTCGTGGGCAAAGAAAGTGGAAAGCACAAAATTTTTGGAAAATGGGCGTGGCCCCGCCCCTTTATGGGGGATTATTCCACAAAACTTTCCATGCCATAACTCCGGTAAAAATTGACTTATTGAAACGATATTTAGAGAAAGTGTTCAACATATAAAGCTAACTCTTTGCTGTAAAAATAAACAAAATCGGTGAACGAACACTCCCACTATTTGAACACAGTTCTAAACAATTTCTTCGTAAAATTAAAATCACGATATTTCCATAATTGTATAAGTTATATAAATAAGATTTTACACACATAATAAGCTTTCTAAGCAAAACTAAACTGGATAAAAATTTTGTGGATTTTGGTGAAGTAGGAGTGGCGCCGCCCACTTTTTAGCATAAAAGCTCTGCTATTTTCAAAAGCGATTGCTTGGAATTTCAAGAATGTATTTCAATGAAATTTTGTGAGATACTTCCCAATAGTATGTGGTATACTCCTGCCAAAAATTACGCAAATCGAATAACAAACAAGCAAGATTTACGGGCAAGTAGTTAACACCCTACTGCCTTTTTATACCTAGTAGTGCTTCGCACACAAGGTATATTAACTTCATTCGCCTAACGGTAGTATGTAACGGCATAAACGAATCGAGATAGATATTGACTTATGTATATCAAAATGCTCAGGAGGAAAAGAGAAATTGATTGAGCCAGGTCCGTCCGTCCGTCCGTCTGTCCGTCCGTCTGTCCGTCTGTCCGTCCGTCCGTCTGTGAACACGATAACTTGAGTAAATCTTGAGATATCTCAATGAAATTTGGTATGTAGGTTCCTTTTCACTTATCTCGGAGCGCTATTGAAAATAGGCAAAATCGGTTAAAAGCCACGCCCACTTTCTATATATATAATATTTTCGAAAATACAAAAAGAGTGATTATTCAGTAAATAATACACCAATAAGGATAAAATTTGGTGTGCACTTTAGCGTTAAGGCAAAAAGTAAATTTTTGAAGAAATTTTTAATAATTAATTAATTTTTGATTAAGTCAATTTTGGAAATATTATTAATCATAAATCAAAAACCGCTCAAGATAGCAAAACGAAATTGAGCACACATATTTGTATCAATACTGGCAATATTTCGAAAAAAAATTACCGAAATCGGGTAAGGCCACGCCCAATTTTATACAAAAGATTTTGAAAAGGATCATAGATATATTGAATATGCAATAACTTTGCTTAAACTACCTGTATATCATTTCTATTTCACCTCTAAAGTGTTCGTGGGCAAAGAAAGTCGAAAGCACAAAATTTTTGGAAAATGGGCATGGCCCCGCCCTTTATGGTGGATTATTCCACAAAACTTTCCATGCCATAACTCCTGTAAAAATTAATTTATTGAAACGATATTTGGAGAAATTGTTCAACATATAAAGCTTACTCTTTGCTGTAAGAATTAACAAAATTGGTTAAAGGACACGCCCACTTTTCGAATACAGTTCTGAAAAATTTCTTTGTAAAATTAAAATCGCGATATTTCCATAATTGTATAAGTTATATAAATAAGATTTTACACACATAATAGGCTTTTTAGGGAAAACTAAGCTGTAAAAAAATTTTGCGGATTTTGTTGAAGTAGGCGTGGCGCCGCCCACTTTTCAGCAAAAAAGGTCTGTTATTTTCAAAAGCGATTGCTTAAAATTTCAAGAAGGTATTTCAATGAAAGTAAGTGAGATGCTTCCCAAGAAAAGGGATCTGATGATGAGCCTGGAAACTCTGAAACATGTAATCCTATCCATCGCTGTTGATTTTTCCTTTGTAATTTTTTCTCCAATTATCAATTTTTCCCAAAAAACTGACAATTAAATTCATTACGAATTATTGTTTATTTGGTCTCGAGCTTGCAAAAACTTACAAATATGTAAACAAAATAGACCGCAAAAATCCAACAACAAAATACATTGAAACCATAGCACGGGTTTACGTACATATGTAAATATGTACAAACAACAAGACCAACACACATCATAACATATAGGCTGCATGTCTTAAGAAATTTTGTGTATACAGTTGGCAAGAACAAACAAACAAAAGGGAATTAATTGAAGTGGAGATAAGTGCATTGTGACGTCACAGGGCATCATTGCTTAGTGTTGGAATTTTCTAACAGCGGCTTTGGTGCAGACACGAGTTCGAATTCGTGTCCGAAAAGGGATCTGATGATGAGCCTGGAAACTCTGAAACATGTAATCCTATCCATCGCTGTTGATTTTTCCTTTGTAATTTTTTCTCCAATTATCAATTTTTCCCAAAAAACTGACAATTAAATTCATTACGAATTATTGTTTATTTGGTCTCGAGCTTGCAAAAACTTACAAATATGTAAACAAAATAGACCGCAAAAATCCAACAACAAAATACATTGAAACCATAGCACGGGTTTACGTACATATGTAAATATGTACAAACAACAAGACCAACACACATCATAACATATAGGCTGCATGTCTTAAGAAATTTTGTGTATACAGTTGGCAAGAACAAACAAACAAAAGGGAATTAATTGAAGTGGAGATAAGTGCATTGTGACGTCACAGGGCATCATTGCTTAGTGTTGGAATTTTCTAACAGCGGCTTTGGTGCAGACACGAGTTCGAATTCGTGTCCGAAAAGGGATCTGATGATGAGCCTGGAAACTCTGAAACATGTAATCCTATCCATCGCTGTTGATTTTTCCTTTGTAATTTTTTCTCCAATTATCAATTTTTCCCAAAAAACTGACAATTAAATTCATTACGAATTATTGTTTATTTGGTCTCGAGCTTGCAAAAACTTACAAATATGTAAACAAAATAGACCGCAAAAATCCAACAACAAAATACATTGAAACCATAGCACGGGTTTACGTACATATGTAAATATGTACAAACAACAAGACCAACACACATCATAACATATAGGCTGCATGTCTTAAGAAATTTTGTGTATACAGTTGGCAAGAACAAACAAACAAAAGGGAATTAATTGAAGTGGAGATAAGTGCATTGTGACGTCACAGGGCATCATTGCTTAGTGTTGGAATTTTCTAACAGCGGCTTTGGTGCAGACACGAGTTCGAATTCGTGTCCGAAAAGGGATCTGATGATGAGCCTGGAAACTCTGAAACATGTAATCCTATCCATCGCTGTTGATTTTTCCTTTGTAATTTTTTCTCCAATTATCAATTTTTCCCAAAAAACTGACAATTAAATTCATTACGAATTATTGTTTATTTGGTCTCGAGCTTGCAAAAACTTACAAATATGTAAACAAAATAGACCGCAAAAATCCAACAACAAAATACATTGAAACCATAGCACGGGTTTACGTACATATGTAAATATGTACAAACAACAAGACCAACACACATCATAACATATAGGCTGCATGTCTTAAGAAATTTTGTGTATACAGTTGGCAAGAACAAACAAACAAAAGGGAATTAATTGAAGTGGAGATAAGTGCATTGTGACGTCACAGGGCATCATTGCTTAGTGTTGGAATTTTCTAACAGCGGCTTTGGTGCAGACACGAGTTCGAATTCGTGTCCGAAAAGGGATCTGATGATGAGCCTGGAAACTCTGAAACATGTAATCCTATCCATCGCTGTTGATTTTTCCTTTGTAATTTTTTCTCCAATTATCAATTTTTCCCAAAAAACTGACAATTAAATTCATTACGAATTATTGTTTATTTGGTCTCGAGCTTGCAAAAACTTACAAATATTAAAAATTTCTTTAAAAATTTACTTTTTGCCTTAACGCTAAAGTGCACATCAAATTTTATCCTTATTGGTGTATTATTTACTGAATAATCACTCTTTTTGTATTTTCGAAAATATTATATATATAGAAAGTGGGCGTGGCTTTTAACCGATTTTGCCTATTTTCAATAGCGCTCCGAGATAAGTGAAAAGGAACCTGCATACCAAATTTCATTGAGATATCTCAAGATTTACTCAAGTTATCGTGTTCACAGACGGACGGACGGACAGACGGACAGACGGACGGACGGACGGACGGACAGACGGACGGACGGACGGACATGGCTCAATCAATTTCTCTTTTCCTCCTGAGCATTTTGATATACATAAGTCAATATCTATCTCGATTCGTTTATGCCGTTACATACTACCGTTAGGCGAATGAAGTTAATATACCTTGTGTGCGAAGCACTACTAGGTATAAAAATTATATGCTTTGATTAAGATTTAAGAACGTTAAAATCTCACTAAGGCAAATACATTCAGGGATAGATGTAACGAATTGAAATATTACTTAGCTTGTGGTCTTGGAACTGCCCACATTTCCAAAAAGTTTACAAATGTAGCCTATGTATGTCGTACCCAACGAAGATTTTAACGTATTGGAAAAGTTTAAACCAGATCAACCATAAACTTTGGACATTATTGAAGTAAAAACAAAGTACTGAATACAAAAAATGTGGTCGTCGCACCGCCCACTTTTCCCAAATTATATAATTCTTGACCAAGTGACACACATATCCAAAAATCATTAGTTTAGAAACAACATATTCAAAGTTATGAAGAACTTAAATTTTATATAGCCTGGGGGCGGGGCACTGCCTACTTTTCCAAAAATTGATATAGCCTGAATCGTACACAACAATTTTCTTAACCAATCTGGAATGTTTAAAAGAGAAATATGTTCAGAGTTATGAAGAATTGTAGTTTTATATAGCCTGGGGGCGTGGCACCGCCTACTTTTCCAAAAATTGATATAGCCTATGCTTTAACCCATGATCCCAAGAATATACTGTGAAAATTTCATAAAAATCGGTTGAGTACTTTGGACGCCTATAAAGGACACACAGACACACATTCATTTTTATTTATAAGATAATAAAACTTAGCTCAAGCTACATCATAATAGCAACCTAAATGAAAGCTTCTGTTTGGTAAATTTGAAACCGACGATAGAAAATTGAATATAAATGAAAGCACACATGTAAGTGACATTGCAGAGGCAGGTGATTGCGCAGTTGACACACCTGAAAATGAAGAAGATGGAAAATCAGACGACAACTCTGCCGAAGGTGCTGAAGTCCGCAGATCAGAAAGACTGTTGGGAAAAACTCCTTTGTCGTATAACCTTTGCGTTATGGAGCGATAGGGGGAAAGCCATGCAAAGTGAAATTGAGTCCCTAACAGCGAATGAGACTTGGGTGCTGGTTAACTTACCTCCGGGAAGAAAGACAATAGCTTCGAAGTGGGTCTTCAAGACGAAGCGGGATGAAAACGGTGCTCTGATTCGTAGAAAAGCTAGGCTTGTAGCCAAAGGGTGTAGTCAACGTGAGGGTATAGATTACACCGAAACCTTTGCTCCAGTAGTACGGTACGAATCATTAAGATTTCTTATAGCATTGGCTGTCAAGTACGATATGTTTATCCATCAAATGGATGCTGTATCAGCCTACCTCAACGGTACACTCAAAGAAGAGGTGTACATATATGTCTCAACCACAAGGCTTCGGAGATGCGTCGGGCAAAGTGTGCAAGTTCCTTAAAGCTATTTACGGTTTGAAGCAATCTGGTCGAGGCTGGAATGAAACTCTCGATCATGAGTTAGTCAAGACAGGCCTTATGAAAAGCGATGTTGACCAATGCGTTTACTACAGAGTCACCGATAGTCACATTATATATTTGACAATTTACGTGGATGACGTCTTGATATTTTCTAATGATATGAAGCAGATCAATCTCTGAGAGAAAGTCTCGCAAGAAAGTTCGCCATGAAGGACATGGGAGAAGCATCTTCGTTTTTAGGCCTCCGAACCACGCGTTCACCACAATGCATCAAGATCGACCAGTCGCAGCAGGTATGGAACAAATCCGGGTAAGCCACATTGGGAGGGTATCAAAAGAGTGATGAAATATCTAAAGGGTACCATAGACAGAGGGCTATTGTATACAAAGCAACCACAAGGTCACATCATTGGGCATTGCGACGTTGATTGACAAAAAGACAAAAGACAATAGCGCTTCCCTCAACGGAGGCAGAATTTATGTCTGTGGTCGCAGCTATTCAGGAATCAATATGGTTAAGACGGCTAGAGGGTGAGCTGGTACCAGATGAAAATTATTGCTTGTCTTTGCATTGTGACAACAAAAGTGCAATCTTGGTGGCGAAAAACAACGGTGCAGTGAAATAACGCCCATGGGCCTTATTTCCTTTTTAAATGGAAATATCGCCCATCTGCAAAAAGAAATAAGCCTTTTTAAAAGAGAAATAACGCCCATAGGATTTTACGCGAGCAACACGAACTGTTGATTAGCATTTTTTTCACAAATTACCCTGTGAGAAAAGAGTGGGAAACGTGGCACGCGGAAGAACTACTGGAATGGCGTAGCCCAGGGTTATTTTTTAAAGCGCGGCCGAAGGCCGCCTACGAGGAAAGGTGTCCTGCACATAAAAAACGTGTATGGGGCCCCGAATTGGGGATCTGACCCGGGTCAGTTTTCGGTTTTTCACTAATAACTTTTCACAGAAACAAAATATTGCTTTTCCCCCTTCGGATTATAGTTACGGAGGCCCGATCCACGATTTTAAGTGCAGAACACCTTTCCGCGTAGGCGGCCTTCGGCCGAGCTTCAAAAAATAACCCTGGGCTACGCCATTCCAACTCCGGGTGTGTGCCATAGCCGTGGCTACCGCCACGGTGATGTCCTTCCGCGTGCCACGTTTCCCACTTTGGTTAACGTGAAATTTGTGTGTAACTATTCAATAAAATACAAAAAGAATTAGAATATTATTGTTTCATTAAAAAAAATGAAAGAAATGAAATAAAGGCCTTATTTCACTTTCAATAGTGTAATAAGGCCTTAAAGGGCATTTTATAAAAACATAACAAATATGTTAAAATTTATTGAAATAAAGAAAACCATATACTTAATTCTTGAATCAGCTTGTTTTAATTCGTTTTTAACGTCCGTGGGCTTTATTTCTCTTCGAAAAAGGAAATAACACCTTTCAGCAAGAGGTGATAACACCCATGGGCTTTATTTCCTTTTTAAAAAGGAAATAAGGCCCATGGGCGTAATTTCCTTTTTGAGTAGGAAATAACGCCCATAGGCGTTATTTCCTTGGGCGTTATTTCACTGCACCCAAAACAACGCTTATTCGTCACGCACTAAACACATTGACATTAAGCCAAAATTTATCCGTCAACAGATAGAAAATAAATCTGTAGAGTTAAAATATATGCCCACTGGTGAAATGTTAGCAGATATTCTAACGAAAGGCATCACTGCACAAAAATTAAAATATCTGACGGATAAGTTCGGCCTGAAATAATACTTCAAAATGTATTAACACATGAATTAATATTTTGTTTTTAATAAGATACGTTCGTACATACTATGTATATGAAAGGCATGAGCAACTTCAAGTTTTGAATTAACTAATTCAGGGAAGGTGTTGAGAAATGAATTACTTACTTTACCCTGTGTTTCCCATGCTTTTCATCATGGGCGAATCTACCTAAGGGCTTTTTGGGCTTCAGCCCAGGGCCCCGTGGGTGGAAGGGCCCCCAGCCACCAATAAAAATAAAAGACGAATGCCCTACAAGACGCACTGATATTTTACTACTACAAACACTAGAACCGTTTAAACGGTTAAGTGCCAACTAAGTAAGTACTCACACTTTTAATTGACAGTGCTGATCCTGTGCTGACATAAACATTGTTACATGGCTTTATATGGCTTTGTCTATAGACAGTGTGTGTGTGTATTGCGTATAGCTACGTTTGGGGGACTCCCGTATATCAAGAATTTAGTTCATGCTTGTTTCCAAAGTGCAAAAATAAATAAAAACTGACTGTGTGCTGCTAATAAAGTGACAATATAACTTAAAAGTGTAATATATAGATGCTGTAAGTAAGGGTAAGTAAACAATATTAATTAATAGTAAAATCACAATATTTTTTTGTAAAGTGAACTCTTTAATGATTACACTGACACACAAAAAAATTGAAGTTGTGTGTACATTTGACGCCACACATATATTCCCATGTATTTTGACCCGCTGAATCCGAATCCGAGGTCCGTTTAACCCATATACCTAATAATTTTCGAGAAAACTTTGAAAAAACCAAAAAAATGACGAAAATTTGCATTTTAAGTAGTATAAAAAATGTTTTGGTTCAAATTAAGCACGATTATCATATTTTTCGATACATGGGAATATATGTGTCGCATCAAATGCACAGACAACTTCAATTTTTTTGTATGCCGGTGTTATCATAGATGGGAGTACTGCACTAAATTTTGAGTGCAATACGCTTCCATTGGAATTAAACTATATTGACAAAATTTGTGTGCGCATTACTTTTTCCCAATATCGTGATATTGGCCTTTCTTCACTACGACTAAACATATTTTTTGCAGTCATTTTATAATTGCATTAGCTTCGTAAGTAAATCTATCTACATTTGTTCTCTGTAATTTCTGTAAGGGTGGATGGGAATTCGAATTATGGCCAGCTCTACATGGAACCATGATATAAATACTACAGGTATAACCGTTCTCTCTTTTGATTTTATTTTGAAGTTTTTAAGCAATATAATATTTGTCAGTACATAAGTCAAAAAGAAAAAAAAAACTCAAAAAATTTAAAATAAGAAAAATTTGAAAAAAAATCAAAAAATATTTTCGAATTTATACTCCACGTTTAGGTGGATGCCTGGACACTGTAAAATGGCAGGAAATGAGATGGTAGATTAGCCTACTATAGCATATATAGAGGGCACATTCGCTCCGCTGTTACAGTCCTTATTTTTAACAATTCTAGCAATAGTTATAATCGCAAATTGAAGAAAAATAAAAAGAAATTATTTTGACTTGTAATTTATTTGATTGAAAAAACCAAACAGAAAAGTCGTAGCAAAAATAAATGAGTATGAGAATTGCCTAAAAATGTCATTAGTGTCACTAACGGTTATACCTCTAGTATTTATATCATGCATGGAACCAAAAATCTGTAGAGGCTAGCGATTTATGATTTGTGAAATAATCGGTAGCGCCAATCGGATTCTTTAACAATTTAAGTTTATAGAAAAATACGGTGGCTTCAACCGAATACATCGACAGGAGTTGTTAACAAAATTATTCCTCATCCAGCGGTCCGGGTTCATCCGCTCAAAAGTTTACTCGCATTTTTTTTCTAGTAAATTGCTTTTAATTAAACATAATGTAGTGAATCTTGGCACAATGCTTTCAGTTGTAATAGAAAGTTTCAGCTACAACAACTAGTTAATAAAAAATTATACTTTTAGAGAAAGCCAAGATGAGCAAAGTCCACAAGGGAATAAATATCGTTGTAAAAAAATTTATGATTTTTGTAGAAAACCTAGAATTCCAAGTCGTGACTCTTAAGCTGAAAACAAAAAGAACTTTAGCTTTGCGTTGCTTGACATTTCATTTTTGACAGCTGAGATGAATGTACGTATGTACATAGTTCAAAGCAACCTGTCTCATAAGACTTTTAACGGGCGTTAGCATAAAGACTTGACCAAGTTTTATCTTTTTACGCGCGATGACATAATTAGCTGATTTTTCCTTGTATATATTCGCGTTCATTGTGGGATACTTTTTTGGCTTTGTGCGTTTTGGCCAAAGTTATAAATGTCACGCAACGCAATAACGCTCTCTTTGTTTAGCCCTTTAATAGCTTCGTCATTATTTTTTAGTGAGGCTGCAACTTTTGCTCTCACCATTCATCTGTTCGTGCAAGCTGCTGCATTAATGCACTACTCCCATCTCCACCGATTATAATGATAATTTTGTGAATAACACCCGTTAATTGTTTAAAATATTAGTACCTATTAGATTATCTCATCGATTATAGGTTAATTCGGTTCTTTAATTATTTTTAGAATACCAAAATCATATCAATGTCTACAAGAAAATATAAAAGTGGAGCTGAAAAACGAAAATTACAGCTAAGCCGAGAAAAAGAAAAAAGTAAATGTGCAAAACTACATACTTTTTTTAAAATAGAACATAAAAATGACGATGAAAGATCTAAAAATCTATTATCAAGCGAAAAGGAAGGAACCTTATCCAAAGAGAACATATCTACAGAGAGTGAACCCCAACACCAGGAAAAAAATATTATTGATGCAAATGAACAAGTATCTGACTACCAACAACCCTATGATCCAACTGAAAACGATATTAATACTCAAAATAAGGACGCTTTTATTGAGACTGAAAGTAATTCAGAAAACATTGAATTTGAGTTTGGGAAATATATTGACGTCGGCTCGTGGCCAGTGTCACTAAATAATGACTTCATTAATCACATCCTCTCTCACGAAATCAAAGATTTTCAAAATAAAGATCCAGAAAATAAATATTCAGCTTCAACAAAAAAATATAAAGATCAAAATAGATCATTCTCAGACAGATATTTCATTAAGAAAATGAAAAACGGCCAATTACTGGAACGACCTTGGTTGTGCTATTCACCCAGCCTTGGGACTATTTTTTGTTTGACTTGCAAACTTTTTTCTAAAACACTTTCTCAATACACAACGGGATCTTCTGATTGGAAACATATAGGAACGTCTTTAGAAAATCACGAAAATTCGAAAGAACATAAAATTTCTATGTTAGCTTGGCTGACACGAAAAGAAAATAAGTCTGTTGTAGATAAGCAGCTCCAGGATCAATCAAAGAGAGAAATAGAGTATTATCATAACGTCTTGAAACGGGTTATTGCAGTGATAAAATTTTTGAGTATAAGAGGCTTAGCATTTAGAGGTTCCGAAGAAGTATTTGGTTCACCACATAATGGCAATTTCATGGGTGCTCTGGATCTATTGGCAGAGTTCATTCGGGAACATATTGAACAACGAGAACTGCGACCGAAATCGACAATATCGTACTTATCAAAAACAGTATATGAGGAAGTTATTGATACTATGGGCAAACAGATAGTGAAACAAATTATAAATCAAATAAATAACGACGACACAAATTATTATTCAATCGTGATGGATTCAACGCCAGATCTGTCCCACAATGACCAACTTGCTATTGTATTACGATACTGTTTTCAGGGAAATGTGTACGAAAGATGTGTCTCGTTCATCAAAATTAGTAGTCATACTGGATTACACTTATTTAATATTCTACAAGACTTTTTAGAAAAAAATGGGCTGTTACTGGATAATTGTAGGGGACAATCTTATGACAACACAGCCAATATGTCGGGTCAGTACAAAGGTGTCCAGGCATTAATTAAACAAAAAAATAGAAGTGCGGATTATATACCATGTGCCGCACATTCTCTTAACCTAGTTGGTGAAGAAAGTGTTAAAGTTGCAACCGAAATTGTAAATTTTTTTGGAGTGATGCAAAAAATATATGTTTTCTTTTCATCCTCAACCCATAGATGGGAATTATTACATCGTGAAATGCAACTAAAATTTACGTTGAAAAGTTTAAGCCAAACCAGATGGTCTTGTCATTATGAGGCTGTGAAAGCATTAAAAAATCATTATTCTGAAATTATGAAAATTTTAAAAACGTTTAGCGAAAATGAGAATGAGAAAGGGAAATTCCACCGTCACTTACGTTACATCGCAAGTAAAATTGTATGATTCAAACTCAAATTGCATTACCATTTGCACGTTTTAGTACACGAAAAATGGTTTATTACTTGGAGTTTAGCTACTCAAAGCTGTTATGCCTCAACTTTGTATTTAAATTCTAAAAACATACTAAATACGGACTAAAATTCCGTCGTCACTGACGTTGCAATTTTAGGACTAGGGGTTTTGGGCACCGGTGATTTATTCAAATTTCTGCGAAACCCCTTGACAGAATTAAATTCCAATGTTTGGGAGATTATTAGAAATAGAATGAAGTCTTTATAAAAATCTTTGTTATTAGGACTTTTATAAAGATGTAGCATGCATAGTTAATTATGTACCGTCACTGACGTTACGTAAAATTCGTCACTGACATTACCTCCGAAGTAACAGAAAAAAAGCCGACTAGGTTTTCTTTTATGGACGTGATAACAAACAGGTCAATTGATTTATTGCAGAAAATCGTGAAAGGGTTTATCTTCAGGTGTCCTTTGCTCAGTTTAGACTTTTTTTAGCTGGTTTTGCTCATACGCCAAGTACTAATTGTATTACAAGAAATGTGTTGCATTAACCACCAACTATTGTTCGAGTCTATTGTGTGGAATATTTATACATAGACATTCGATATATATACAGAGGATCTTTACGTTTTAACAAAAAAAAAAAAAAAAAAAATAGAAGCAAAAATAAAAAGTTTGTTTGAAACAGGGCTGCACAACGATATAAACGAAAAAATTTCGTTTTGTTAATTATCAAAAAAAAGTATCAAAAATATATTTCGTTTTGATAAATATCAAAAAAAATAAATTTTGTTGAATATCAAAATCAAAAAATATCAAAAAAAAAGTTTTTCGTTGAATATCAAATCAAAAAATAACAAAAAAATTTTTTTCGTTATCGTTTATTCATTTTGCAAATTAAGCTGGGTCGGAAATCCACGTTATTTGAATTTATTTGTCAAGTACAAATATTAATAAATCAAGGAACACAACAAAAAAACATAGTTACTAAGTACCAAATGGGCGCATCTACATTAGGCTCCATCGAAAAGTCATGTTTTTAAGTTTTTTTTTTTCAACCACCTCTTCGGCTTTTGGTGGATTCTGTTCTGAGAGCGCAAGAAATGGTTTTCATGCTTTAGCAACAAATGGCTTTTTTTGTGGTCTTTTGCAATTACAAAATTAAAGCACGACCGCACTGATTTCCTATTTCGTTTGCGACCCATCTTAACCAATATTATTTTGAAATATTCAAATATTTTTTGTGAATTGTTTTGATAAAAACCGAAACGAAATTTATTTTGATAATTATTTTTTGATTTTCAACGCAACGATATATTTTTTGTTGAGCTTGTAACGTTATTATTATTGAAAAACAAAACGAAATAAAAAGTTTTTTTCGTTTATTAATAAAAATAACGTTATTTTTCAGCCCTGGTTTGAAAAGGTGGGTAAGAACGTAAGCGTTCGTCACTGACGTTACAAAAGCGCACCGGTTTTTTTAGATTGTATACTATTTTAAAAACAAATTTACTTTACATAGTTTATGTAATTACCTTGTAGATGGAGAATCGAAGATTTTAAATTGATTGGCAGAAAACTATATATTTTATGCAATAAAATGCTTATTTTCGTCACTTACGTTACAAAAAAAGGCGCACAACAATTTTTTTTTCTACACCCAAAAATGTTTGTACAAATTTTTCATACTTTTCAAAATTTCACTAAGAATTAAAATAAAAGTAACATGTAATGCCTGGTTACTAAGATTCACACAGCATAACAAATATAAAGTAGTTTCTTAACAAGGTATTTAAGAACAAAAAAAAATTTTTTTTGGTTGTCCTAAATAGTTTAAGAATATTTAAGTTAGGCTTATGCGAATGTCATTCTGGCATTTATTCATCATGATTTAATATATTTACAACAACTTAGCCATATTACCAACTTAAAAATAAAATGTTGGTTTTTTCGCTTTCATCAATGTCTGCCATGGAAATTCCCGAAAGCTGATTTCAGAAAAGAGGCAAGAAGTTTATTTAATAAATTGGCGAAACTCTCATTTGCAATTTTGATCACATTTTGGGAAGAAATTTCGGAGAGATTTCATGTAGTAAATAAAAAAATACAGAGCCCTGACTTAAATATTTGCGAAGGCAATAAATTAATTGTTTCGTTGAAAATGTTCGTGTACAACATACGACAGCATTCAGATCAGAAGCTAAAAGAGTACGAGGAGAAAGCTAAAAAATTAAGTGCTAGTGTGGAAACAAATTACAGCGACGTTTACAAGAGACAAATTACTTCAAAATTTGCCGATAAGTCTACAGCTAAAGCCTCAGTGTGCGGCGCAGAAAAATTTAAAAGAGACACGCTAAACGTTGCATTGGATAAACTGATTATGGATTTAAATGAAAGGGGTCAAGTCTATGAGACAACCAGCAACAAATTTAATTTTTTAATGGATTTCCAGGATAAAACCCAGGAAAGCGTGGATCTGGAAAGTGTACGCAATATTGTAAAATATTATTCAGATGACGTTGATGAAAATTTAGTAAATGAATGCATTCAATTAAAATCATATTTACTACAATCCAAATCAGACTGCTACACCTCCTGCAGTGAAATTTATAAGCTTATCTATGAAAAGGAACTTGTTGGTGTATTTCCTAATTGTTACACCATTTTAAAAATTTTTTTGACGTTGCCCATCACCAGCTGCGAAGCGGAGCGCTCTTTCTCCAGGATGTCATATATTGAAAATAAGTATAGGACAACAATGTCGAACGATCGACTCAATCATTTATCCCTTCTTTCTATAAATTGTGATCTAACAAAGGATTTAGCAGTTGACGAGCAAATAAAGGAATTCGCTGCACGAAAATGTAGAAAGGTTGATTTGTAATTTAATTTTCTTTATTGTCATATTTGTTTTCATAAATAAATGTTTTTATAAGCTGATTTTTTTTCCTAATGACTAAATACTGCATCACCATAGAAAATAGGGCCCCCGAGAAACATAAGCCCAGGGCCCCACAATCTAACGGTCCGCCCCTGCTTTTCATACCATATGAATGTAACCTTGCATTTTACGTCATAAGCAACGTATGTAACCCTTTCCGTTTCCTTTTTTATATACATATGTACAAGCAGACCCGGCAGACGTTGTTCTGCCTGACCAGTGACTTCCCTAGAAATATATTTTCAAATATTTTTCTATTAATTTTTAACATTTCATTTATTGCAGTGCTTTAGGGTATACAATATTTCTGGATTTAACTTCTTTTGTATAAACAAATAAATTTTTTGGATGTCCAACTCAAAAAACGGATCTTTTGAACTCAATGAGTATGACAAAAACTATTATGCGCTGCTGAGCAGATGTGTAGTTAGTATTTATTTAATTATATCCTATATCTACCACTTAACGCCACTATTATGATTTTATGAAAATCCTATAATACTCTGGATATGTCTAAACGGCAATAACAAACTAGTAAGGAAGTCTAAGTTCGGGTGTAACCGAACATTAAATACCTAGTAGTGATCTGTTTTGGTATCCCAATTTACTCAGGTCTATTTTAATAACGGAAAAGTTGTTATTAAGGCAACTGATTGTTTTCGATTAAAAACACTTCTTTTGTGAGTGGTAAATTCAATTATCACTAAATAACAAAATATAAATAGCTTTCCTCATGTTCATGAAAGGTATGAAAATAAAAAAAATTAAAAAAAAAGGCAGTAGGGTGTTAACTACTTGTCCGTATATTTTGCGTGTTTGCTATCCGATTTGCGTAATTTTTGGCAGGAGTATACTACATACTATTGGGAAGCATCTCACTTACTTTCATTGAAATGCCTTCTTGAAATTTTAAGCAATCGCTTTTGAAAATAACAGAACTTTTTTGCTGAAAAGTGGGCGGCGCCACGCCTACTTCAACAAAATCCGCAAAATTTTTTTACAGCTTAGTTTTCCCTAAAAAGCCTATTATGTGTGTAAAATCTTATTTATATAACTTATACAATTATGGAAATATCGCGATTTTAATTTTACAAAGAAATTTTTCAGAACTGTATTCGAAAAGTGGGCGTGTCCTTTAACCAATTTTGTTAATTTTTACAGCAAAGAGTAAGCTTTATATGTTGAACAATTTCTCCAAATATCGTTTCAATAAATTAATTTTTACAGGAGTTATGGCATGGAAAGTTTTGTGGAATAATCCACCATAAAGGGGCGGGGCCATTCCCATTTTCCAAAAATTTTGTGCTTTCGACTTTCTTTGCCCACGAACACTTTAGAGGTGAAATAGAAATGATATACAGGTAGTTTAAGCAAAGTTATTGCATATTCAAAATCTTTTGTATAAAATTGGGCGTGGCCTTACCCGATTTCGGTAATTTTTTTTCGAAATATTGCCAGTATTGATACAAATATGTGTGCTCAATTTCGTTTTGCTATCTTGAGCGGTTTTTGATTTATGATTAATAATATTTCCAAAATTGACTTAATCAAAAATTAATTAATTATTAAAAATTTCTTCAAAAATTTACTTTTTGCCTTAACGCTAAAGTGCACACCAAATTTTATCCTTATTGGTGTATTATTTACTGAATAATCACTCTTTTTGTATTTTCGAAAATATTATATATATAGAAAGTGGGCGTGGCTTTTAACCGATTTTGCCTATTTTCAATAGCGCTCCGAGATAAGTGAAAAGGAACCTGCATACCAAATTTCATTGAGATATCTCAAGATTTACTCAAGTTATCGTGTTCACAGACGGACGGACGGACAGACGGACAGACGGACGGACGGACGGACGGACAGACGGACGGACGGACGGACATGGCTCAATCAATTTCTCTTTTCCTCCTGAGCATTTTGATATACATAAGTCAATATCTATCTCGATTCGTTTATGCCGTTACATACTACCGTTAGGCGAATGAAGTTAATATACCTTGTGTGCGAAGCACTACTAGGTATAAAAATTATATGCTTTGATTAAGATTTAAGAACGTTAAAATCTCACTAAGGCAAATACATTCAGGGATAGATGTAACGAATTGAAATATTACTTAGCTTGTGGTCTTGGAACTGCCCACATTTCCAAAAAGTTTACAAATGTAGCCTATGTACATATGTCGTACCCAACGAAGATTTTAACGTATTGGAAAAGTTTAAAACAGATCAACCATAAACTTTGGACATTATTGAAGTAAAAACAAAGTACTGAATACAAAAATTGTGGGCGTCGCACCGCCCACTTTTCCCAAATTATATAATTCTTGACCAAGGGACACACATATCCAAAAATCATTAGTTTAGACCAAACATATTCAAAGTAATGATGATTTAAATTTTATAAAGCCTGGAGGCGTGGCACCGCCCACTTTTCCAAAAATTAATATAGCCTAAATCGTACACAACAATCTTCTGAACCAATCTGGAAAGTTTAGAAAAGATCGACCATAAACTTTGGACATTATTGAAGTACAAACAAAACACAAAAAATGTGGGCGTGGCACCGCCCACTTTTCCCAAATTATATAAATGTTGACTATAGGACACACATGTCCAAAAATCTTTAATTTAGACCCAATATGCTCAGAGTTATGAAGAACTTAAATTTTATATAGCCTGGGTTAGGGGCACTGCCTACTTTTTCAAAAATTGATATAGCCTAAATCGTACACAACAATCTTCTGAGCCAATCTGGAAAGTTTAAGAGAGATCGACCATAAACTTTGGACATTATTGAAGTACAAACAAAACACAAAAAATGTGGGCGTGGCACCGCCCACTTTTCGCAAATTATATAAATGTTGACTATAGGACACACATGTCCAAAAATCTTTAATTTAGACCCAATATGCTCAGAGTTATGAAGAACTTAAATTTTATATAGCCTGGGTTAGGGGCACTGCCTACTTTTTCAAAAATTGATATAGCCTAAATCGTACACAACAATTTTCTCAACCAATCTTGAAAGTTTAAAAGAGATCGACCATAAACTTTGGACATTATTGAAGTACAAACAAAGCACTGAATACAAAAAATGTGACCGTGGCACCGCCCACATTTCCCAAATTATATAATTCTTGACCAAGGGACACAAATATCCAAAAATCATTAGTTTAGACCAAAAATATTCAAAGTTATGATGATTTAAATTTTATATAGCCTGGGGGCGTGGCACAACAATCTTCTGAACCAATCTGGAAAGTTTAAACGAGATCGGCCATAAACTTTGAACTTATTGAAGTACAAACAAAACACAAAAAATGTGGACGTGGGACCGCCCACTTTTCCCAAATTATATCCATCTTGACTAAAGGACACACATATCCAAAAATCTTTAATTTAGACCTGATATGTTCAGAGTTATGAAGAATTTAAATTTTATATAGCCTGGGGGCGTGGCACTGGCTACTTTTCCAAAAATCTCATATAGCCTGAATCGTGCACAACAATTTTCTCAACCAATCTTGAAAGTTTAAAAGAGATCGACCATAAACTTTGGACATTATTGAAGTACAAACAAAACACAAAAAATGTGGGCGTGGCACCGCCCACTTTTCCAAAATTACATAAATCTTGACCAAAGGACACACATATCCAAAAATCATTAATTTAGACCAAATATGTTCAGAGTTATGAAGAATTGTAGTTTTATATAGCCTGGGGGCGTGGCACCGCCTACCACAAATTAATATAGCCTAAATCGTACACAACAATCTTCTGAACCAATCTGGAAAGTTTAAGAGAGATCGACCATAAACTTTGGAAATTATTGAAGTACAAACAAAACACAAAAAATGTGGGCGTGGCACCGCCCACTTTTCCAAAATTACATAACTCTTGACCAAAGGACACACATATCCAAAAATAATTAATTTAGACCAAATATGTTCAGAGTTATGAAGAATTGTAGTTTTATATAGCCTGGGGGCGTGGCACCGCCTACTTTTCCAAAAATTGATATAGCCTAAATCGTACACAACAATCTTCTGAACCAATCTGGAAAGTTTAAGAGAGATCGACCATAAACTTTGGAAATTATTGAAGTACAAACAAAACACAAAAAATGTGGGCGTGGCACCGCCCACTTTTCCAAAATTACATAAATCTTGACCAAAGGACACACATATCCAAAAATCATTAATTTAGACCAAATAAGTATGTTCAGAGTTATGAAGAATTGTAGTTTTATATAGCCTGGGGGCGTGGCACCGCCTACTTTTCCAAAAATTGATATAGCCTAAATCGTACACAACAATCTTCTGAACCAATCTGGAAAGTTTAAACGAGATCGACCATAAACTTTGGAAATTATTGAAGTACAAACAAAACACAAAAAATGTGGGCGTGGCACCGCCCACTTTTCCAAAATTACATAAATCTTGACCAATCGACACACATATCCAAAAATCATTAATTTACACCAAATATGTTCAGTTATGAAGAATTGTAATTTTATATAGCCTGGGGGCGTGGCACCGCCCACTTTTCCAAAAATTAATATAGCCTATGCTTTAACCCATGATCCCAAGAATATACTGTGAAAATTTCATAAAAATCGGTTGAGTACTTTGGACGCCTATAAAGGACACAAAGACACACATACACACATTCATTTTTATTTATAAGACTAGCAGACCCGGCAGACGTTGTTCTGCCTGACCAGTGACTTCCCTAGAAATACATTTTCAAATATTTTTCTTTAACTTTTAACATTCCATTTATTGCAGTGTTTTTGGATATACAATGTTTCTGGCTTTAAAGTCTTTGGTATAAACAAATAAATTTTTTGGATGTCCAACTCAAAAAACGGATCTTTTAAACTCAATGAGTATGACAAAAAATATTATGCGCTGCTGAGCAGATGTATAGTTAGTGCTTATTTAATTATATCCTATATCTACCTATAATACTCTGGATATGTATGAACGGCAATAACAAACAAAAAAAATTAAGTGCTTTGACTAAGATTTAAGAACGTTAAAATGTCACTAAAGCAAATACATTCAGGGATATAACGAATTGAAATATTACTTAGCTTATGGTCTTGGAACTGCCCAAAGAATTTACAAATGTAGCCTATGTATGTCGTACCCAACGAAGATTTTAACGTATTGGAAAAGTTAAAAACAGATCAACCATAAACTTTGGACATTATTGAAGTACAAACAAAGCACTGAATACAAAAAATGTGAGCGTGGCACCGCCCACATTTCCCAAATTATATAATTCTTGACCAAGGGACACACATATCCAAAAATCATTAGTTTAGACCAAAAATATTCAAAGTTATATTGATTTAAATTTTATATAGCCTGGGGGCGTGGCACAACAATCTTCTGAACCAATCTGGAAATTTAGAGAAGATCGACCATAAACTTTGAACTTATTGAAGTACAAACAAAACACAAAAAATGTGGGCGTAGGACCGCCCACTTTTCCCAAATTATATCCATCTTGACTAAAGGACACACATATCAAAAAAAACCGCGTGTACCCAGTACACGTGAAAGAAGTTAACTTCTTAAATTCAGAAATAACGAAATATGAATAAGGTGTATTCGAGATTAGCATTTTGAACTGCTGATTGCTACCACGCACTAGGCCCCCATAAAAATTAGCAAGGGGTATCAGCATCGCGATAGAAAGACGAAAGAAAAAGAAAAATTCAAAGTTTTCGATTTACGGACAGGCTTCAAAAAGTGTGGTAAGAACCCTGTCGTGGATCTTCTAGAGGAACACCAAAACGTTCCAGCCAAAAATTGAGTGGCAAACTGCTCCCTCTTATTATCCTATGCCAAGCATCGGCAGATTTGTAAATGCATGCGTATTAGTGAGAGCGCTTTCATCGCTCAAACCAATTGATTTTCGCGTCATTCGCTTGTTACCCAGCAAACATTAAGGTTAGAGGACGATTAGAAAACGACTCGAATTCTAATGTTATTCTCTAAGGTAGATGGTTAGAGAACGATTTGTGCAACTGTCGCGAATTATAGCATTCTCGACAAAAAGGGGACTTAGTTCTCGATATCGAGAAAAAGGTTAGTTATCGATTCGAATTCCAACGTGAAATTCTAATGGGATTCTAATGAGAAATTTCTAACTGAAATGAAATGAAATCCAATTGTTCTTGTTTAATTCTATTTCGATAAATTGACGATAAATTGATTGCTTTAAATATGTTTGACATGTTTTAAGCTTAAATATCTAATGGGAATAAAATTCAAAGTTTTTATACCTTAGTTTATAAATACAATAGTTGACAATACACGCATCTTCGCTATTCGAGTGTTTCTCTAATCGTCCTCTAGCCTAGTTCTCTAACGTGATTTTCGATTAGAGATACATTAGAGAACTAAATTAGAATTCTAATGTAAAACTACAGTATTTCTCTAACGTTAGAGGTTGTGTTTGCTGGGTAATGTTTAATGGAATATTTCCAAAAAATTTCTTAATTTTTAAACATTTTTTTTTAATTCAATTTTTTTATACTTGTTTGTGCAATAATAGCCCCGCTAATTTACATAAAAATACCTAAATATTCATAGTTTTTTTTTTAACATATTATACCAAAAATTTTTTATTTTACTGCTTTATTAAGTTTTTTTTTATTTACATACTACCCCTATAATTTTTACTACTCCCGCCAATTATACGTACGTACATACATATTTTTCACATTCGCTGCGCAAATATGCGACAACCATGCGCGATGTTGTTTTGCCACTTGTTCAGCGACGACTAAATGGTTTGGTAGGCAAAGAGCGCAACTTGTCTGTGTGAAGAGCGTAACATGTTTGTCTGATCTTAAGATCTATGAAGCGCCGATGCTTGTTTTAAATAATTCTTCGGATTTTGTAAGAATTTAATTCAAGTACATTAGAATAAAATTCAATCCTCAGACTCGGACGGCTTGATTTTATACCGGCGCATAAATTCGTTCTACCAGGCACGCAGAAAAAATGCGTGCGCGGATGCTATTTGACAAAAATTTCTATTTGCTGCAATTGCGCAGAAGTCTCAAATTCGCACGAACTTCTGCCTATATGCACACTAGAGTGGCCTTATTTTTCAATATAGGAATTTTAGGGATGCTCTGACCTGATTTTTCTGTACATAATAAAAAAATCATTCCAAACAAGTTTTAGCCCAATTCTACCATTGTCGCAAAATTAAATTAAATTGTGAATAAACATTGAAACGATTTTTTAATAAAAGGGACATACATTTTGTTTTATTCCTTTTATAAATGGAAAGGCTTATTAATTTATTTTTGTATGGAAGTAAAGGCACTCTAATGTGCACAAATGGACTTTAGAAGAATCAAAACGGGTGAATGCCGCTTGGTATACATATCTCCATACATACATTTTCCAGTATGTTTTTCGTAAGCTGAATGTCAAAACTAGACTGTGAGCTGTCAAACTTCGAGAAAAAAGAAGCAATCAGCAGAGCTCGTGCTTCCACCTGATTTCGTCCAAGTGATTTCAAGCATCGATGGCAAAAATTGTCGAAATTGCTAAAATGAACAAAAATGCAAAAATATAATATTTTAGAATCAGATTCACTTTGAAACAACGAATGGGAAAGGTGAGGAAGGGACAAGGGGTGCCTTTTATACCGACTTAGATTTCACTGTACCAGGCGCGCATAAAAATTAGCCGTCACAATTATGAAAAATCATATGCTACACTTTGACCGTGACGCTCCAAGCAGATCGCGACATTTGCCCTGCCGTTACTATGCTACACACAACTATATGTACAAACGCAATGTATGGCAACAACAAAATACATTGCATTCGGCTGCATACACAACTATACATACGTTTGCACTTGTTACAACAACAATAAAACACATTTCGGCATTTTCATTGGAAATTTGTCTTTCGTCCGCGAATTCCATGAAATTCAACACAAATTTTGCGGTGAATATTTAAGAAAGACATGTCAAAGCGGAGACGAAACCCTGTTGCGGACCTTTCAGACCAGGGTTGGGTTTTTCGATACAATTGTACTTTTTGATACAATTTGGCTCAAGAAAGTACTGAAGTACTACGCTGTCGCTTTTGGTACAATTTCCCCTACAGCTAATGCAGGCGCTATGGCAACCTTCTTTCGAACAAATAACAACGTTGCTTTCATTTGTGTACTTACACTACCCTGTAAAAAACGTTGGAGCATGGGAGTACTCCAACACTTATCCTCATTCATATGGCCATGTCCGGTGATTGGATTACCTAATCCATGTCAGAGCACGCCGCTGAATAATCTATGGAGCACCTACGTAAGAATACTTTGAAAATACTCTGCAGTGAAGCGAGGACCACCTCCCTCTCTCGCTTTGCTGTTGAATACTCCATAGAGTAATCCAATAGGAGGATGTTGGGAGTACTCTCATGTAGGTGGTCCATAGAGTATTCAAAAGCAAAGAAATGGAGTACTCCGAGTCGGATTAGGTGATCCAATTACCGGACATCGCCATATAAATTGGACCACCTTTTTTTATATGAGCGAGGATAAGTATTCGAGTACTCCGATACTCCTTAAGGAGTACTCTATGGAGTATGGAACGGAGTATTTCGGTTTTTGCAGGGTAGTAGGTCGCTTAGCACCAAAGATGACTAGATACGAAACTTCGCGCTCTCTGAGAGCGCTCTAAAAGAGGTAATTTTTTATAACAATGGGAGATTTTACACGAAATGTAAAGAGGGGAAAACGTAAAATTTGTTTTTTTCCAGCTGATTGATATATAGCTAGATTATATCAAAGCCCTTCTCATGCAGAAAGTGGGGGTTATCAGAATCGGGGGCGTGGAACCTCCCATACAATCTTAATTTTTTATGCTGATTATCTCTAAAAGGGTTTCAGGCAGGGCCCTGGAAATTGGTATGGAGATAAACGATATCAATCCAATAGTAGCGGAAAAAAATTGGGGTTATACGAAAAGGGGGCGTAGCATCTCCCATACATACTTAATGTTGAAAGCGGAATATCTATGAAAGGGTTTCAGGTAGGGACATATAAATCACTATGGAGATATGCGATATCAATACAATGTTAGAAGGCAAAAAAGTTTAATAAGAAAGGGGCGTGACACCTCCCATACGTACTAAACTTTTAAGGCTGAATATATATAAAAGGGTTGGTGGTAGGAGCCCGAAAACCGAGATATACTACACCAATGCTCTCACTTACCTTCTTAAAAGACAGCTTACAATATTATTTCTAATTTAGTAATTGAAGTAGTAGCGGTAGCTTTTCGTGTTAAATAGTTTACATTTGGTGGAATGCGAATGTGTAGACTATCAATATTTGAGTGATTTGGTGAAAATGATTTAGTGTGTCGGCGGATCTTAACTTACATTGGAATAGATACAGAGTTTATCATTCAGTTGGATATTTTTTTTAATGAACTTAATAGGAAAGTCTATTTTGGGCAGAAAAGAGTTTGCCGGGTCAGCTAGTATGTAATAATAATATGTTTCATGTATGAGGAAAGAATATTTATGTTTTTCAAAAAAAATGTATTTTTATTTCGGTACTAAAAAAAAAAGTAAATGAGTAATAGGGCAATATATGCGAATCCATTAAAAAAAAAATTCAGTACAATTTGAACGAAAAAAGTACGCTTTTTGAGTGGATTTAGTACAATTCATGAAATGTCGTTTCCCAACCCTGTTTCAGACTTTTGTGTTTCATCGTTCCCATTGAGTGGCAAACTGCTCCCTCTTATTATTATATGCTCTTTGCCTATATGCACACTAGAGTGGCCTTATTTTTCAATATAGCAAAGAGCATAGGACAAGCATCGGCGCTTCATAGATCTTAAGATCAGACAAACATGTTACGCTCTTCACACAGACAAGTTGCGCTCTTTGCCTACCAAACCATTTAGTCGTCGCTGAACAAGTGGCAAAACAACATCGCGCATGGTTGTCGCATATTTGCGCAGCGAATGTGAAAAATATGTATGTACGTACGTATAATTGGCGGGAGTAGTAAAAATTATAGGGGTAGTATGTAAATAAAAAAAAACTTAATAAAGCAGTAAAATAACAAATTTTTGGTATAATATGTTAAAAAAAAAACTATGAATATTTAGGTATTTTTATGTAAATTAGCGGGGCTATTATTGCACAAACAAGTATAAAAAAATTGAATTAAAAAAAATGTTTAAAAATTAAGAAATTTTTTGGAAATATTCCATTAAACATTACCCAGCAAACACAACCTCTAACGTTAGAGAAATACTGTAGTTTTACATTAGAATTCTAATTTAGTTCTCTAATGTATCTCTAATCGAAAATCACGTTAGAGAACTAGGCTAGAGGACGATTAGAGAAACACTCGAATAGCGAAGATGCGTGTATTGTCAACTATTGTATTTATAAACTAAGGTATAAAAACTTTGAATTTTATTCCCATTAGATATTTAAGCTTAAAACATGTCAAACATATTTAAAGCAATCAATTTATCGTCAATTTATCGAAATAGAATTAAACAAGAACAATTGGATTTCATTTCATTTCAGTTAGAAATTTCTCATTAGAATCCCATTAGAATTTCACGTTGGAATTCGAATCGATAACTAACCTTTTTCTCGATATCGAGAACTAAGTCCCCTTTTTGTCGAGAATGCTATAATTCGCGACAGTTTCACAAATCGTTCTCTAACCATCTACCTTAGAGAATAACATTAGAATTCGAGTCGTTTTCTAATCGTCCTCTAACCTTAATGTTTGCTGGGTAACAAGCGAATGACGCGAAAATCAATTGGTTTGAGCGATGAAAGCGCTCTCACTAATACGCATGCATTTACAAATCTGCCGATGCTTGATTTAATATAGCTATTTACTCAACATATTATACTCAACAAGCATGACAATAACAAATGAGTTGACAATTGCAGCAACAAAAATCAACTATGTACATAATTACTGTACTAATCTAACCAGCACCAAAGGCAATTATGTACAGCGTGTGTGTGTGTTGGTGTGCACCATCTAGCGTCGTCTGGCGTTTTCAGTGCCATCTACGCAGCAGTAGTGAGGATTTCAAAGACAACAACCAATATTCTATTTCCGTTGCATAGATCCCGTTATATCATCTACTACAATACAATTTTCTCAATTTTACTCTCAATAAAAACTTCATATCGCCGCCTAAGAAGTTAACTTAAAAAAATTTTAATTTAGACCTAATATGTTCAGAGTTATGAAGAATTCAAATTTTATATAGCCTGGGGGCGTGGCACTGGCTACTTTTCCAAAAATTGATATAGCCTGAATCGCACACAACAATTTTCTCAACCAATCTTGAAAGTTTAAAAGAGATCGACCATAAACTTTGGACATTATTGAAGTACAAACAAAACACAAAAAATGTGGGCGTGGGACCGCCCACTTTTCCCAAATTATATACATCTTGACTAAAGGACACACATATCCAAAAATCTTTAATTTAGACCTAATACGTTCAGAGTTATGAAGAATTTAAATTTTATATAGCCTGGGGGCGTGGCACTGGCTACTTTTCCAAAAATTTATATAGCCTGAATCGTACACAACAATTTTCTTAACCAATCTTGAAAGTTTAAAAGAGATCGACCATACATTTTGGACATTATTGAAGTACAAACAAAACACAAAAAATGTAGGCGTGGCACCGCCCACTTTTCCAAAATTACATAAATCTTGACCAAAGGACACACATATCCAGAAATCATTAATTTAGACCAAAGATGTTCAGAGCTATGAAGAATTTAAATTTTATATAGCCGGGGGGCGTGGCACCGCCTACTTTTCCAAAAATTTATATAGCTTAAATCGTACACAACAATTTGCTTAACCAATCTTGAAAGTTTAAAAGAGATCGACCATAAACTTTGGACATTATTGAAGTACAAACAAAACACAAAAAATGTGGGCGTGGCACCGCCCACTTTTCCAAAATTATATAAATCTTGACCAATCGACACACATATCCAAAAATCATTAATTTACACCAAATATGTTCAGAGTTATTGTAGTTTTATATAGCCTGGCGCGTGGCACCGCCCACTTTTCCAAAAATTAATATGGCCTATGCTTTAACCCATGATCCCAAGAATATACTGTGAAAATTTCATAAAAATCGGTTGAGTACTTTGGACGCCCATAAATCTGTGTGTCATTCATTCATTCATTTTTATTTATAAGATACATATATGGGCAAGTCTCAGATAAGGTCCCCCTACAACAAAAATTTAAATGGTTAAAAATAAGAGCTTTTTACTAAAATTAATTAGACAAACTAACACAATAATATAGTCTGTAGTAATTACAGCTAGATTATGTGGTTTTTATGAAGCTGGTGACGGCATGCTGAGAGATAAGTAGAACTAGTAAGGAAGTCTAAGTTCGGGTGTAACCGAACATTAAATACCTAGTAGTGATCTGTTGCGTTATCCCAATTAACTCAGGTCTATTTTAATACCTGAAAAGGTGGTATAAAACAACTGATTGTTTTCGATTAAAAACACTTCTGTTGTAAGTGGTAAATTAAATTATCACTAAATAACAAAATATAAATAGTTTTGCATGGGGCTTATGAAAGGTATGAAAATAAAAAAAATTAATAAAAAAAAAGGCAATAGGGAGTTAACTACTTTCCCGTAAATCTTGCTTGTTTGTCATTCGATTTGCATAATTTTTGGCAGGAGTATACTACATACTATTGGGAAGCATCTCACTAACTTTCATTGAAATACCTTCTTGAAATTTCAAGCAATCGCTTTTGAAAATAACAGACCTTTTTTGCTGAAAAGTGGGCGGCGCCACGCCTACTTCAACAAAATCCACAAAATTTGTTTGCAGTTTAGTTTTTCTTAAAAAGCTTATTAAGTGTGTAAAATCTTATATATATAACTTATACAGTTATGGAAATATCGCGATTTTAATTTTACGAAGAAATTTTTCAGAGCTGTGTTCAAAAAGTGGGCGTGTCCGTTCACCGATTTTGTTTATTTTTACAGCAAAGAGTTAGATTTATATGTTGAACACTTTCTTCAAATATCGTTTTAATAAATCAATTTTTACCGGAGTTATGGCATGGAAAGTTTTGTGGAATTATCCCCCATAAAGGGGCGGGGCCACGCCCATTTTTGCCTGCACACCAAATATTATCCTTATAGGTGTATTATGTACTGAATAATCACTCTTTCTGTATTTTCGAAAATATTATATATATTGAAAGTGGGCGTGGCTTTTAACCGATTTTGCCTATTTTCAATAGCGCTCCGAGATAAGTGAAAAGGAACCTGCATACTAAATTTCATTGAGATATCTCAAGATTTACTCAAGTTATCGTGTTCACAGACGGACGGACGGACGGACGGACAGACGGACGGACGGACATGGCTCAATCAATTTCTCTTTTCCTCCTGAACATTTTGATATATATAAGTTAATATCTATCTCGATTCGTTTATGCCGTTACATACTACCGTTAGGCCAATGAAGTTAATATACCTTGTGTGCGAAGCACTACTAGGTATAAAAATGATAAAAATACGAAAAAGCTGATGTGCAACTGATTACTTCTTGAAAGCAGTAATACTGGAAGCCTGAACCATAAGTTGCAAACAAAATGCTTCCAACCGAAGCAATAAATATTATATTATTTAGATGATTTTGACAGTTAATATGTTCTTGTGTTGGAATTACTATATGTAATCTTTATTACAAAAGTGGTGGAAAAATTTGTCGCGTCCGCTATGTCGCGTCCGTTACAGGACTTTCGCTTATTATCCGATGTTCTGAAAACATATTTCAGATTTCGTAAATCCTCGAAGGAAGGGTCTTCTTTGACCTTTAATTTCTCATCTAAGGAATATAAATGTTCCCCTAAACTTCGCTAAGTTTTACGTACTTTCACAAGCATTAAAAAAACTACTTCCATTTCTTGTCGCGTCCGAACAGCATTATATATGGATATATATAAGTTGTTAAATGTTAAGGGTCCAAAAAATTTGTATGGAATGAAGCATTGTGGTTGTGCTTTGAACACATTATGATATCCCCTAATTCTGCTGCCTATGATTCATTTTATCCAGGGTTAAATGCGTACGAATGTCGCGTCCGTTACACAGGACTTACCCATATATAATGGCGGCCTCCAGGGTGTGGAGGTAGTGTTGTCGGCCTACCACACCGAAGGTCCGGGTTCGAGCCCTGGTACAGGTTAAATCAAAAAGTGGTTTGAAACGTCAACGCAAACGTCATTATAGCTGTGCAGTTGTTTTTGATTGTGCTGTGTTTAAATTGTGGAAATTAAATAAAGCTAACTATCTTTTTGATCTTTACTTGTGATAAAAATAAGTGCAAAGACTTAGTGTTGAATTGTGAAAACGTGAATTTTAACCTTTTGAAATTAATTTACCTTAACTTTTTGTATTTGCCGAGTCATTTTTGCATTGTGTATTTGTTGCAGTTTGATTGGCTTAGTTTCTTGCATTTTGTTTTTGGTTTTTTCGTTACTTTGCTCTTTACTTTTATCACAGCTGTTTGCGTGGTTTGTGAAGTGTCAGAACCAGTGACTCTCAAACTGTTCGCTCCAAACTTGTAGTGTTGCATTTTGTTAACCTGCTTTTCAAACTTTTAGTAACAGCTTTTATTTTAACTAATTTTTTCGTTTCTTAAACTAACGTTTTGGTTTCTTCAACTTTATATCTTATTTTCTCTTCGTTACATATATATTCCTACACAAAAAAAAATGTCCTGTATATACGTTAACTGCCAAATAAAAAGTGAATCCGAACGCTACTTGTCTTGCTGGCTTTGTGATGGGCTCGTCCATATTAAATGTGCTGGTTTGACGGGTAGAGTTGCAGATTTTATCAATGATGGGAAGACGGGTGTACGTTGGTCCTGATTAAAGTGCAGATACACTGATGTAGACCTCTTTAGACTTTTTAGGGAAACTCGTAACGCTTTCTCTGAAATAGGCAAAGAAATCTGCAGCATAACAGAGAAGTTCAAGCATTACGATGACTTGTTCAAGTCATTTAAGTGTTTGGACGGCTCTTCTGCTGTTAAGGAGAAAAGCATTAATTGTGGTAGTTTACCTAGTTTGCCTATTGCTGTAAGTCCAGCCCCCACTCAGATTATTCCTGCACCTCAAGCCTTTGAGTTGATTAACTTGGCTTCGCCGGGTCCGGAAGCCGTCGCTCCTTCCACTTCCAAGGCTCCTAAAAGAAACCTTGCTGTTCAGACCCGTTCTATGTCAAGTCAACCAACAGTCAAGAAGCTGATTGTGGTCCCTGCGAAAAAGTTTGTTTTTGTGTCCAGGTTCGAGAAGGACACTTTCGCTGATGACATTAAGTCTTATGTTAAATCTAAAATTAAAGCTGACGGTATGATAATAAATAAGTTTAAATTTAAATACGATAGAACCGTATCATCATTTAGGATTGATGTTTTTCAGTCCGATTTAGATGCTATTTTGGATAGCTCTTTCTGGCCACCTGGGGCTTTGGTTCGGGAATTTTTGTTTAAGCCGAATGCCCCAAATTTAACGAAGGTCCCTAGTCAGAGTATCGATCAGAATACCGATCCAAAAAACGTAAAGTAAATTCTGCCTTTAACATTTATTATCAGAATGTTAGAGGTTTGAATACCAAGCTAACGGATTTCTATCTTAAAACGATCAATTGTAACTACAATATTATTGCCTTTACCGAAACTTGGTTAAAACCGCATGTCTTTGATTCGGAAGTTTTTTGCGACGGATATCAAACGTATAGAAAGGATCGCTTGAACAGAACCGGTGGTGGCGTCTTGGTGGCTGTAAGATCTTCATTACCATCTGAAGATGTATATATACCCTCCATTGAAAACATTGAGTTTAAGTGCATCCGAGTCCTGTTAGGCAGCGGATATATTTATATTGCTGTTTGCTACATTCCACCGTCATCTGATTTATCTGTGTATATGCACCACATTTCTCTTTTAAATGGTGTTCATTCTATGTTTAAACCGTCCGATTCATTTATTGTTTTGGGGGACTTTAATCTTCCATACATCTCGTGGAGCAAAATTAATAATAGTATTGTGCCAATCTCGGCTAAGCTTAATAACAATGAGTTTTTGGATGAAATTACCAACCTTTGTCTTAGCCAAATTAATGTTATCCCAAATATGTTTGGTAAAGTTTTGGATTTAGCCTTCGTCGATGACCTGTCTAAATTTTTTATAAATAGGTGGGATCCTCTAGTGTTACCTGAAGATGTTTACCATCCCCCTCTGGAGATAGTCTACGAAACCATAAGCAATGAGGGGAAGTGCATTAAGAAACCTTGCACCTCTAATATAAAATTTGATTTTCCGAAAGCCAATTTTAACTAGTAAGGAAGTCTAAGTTCGGGTGTAACCGAACATTAAATACCTAGTAGTGATCTGTTTTGGTATCCTAATTTACTCAGGTCTATTTTAATACATACCTGAAAATTTGTTATAAAGGCAACTGATTGTTTTCGATAAAAACACTTCTGTTGTGAGTGGTAAATTAAATTATTACTAAATAACAAAATATAAATACCTTTCCTCATGTTCATGAAAGGTATGAAAATAAAAAAAAGGCAGTAGGGTGTTAACTACTTGCCCGTAAATCTTGCTTGTTTGTTATTCGATTTGCGTAATTTTTGGCAGGAGTATACTACATACTATTGGGAACCCTCTCACAAAATTTCGTTGAAATACATTCTTGAAATTTCAAGCAATCGCTTTTGAAAATAGCAGAGCTTTTATGATAAAAAGTGGGCGGCGCCACGCCTACTTCACCAAAATCCACAAAATTTTTGTACAGTTCAGTTTTGCTTAAAAGGCTTATTATGTGTGTAAAATCTTATTTATATAACTTATACAATTATTGAAATATCGCGATTTTAAGTTTACGAAGAAATTTTTTAGAACTGTGTTCAAAAAGTGGGCGTGTCCGTTCTCCGAGTTTGTTTATTTTTACAGCAAAGAGTAAGCTTTATATGCTGAACACTTTCTCTAAATATCGTTTCAATAAGTCAATTTTTACCGGAGTTATGGCATGGAAAGTTTTGTGGAATAATCCCCCATAAAGGGGCGGGGCCATTCCCATTTTCCCACGAACACTTCAGAGGTGAAATAGAAATTATATACAGCTAGTTTAAGCAAAGTTATAGCATATTCAATATATCTATGATCCTTTTCAAAATCTTTCGTATAAAATTGGGCGTGGACCTAACCCGATTTCGCTAATTTTTTTTCGAAATATTGCCTGTGTGCTGAATTTTATTTTGCTATCTTAAGCGGTTTTTGATTTATGATTAATAATATTTCCAAATTTGACTATATCAAAAGTGGGCGGTGCCACGCCCCTTTTTAAAAATTTCTTCAAAAATGTATTTGTTGCCTTAACGCTAAAGTGCACACCAAATATTATCCTTATAGGTGTATTATGTACTGAATAATCACTCTTTTTGTATTTTCCAAAATATTATATATATAGAAAGAGGGCGTGGCTTTTAACCGATTTTGCCTATTTTCAATAGCGCTCGGAGATAAGTGAAAAGGAACCTACATACCAAATTTCATTGAGATATCTCAAGATTTACTCAAGTTATCGTGTTTACAGACGGACGGACGGACGGACGGACGGACATGGCTCAATCAATTTCTCTTTTCCTCCTGAACATTTTGATATGTATAAGTCAATATTTATCTCGATTCGTTTATGCCGTTACATACTACCGTTAGGCGAATGAAGTTAATATACCTTGTGTGCGAAGCACTACTAGGTATAAAAAGTTAAATGAAGAACTATCTAAGATAATATGGACAATGAGGATGTTGAGCTTTGCGTTTTACATTTTAATAATACTATTTATAATCTTTTCGAAAAGTATATACCTAAGCGAATCTGCATTTATGATGAGCCAGCTCAGGCCTGGTTTACTAAAGAGCTTAAAGCATTAAAAAATAAAAAGTCGCGTCTTTTCAAAATGTACAAGAAAACGGGTTTACATTCAGATTATATACAGTATTCTATTATACGTCATAGATATTTAGAACTAAATAAAAAGTGTTATAGAGATTATATTTGCAAAATGAAAAAGCAAATTTGTTGCAACCCTAAATCATTTTATGGTTTTGTAAACTCTAAACGCCAAGTAAAAGGGTTCCCTTCAACCATGAAATTCAGGGATGGCATCTCCAGCAACAACCTAGAGATAGCCAATTTATTTGCTCAATTCTTTAAGTCTAATTATTCTATTGCAATCAATGCACCACCTAACAACTATCCATATCAACCACATTCAAGTCATTCAATCCATGTTCCTAATTTAAACTCGGAAGATGTTTTATTACATCTCAAGACCTTGAAGGAATCATTTCCTGGTCCTGATTTAATACCGACATGCTTTCTTAAAAAGTGTGCTGAACACATATACCAACCGTTGACCGAACTGTTTAATCTTTCTTTACAGTGTGGCGTTTTCCCGGCTTCATGGAAAGAGTCTTTCCTTATACCTCTTTATAAAAATGGCAGTAGGTCATCGATAGAAAACTATCGTGGTATTGCAAAACTCTCGGCTATTCCCAAATTATTTTGCAAGGGTAAATCAACAGCAACCAACTTTTTTGAATTCACAACCCACGTGTCGAATGGATTTAGAGATAATCTCAACACCGACGTCACTTACACAGATTTTAGTAAAGCATTTGACAAAGTTTGCCACTCTCTACTAATTCACAAGCTCGATCTGGTTGGTTTCCAACCGGGCCTCACCCGTTGGATCTCCTCCTATCTCTCTGAAAGAACTCAAAGAGTAATTTTTAAAGATTCCGTTTCTAACATTATCGATGTATCCTCTGGTGTTCCTCAGGGCAGCCATCTTGGCCTGGTTCTGTTTTTGATTATCATAAATGAGATCTGTACAACAATAAAGTATTCAAATATCTTGATGTATGCTGACGATGTAAAACTATTTAAGTCATATGCGTCCGCGGAAGATCGGTCTTTGCTTCAAATGGATTTAGAGTACTTAGTTACGTGGTGCAATGTAAACTATATGCCGCTAAACTTAAAGAAATGTAAATTTATGTGTTTTTCATGTAGAGGTATACAGCCAGCTTCTTATGCAATTAATAACCACAGTATTGAAAATGTTAATGTTTTTGTTGACTTAGGCATAACGATGAACTGCAAACTTAGCTTCAGTCCGCATATTGAGGCAACAGTCAATAAGGCTAGAGGTGTTTTAGCTTTTGTGAAAAGGTGGTCAAAAGAATTTAGTGACCCATATGTTACTAAAACTCTTTTTACTACCTTGGTTAGACCGATATTGGAGTATGGCTCGATTGTGTGGAGTCCGCGTTATCAAGTTAATATAGACAAGCTAGAATCAATTCAAAAACAGTTCCTACTTTTTGCCTTGAGAAACCTACAATGGGATTCAATGTACAGTCTTCCACCTTATAATAGTCGGTTAAAACTTATCGATCTCCCAGCTCTTTCTAGTCGTAGGGAAATGCTTGGTGTAATTTTTATGGTAAAATTAATAAACGGACACATTTCAAGTCCATTTCTTTTAAATGAAGTTAAATTTAATATTCCCTCCCGAGCTTCAAGACATTTCAAACCTATTTTTTTGAAGCAATGTAGAACCAATTTTCAATTGCACGAACCTTTTCAGTGTTTATGTGAAAAATATAACTCTCACTCTTGTAATTTTGATACTTCGGACTAGCTTTTTATAATAAAAAAATCTGTTCTTTCTCTCTCAACTAATTACTTATGTTTATGTATTTTAATCTCTTATGTATGCACCTTATTCGGCTGATGAAGTTTATCTGTAGCTGAACAGTTTGAGGTCTCGACGCTTAACAAACCTCCGCCTTTCAAACACTCGGCAAATTTGATCCGCGCGTTATGCGGATGCGCCCCTCGTGCCAGTTGGGCGGGATGGTGGGTAATCCGTCCGGAAAAATTTCAAAAGTGGCACCCCACAAATTGGAAGAGAAGCTCGGCGCAAAAATCTCCTAGGAGGTTGATGATATAACTGTTGTATATGGCGCCATATATGTATATCTATCTTATAAATAAAAATGAATGTGTGTCTGTGTGTCCTTTATAGGCGTCCAAAGTACTCAACCGATTTTTATGAAATTTTCACAGTATATTCTTGGGATCATGGGTTAAAGCATAGGCTATATTAATTTTTGGAAAAGTGGGCGGTGCCACGCCCCCAGGCTATATAAACTCTGAACATATTTGGTGTAAATTAATGATTTTTGGATATGTGTGTCGATTGGTCAAGATTTATGTAATTTTGGAAAAGTGGGCAGTCCCACGCCCACATTTTTTGTGTTTTGTTTGTACTTCAATAATTTCCAAAGTTTATGGTCGATCTCTTTTAAACTTTCCAGATTGGTTCAGAAGATTGTTGTGTACGATTTTGGCTATATCAATTTTTGGAAAAGTAGGCGGTGCCACGCCCCCAGGCTATATAAAACTACAATTCTTCATAGCTCTGAACATATTTGGTCTAAATTAATGATTTCTGGATATGTGTGTCCTTTGGTCATTATTTATGTAATTTAGGAAAAGTGGGCGGTGCCACGCCCCCTTTTTTTGTGTTTTGTTTGTACTTCAATAATGTCCAAAGTTTATGGTCGATCTCTTTTAAACATTCCAGATTGGTTAAGAAAATTGTTGTGTACGATTCAGGCTATATAAATTTTTGGAAAAGTAGGCAGTGCCCCGCCCCCAGGCTATATAAAATTTAAGTTCTTCATAGCTCTGAACATATTGGGTCTAAATTAAAGATTTTTAGACATGTGTGTCCTTTAGTCAAGATTTATATAATTTGGGAAAAGTGGGCGGTGCCACGCCCCCACTCTTTATAAAATTTAAATCATCGTAACTTTGAATATGTTTGGGCTAAACTAATGATTTTTGGATATGTGTGTCCTTTATATCTTATAAATAAAAATGAATGTGTGTCTGTGTGTCATTTATGGGCGTCCTAAGTACTCAACCGATTTTTATGAAATTTTCACAGTATATTCTTGGGATCATGGGTTAAAGCATAGGCTATATTAATTTTTGGAAAAGTGGGCGGTGCACCGCCCCCAGGCTATATAAAACTACAATTATTCATAACTCTGAACATATTTGGTCTAAATTAATGATTTTTGGATATGTGTGTCCCTTGGTCAAGAATTATATAATTTGGGAAAAGTGGGTGGTGAGACGCCCACATTTTTTGTATTCAGTACTTTGTTTTTACTTCAATAATGTCCAAAGTTTATGGTTGATCTGTTTTAAACTTTTCCAATATGTTAAAATCTTCGTTGGGTACGACATACATAGGCTACATTTGTAAACTTTTTGCAAATGTGGGCAGTTCCAAGACCACAAGCTAAGTAGTATTTCAATTCGTTATATCTATCCCTGAATGTATTTGCTTTAGTGAGATTTTAACGTTCTTAAATCTTAATCAAAGCATATAATTTTTCTTTTTTGTTATTGCCGTTTATACATATCCAGAGTATTATAGGATTTTAATAAAATCATAATAGTGGCGTTATGTGGATATAGGATATAATTAAATAAATACTAACTACACATCTGCTCAGCGCATAATGGTTTTTGTCATACTCATTGAGGTCAAAAGATCCGTTTTTTGAGTTGGACATCCAAAAAATTTATTTCTTTATACCAAAGAAGTTAAATCCAGAAATATTGTATACCCTAAAGCACTGCAATATATGAAATATTAAAAATTAATAGAAAAATATTTGAAAATGTATTTCTAGGGAAGTCACTGGTCAGGCAGAACAACGTCTGCCGGGTCTGCTAGTATATATATATAATAAAACTAGCTCAAGCAACATCAGATTCGTTACTTTAATATTTTTTGGCAATGTTAGAACAAATTATGGTAGGAATGCGCCCCTGATTCGGGCTGTTATTGAATTAAATTGAATCTCTAATTCTATTGATCTTGATTTTTCTGCCTCGAAATCATGTTTTGTTAATATTTTAAATTCGACTACCTGATTGTTATGGGTACACTTATTGATAAAAAGGTTTTTCTATATTTCCTATGGTCTGTAAGGACTTTTGTAATGTTCATTGACTAATTAAATCAATATATTTTTGAGGCATTATGTAAGACGCATTAAGCTGATAAGTTTAAGCTCCTGTTTATCTACCAATGTACCAGAAAAAAAGTTATTCTTGTGGTTCGATGTTCCAAAAAATTTTTTTTGCCAAATATTTGGGATTTGCCCATATGGCTGATTCCTTGGAAACTGATATATGAGCATTTCCGTAGAATGGTCAACCAGAGCAAAAATTTTAAATGTTAATAAAAATAAATTCTTGTTTAACCCTGCTATACAAAATTACCCAAATTTTTATAAATATAAAGCTTTGGAAGTTGATTTAAATTTTTTTTTTATGAAAAATTGGGCTTGAAACATGAACAATTTTTTTTTTCATTTCCAGCCAGTTTTAAAGGATTGTTTCATTTCAATTTTTTCACATGTTCGACTTATACTAGCGATCCTTTTTTGCAACAAAATACCCCCATGAATATCAGTTAAGACCATCAAAATGAAAGAAGAGTGAACGACGATGTCTTAACTGTAAATTTTTATTGAAACTTTTACCTCTGCCTGGATCGTACGTTCGCGACCAAAAAAATACATTTTTTGTTACCACTTCTAAAGGAGTGTAAGGAAATGTATAGAACTACATTTCTAAAGCCGGTTGAGTGCACTTAATTGAAAACCAAAACTACTTCTCTTGAAGGGTTTACCAAACCTTTTTTTTTAATTCTCAAAGTTGCGTACGTTCGCGACCGTTTTGCATTTGATATATTTTTTCCTACCAAAAACTGAAGCAAGAAAAAAAGAGGTTGTTAATATACTTTTTTTGCATGGTTAATAATGGATCATAGGGTTTTGAATAATTTTAATGAAGTTATTCATAAATTTTCCAACCATACATTAAAGTGAGTATACTTTATGTTATGCAAGCCACTTTCGAGTCTTACGGTGGGAGCCGCGGGATTTCAGTAGAGTCTAATAATTTATGCTATCTTCTTTCTTTATAAATACAACATATAAGATTTAAACTTGTGAATTAAGTGTTCCTATTCATATAATTTGTAAAACATTATGCCGAAAATAGGAAAAGAAAGTGTATGGAAAAATCGTACGTTCGCGACCGGTATTTAAGCGTATATATAAAAATGTACTGAAGATATTTTAAAGCTAAATAAACGAAAAGAAAGTCACTTTATGCCACTTCAATATGTTATCAACCATTTTGAAAAAATCCATTCCATTTCGCTGAATTTTGAATTTTTCCAGTTGCACAAAAAAGTCACTTCCATTATGCGTACGTTGGCGACCACATGTTTATTGCCCCCACAGTCTAAACTAAAAATCGAACAAACCTGCCTCTTGCACCTAAAATTGACCTTCCAAAATGCTATCAAAGTAGCAAAAAAAAAAAACAAAAACCTATGTTTACTTTGTTTTTTGGCCCATAAACGCGTAAGAACGTACTGTTCGCGACCGTGGAAACACCCATATTTCATATCGACTTATTGTGAAATTTCAATGTTACGATAAATAACTTTTGAAAGTGTATACAGTGTAAATTGGGTATAAGGAATAGCCCCTGCCCCTGATTCGCATTGCGCTACAACTTAACCCATTAACGCCCACTGTACCCATACGAGTACACTTATTCAAATATCGAAAAATGCATTCTAAATATCGAAAATATATAGTTTTGCTACAAATATGACATAAACTGCTATGAACGCAAGCAAATTATTCAGTTTCATATTTAAAATCTTAACAAAAATTGTGACATTTCATGTTTAATCTATTCTCATCTTAATATGGCTGGATATTATTGGACTTTCGTTAGAAATTCGATGTGTGCCACCAAGGTCTATATATGTTCTAATTTTCAAGGAAAAATTACACCGAGTTTAGAAGAAAAGCTGTGATAAAGTTGTGACATGAGAAAGTGTGACACATATATTAAACGCAATATCTTTCCAACCCGTATTCAAAATGGGAGCTGCTCCAGCACAGTTTGATGTTGGCATTACACTGGACATGTGTCAAAAAAATTAACATTATATTTTAATTAATATTCGTACACTATTACTGCGACCACCATTTTCTAATTTTTTACAAAACTGGAGAACAAAGTTTAGACCTCTGTAGGACCCTAGTCAAGCAAATTGTTTTAAAAACAATGGTGGCTTATTTTTTACGCTCTTTATCCTCTTTCAAAGCTTGATCATGCAAAGTACAAGACCTCAGCAAAGGGACACTATAAATTATGACTTTTTTTCTTTCTTTTTTGTGTTTTCTAAAGTAGCCCATGCTAATAAATGATTAAATTTCGCACTTAATTTATATGACTCGATGAGATATATAAGACTGCATATCAGTTTATTAAAAAAATGTCGGTTTGTTATAACTTTTTGACATTAAAGTCGGTGAACACAAAGATATCAGTTTCCAAGGAATCCGCCATATAGAGGACGTGGCACCTCCCATACAAATAAATTTTTTCATAGTGCATATCTCTGTAAGTATTTAGGTTGAATCACTGAAATTTGGTGAGGGGATATATGAGATTACTATGAACCACCTCCAAAAAAATTTATATCTCTAAAAATATCCAGGTTAGACCCTTACATTTTGATTAGGGATTATATGAGAGCAGTCCCTTACACCTGAATGAAAACTGGGGCTAGCGAAAAAAGGGGGCGTGGCAACTCCCATACGAATATAATTTTTCATAGTCCATATATCTGTAAATCGGTTAGGGGCTATACGGGATTTATTCCTAACACCTGCATGAAAACAGAGGATAATGAAAAAGGAGACCTCGCACCTCCCTCACAAATAAAATTTTTCATAGTCCATATCTCTGGAAGTATTTCGGTGAGACCACTAAAATTGGAAAGGTGTTATATGAGACTACTCCCTACCACTTCCTAAAAACACATACATACACTCTATAAATATTCAGGGGATACCACTGAAATTCCATTGGGGGATAAATGAGATTAATCCCTAACACCCGCATGAAAACTGGGAATAACGAAATAGAGGCCGTGGCACCTCCCCTACTAATGAATCTTTTCATAGCCTATAATTCTGGAAGTATTTAGACTAGACCTATGGAATTCGGTAAGGGGTTATATAATTTAATTTGTTTTATTTACATTGCTTATTTTTTATAGAATTGTGGGGTGAACTCCACGGGTATAAGCTAGTATAATATACCCAGGGTCGTGTTCTGCGATACCTGAACCTATCGAGAATGTTCCATAGACATCGACATTAAACTGTTAATTAAGGAAACAAAATATGTGTGTGTATCAACGCCCACTTTTCCAGAATTATGTAAATCTTTACTAAGAGAGATCCTTAAAAAATTCAATGCAAAACACTTCTTCAATACTATTTACGAAAACAAATTACGACCGTATTGATGTTATATTTCATAATTTCCGGACTCAAAATAATAACTTAATAACATTTGTTAGTTTGTTTAGGTTATGTTATATTTGTTGACATGTTATACTGTACAAAAAAACTGGTTTCTCCCACATTTGACCCATGATTTAATAACTAGAGGTTAGCTCTGTAGTGACAGATTTTGACAATTGATACCTGAACCTATCGAGAATGTTCCATAGACATCGACATTAAACTGTTAATTAAGGAAACAAAATATGTGTGTGTGGCAACGCCCACTTTTCCAGAATTATGTAAATCTTTACTAAGAGATATATATATCAAAATATTATTTAAATTTTCTTAAAAAATTCAATGCAAAACACTTCTTCAATACTATTTACGAAAACAAATTACGACCGTATTGATGTTATCTTTCATAATTTCCGGACTCAAAATAATAACTTAATAACATTTGTTAGTTTGTTTAGGTTATGTTATATTTGTTGACATGTTATACTGTACAAAAAAACTGGTTTCTCCCACATTTGACCCATGATTTAATAACTAGAGGTTAGCTCTGTAGTAACAGATTTTAACAATTGGCGCCATCTTGCTCCCTGAAAAATTGTCATTTACATTTATAGAAATTATTTCAAAATAGCACCCAAGGCAAATTAAACAAGGTAGAATTGACAACTGAAATATTTTTTTTTGTAGGAGTTCTTACTTCAAAAAAGTATAAACCAACGAATTTACCCTTACTGGCCCATGTACAATATTTGGGCCCCATACAATTTTTGTTTTAGAAGTTAAACCGCATTTGCAAAAAAAATTATTAATATAGATATTCATAAACTATCTAATAAGCTCACTTTTGCCCCCAAGTGCTACTTTGGAGTCTACCTCTTTAAAGACCTTGACAGCAAAGAACAAGCGTACATGCATATGTCTTTAATATAGCATCGATTTGGGTCACTGTTTACGACTATCATCAAATTCTAAAAAATGTTGGGAGGAGTATCAAAGTCACTTTTCGGTTCAAATGAAAATCGGCTTCCGGAGAATAAATACTGTTGTTATTTTGAAAAATATATGCAAAAATCCGAAGAACTTTTGTGTGAATTACATCTTGAGTTGCCGACTATTGTTTCATTAGTTTGCAAATATCTTGCAAACTACTCCAAAAAATTGATCTCGTAATCGGATTATTATTTATGGGTACTGGGCGCGTCTATTGATACCTCTCCCGGCAATTTTTGGACGTGTTTTAGCACTCGGTTTCAGTCGTAAACAATTAGCACGATTTGGTGTTCTCAAATAAAAATAACAAACTGATAAAAATGAGAAATTTTAAATCGAACGGGTTAACATTTTTTTTCATTTGACGTTAAAACTCCTACAGCAAAGAGAGAACTGTCAAGTTCGCTACTACTTTGTTTAATATACTTTGATAGCACCTAAAAATGTATTATATTACAAACATTTTAAAAAGGTTTGTTTCAGAAAATATATTCATTTACGTTATTATTTAGATCGACTTTTGGGAGATCTAATGGTGTACGTTTAAAACGCGATTTCCGTTATTTAGCAACTGCTGTGATTCGATTTCTGTTATTTTTGACAAAACTTGGTTACTATTATCCAGCTTTGATAATCAGTTTTGGCTTAGATTATATATAAAGAAACAGTTTTAAGTCAACTTCTGTGCCAACTGTGAGTGAACAAATAGGAGCCAATCTTGCCTCATTAAAGCTTTTCACTTTATTAAACACTTGGTAGGTTGTCTTTATGTCCTAAAAAGAATTCAGTTCGTTCTTATTATTAAAAACCTCCGCCCTCTAGTCTGAAGCATAAATTTGCAATTATTCTTAATTTGAGTTAACAAGTTTAGTGTATTAACCATTGAAGGCTCTAATTTTGACCGAAACCACAATATTTAGCAATCCATGTTAACCGAATGAGCCGAAAATTGTCTTACCAACATTTTTATATTAGATGATTTATGCTTCTGGAAAGAGCGCAAAGATGCGTACATATTTTGATTGTAGATACGTATGTGCATATATCTTTATTTTAAATTTTCTTGAAGCAGTGACCCGTTTTTATTGTTTTTTAATTGATATTAGAGAAAGTTTGCACTGATTTATACAGTGATGGTATGTGATGGCATGTTCTTATGTTTCATTTAGTTGACTTTGTGAAATGTTTACTACAAGTTTTCTACTATTTTGATTTTTCTAATACCATTTCCTTGACAAATTCAAAACATACTCCTACTTTTTTTGTTCAGCAAAAAGAAACCCAGAAAATGGGAGTGTCAAAATTAAACGTCAGCTACAGAGCCAACCTCTATAATTGAATCATGCATTTGACCTATCTATTTATCTACGGCATAAATTATAACTTTAATTTAAAATTAAAATTTGTAATGTTGGCCTTTTTCTTAAGTCTAGAGTACGCGACTGTGTGTAATTTGAAATGATGACAACTTACTCATCAACTTGCAATAAAAGTGAGCACCAACGTCTTGATAATACCACCCATCGTAGGGAGTTAGTGGACGTCCAACCCCCCACTGAAGTTGGAGGTAACCAAAGGAGTTTCAGAAGCAGTACTGGAGGTAATGCCTGCAGCACTCACTGTAGATCACCAGCAGAATGCGAAGCACAGTTTTTATACGTAAGTGGTGAGAGTATCACTCTTGGTTCAAAAAATTGCAGCAATGGTATTACATCCAGAGGCTCTTATCAGTCGCATAGCAAGCCTCCTAAAGCAGGAACCGATGACCCAGTCAATTATTATTTGCCACCGCCATCACCTGCGCCAAATAGTGACCGATATATTATGGAAGTAATGTCACCACAATCTATTCAAGCTGCTTGTTTTGACAAGTACACCTCATATTACGATTCTAGATGCAGCACTAATAGACAAGTTGGAAATTTTAATGCACATCAACAATCTCCGCATCAATCTTTACGTCATCAACCGCAGGCAACTCAAATATATTCAGCCACATCAATTTCACCGCTGGATGCGAACGGAACTTGTGCCAGCAATTATAATGAATCATATGTAAGTAGTTTGAAACAGTGTTCCATGAAGCAAAGTTCCCGATTTCGAGTGTCGGATCGATTTCGAGAGGTGCCTGCTTCTAATTTACTTATATTAAATAGCCCATCTAGCATTGTTAGTAGTGAACACATTTATGCAACTACAACAGATGAAAGTTCAGTGCCTCCAGTCCGATACATTCCATCTGCAAACTATTTAACACAAAATCCTCCTTTTCTAACCAGAGACACATATACATACCTTAGATCAACAGTTCATACCCCGGTGAAGAGATATATCCCAACGCCACCAAATGAGTTATCTGCTGATATAACGATGCAAACTTCCAAACCTACCCAACTTATGCCCAAAAAATGCGCCTATGGTGGAGGCAATAGTAATACGTCCTTAGTTAGTAACTGTCAGGGACTGCACAACAAATCGCGGTATATGAACACTATACCCAATCGACTTCGAGTGAAATGTTGCAAAGATGGATCTACAAACACAAATACCAGTAGGCCTCAGGCAGGCACAAAAAATAACTCGCATTTAACGCATACTCTGGAACATCGATCAATCGTTGCAGCCGAATATTCCGGAACTTCAACTCGCCCTTGCACCAAAAACAGCCACAATAACAACATCACTGGCAACACCACAAGTAATACCAGCGGCTCAATTAATTTGAAATCCACTGCCGGCCGGGATTCTTCACTCATCATCGTTCATAACCAACAATTGCCAAACAGTAATAATTTGGCGGCGATTAATGGTCAAAACAGCTCGTGTTTCTTATCCTCGACGACATCTCTTGGGGTTTGCCCTTCACCTTTCTCTGTGCCGTCTTTATCACTGAGTGAAACACCGGTCTCTTCCGCTGCCAACAACAACAATGAAAGCCAGCGAATTCTTGACAGCAGTCATTCGAACGCCACGATAAGTGGTATATATGCCAATAATATAAATGGTTTAACAAATGACTACCTTAAACGCACTCCCAGCTATGAATATGAAAACACAACTGTTGTAAGCGTGACATCCGACGGCCGAAACTGCTCGGCACCTGCATCGAAAATGGAGAGAGCAATTTCCAACAACAATGCTATAAGCTACAATAGCATAGCCACTGCAAACTCTGGATTAGCAACCACTTGTATGCATTGTAATACAGTGCGCCGAACTACAGGAGTTCACCAGACTACGCAGACTACAGATCCCATAAGCCCAACACCATTACAGCAGGCAGCTGGCGACATGAGTCTTATTGGTTTGGGTGTCTGCAAAAGTAATTTTGCACAATCTTCTGCAGATGAATCGACATTTGCTTCCACCCCGTCTATAAGCGAATCCCATAGTTCACCACTTCCTTCTTCAAATGGTGTTGTTCATAATGATGGATGTGGTCTCACGATCTTCCCTAGTAAGATTGATGAAAACAATAGTAGTACCTTTGTCATTGACCAAATGCAGCAACAAAAACAAACCGAACAAACCTTTGTTACGGCACACAAGTCACACCAACAAAAAAAGACAATTATAAGACAAAGCACGATCACAGAGAAACTTGAAGTTGTTGGAAACAGTTTATGCAGTCAGTCGGTTAGTAGTGAATGTCACTTACTTCAGGCGTCGCCATTACAACCGTCTCATCAGCAAAAGCAATCTATAAATAAATGTCAACAGCAACAATCTTTTCCAATTCAAGAACTCCGTGTGCAGGAGCGTGAAGAGCAGCAGGAGAACGTTCAAGACTATTCACAAAGAACACATTTAGCCCGATACATACAGAAAGAGATTTCTCGCTTTTTTGGGGTAGATGTGAGCACAGAAGCTGAGCAAGTTGTCATTTGGCAAGGGCGGCAACGTCGCCTAGCACTTCGGCGATTCGGGGCGTTGAGGAGTGAAAATGAACTACACTCTGAGATGACCAACATAAGGAATCACAATGGAGGACACAATCATATGTACTGCTATGATGCGGGCGGCTCTACTAGTCAACAATTCCATCAGCATCATCATTCCTCAGAGCGGCCTGATATATTGCCAGACCATGATACCGAAAGAGGCGATTTAAAAAGTCTGCAATGCTCAACCAATCAAAGTAATTTTCTATTTACCGACTTTCACGTAGGAGGTGATATCGAGCGTAAAGTGTCTGTTGCTTCAATGATTGTGTCGAGCGTAACCTTTGTACTTCGCATGCTTAATAAACAAGAACAAACGAGTATTCAAAGGAATGTTTCTCGCAGATTTACACCAACTGATATAAATAATTTTATGAATGTCAAAAATAGGGAGGAGATTGTTGAAGGTATATCAACGGTACAAGAAAATGATATGTATTTGGCTTCAAACGGCACTGATCAGGCTTCAGATAATACCAAACCAAATAGAAGAAACAATAATGTCATCGACATCAATATTCCGAAATCGCTGGCCCCAGAAACGAATATAAAACGAGATCAGAGTGGATCTGCACTAATTGGCAACAAAGGGGTAAAGATAATGGAACATCACCGTCAGATATACATATCGGAAAGAGTGCACGGTTGGCGCACTTCAGCTGTTATGGATACTAACACACGTACTACCACCATTATGAGTGGACAACAACAACCACCATCAAACAATAGTGAAAGAAAGGTATTTGGCTCTAGCACCTGCTCCTCTGACCATTCCAATAATGCTACAAATTTAGATGGATACGTCACGCCTACACTGTCAAACGGGTCAAGCACAAAAGGAACCATGGGTAATCGCATATCGGCAGAATTGATAGGCAGTGTGCTAGATAAATCACATCATCAAAGTAAAGTCGGGCTGTTTTCCCTTAATGATCTAGACGATCGTGATGATCACCGACCTTTTTTTACTTATTGGATCAACACGGTTCAGACATTAGTCCTACTACTGTCAGTTATCTGCTACGGTATTGGCCCCATTGGTATTGGTATTGAGAAGAAAACAGGCCAGGTATTGGTTAATAGCCTTAGTCTGCAAACTGTACAACACACAGAGCAGCGTAATATATGGATTGGGCCAAGTAGTAACGATTTGGTACATTTAGGAGCTAAGTTCGCTACTTGTATGCGGAGCGATGTTCGCGTAATGGATGTTATATTAAAAACACGTCGACAGGAGCGCGAAACAGCCTGTTGTATACGAAATGATGACTCTGGTTGTGTGCAAAGTTCTCAAACGGATTGTTCTCTACGAGGACTCTTCCCAGCTGTAAGTAAAAAAAAATCCGCAAAGAAACTCAAATTCCTTATTCGTGATAAAAATACATAGTCCTCATATTTCCCATTAGAAATCTATATCAACATGGAAGAAATGGTCTGCGGGTGAATCAGGTCCAGGTGGTCGAATTTCCGGATCAGTCTGTGGTCTCGATCCGAAATATTGCGATACACCAGCTTCAATATCACCCCACGAATGGCCAGATGACATCACAAAATGGCCGATCTGTCGCAAAACAAATTCCTTTTCACAGCGTTTCAGGTACAAAGATCATACCGCCGAACATATGGTTTGCGAAGTAATAGCTCATCCGTGTTGCACCGGCGTATATGGGGAATGTCGTATAACCACGCGTGAATATTGCGATTTTGTCAATGGCTACTTTCATGAGGAGGCGTCACTATGTTCGCAGGTTAGTTCACACTTTAAAACAATGACTTGTTATTATGTTCAGAAACCACATGTAACTAGAGACTTAGACGTTATAGCACAAATTTTATTACGAATAACAATGGTCTACAAATTCGAAGTTATTTTCTCCATAAGAAACGCGAAATTCGTATGTAAAACCACCCCTGATTCCAAGTCAAAGTACCGTTTTGAGATATTTACGATTTGTCGTTATGTAAAAAAAAGGACGTGTTGCACTCGAGGATTGTCGCGGTAAAGCTATTGCATATTATCAACTTATGCCAGGCCCGTACGCAGCGGTGGGGGTTTTGAATTTCAAAATGCTCCCCTGCGCACATACATAGTTTTATTATTTTATTTGCAACAACAAAAATCAAAGCGATCAACTATGTAAATAATTACTGTACTAATCTAAACAGCCACAAAGGCAATTATGTACAGCGTGTGTGTGTGTTGGTGTGCACCAATTAGCATGCACGTCATCTGGCGTTTCCAGTGCCATCTACAGCGCAGTAGTGAAGATAAACAAATACAACAATCAATATTCGCGTAACATTTTTCGAACCTTTTATCCGTTCCTTTTTTTTATTTAGGTGCCAAGCCCGCGTGTAACTTTTTATAAGCAACTCGGAAAGGTTTTCTGCACACAAATACCATGGATCCACGTCCGACTTGGGATCGGACTTGGGTCCTTTTTCGGGATTTTGATCATAATTTTTCACTGAAACAAAAAATTAAAAAAGCGCTCCGGGATTCCTGATCCTGCAACCAATACACTTTTTTTAAGCCCTCTCCCATAATCTTTAAAATTTCTTTGCAGTTGACCCCTAAAGGAAACAAGTACCAATGCTTTTTGGCTATAAAATCCCCAATTCATGATGTAAGCAACATCGTTTGTTTTTCTCCGGCGGGGAATAAACTCAGAGCAGCACTACAAAAATTTGAAGAGACATGTTTTTGAAGGTTCTAATGATAGCCTCTACATTCATCGCGCCATAGTTCTTTTTAGGTGTGTTTTTCCATGCTAGAAAAAAAATGTGGCACTCTTGAAACTGTTTTGGTACAAAAAATAAATGTAAGTGGCAACACTGCGCTGGACTGGTAGTGGTGCAAGTCTTTGATTTTGATTAAATAAAGACAATGGTGAATGGACATTATTTTCAAATGTTCAAATGTAGATGGCGCGCGGGCGGGTAATTGCCAGTGGTGAAACAATGTGCTAAACACCTGTTGCGAATATTTTTGTTATTCTTTCTCACAACAAGTGCACTTAATTTTATTTGTTAATTGAAAATCTTTTATGGATGCTTCTTATTGGATCTTTTATTATACACCGTGGTAATTGGTAAGTTCTAAAATGTGTATTTTTACATGAGTTAGATGTGTTCACATCATCATCATTATTATCATCATATATGTACAGTAGAATCGCGAAAAAGTTAACCAAACCGTTCCAAGGGTGTTTTACTTTTCCGAAATATTAACTTTTCCAAAGGGTTCTCGAATTTGAAAAAAAACACGGAAATAAACATAATTTTGGGAATATAATACGTTCAATTTATTTGCATGACTCACTTTTACTCGTAACAAAACAGAAACTTAGATTTAGTTTGTACTTTTTCACATTTTACATACATATATGTACATATTAATTTGTAAGGGCTGGTTTAAAGAAGCGGTCGAGACTTGTTTGTTTCTTTTCTTTTGTGTAATAGCTCCTGACAATTTTCGTGCGCATATTAATAAGATCTGTAGCGCGATTCACTAACTTTTTTAACGTAATTTGTCAACGATAAATTAACTTAACAATTATTTAAACAATCTTGTGATTCACTAACTGTTTTAACACAATTTGTCCACGATAAATTAACGTAACAATAATTTTAACTATCTATGCTATTCACTAACTTTTTGTCAACTCTTAAATCGTTAATTTATCGTAGTCGATTTGTAAATTAATATTTTATCACGTTATCCGTTGGTGTCGTTGAAATATTGGTTAATATAATAAATTAAAAACAAATTTTTTGAGCAAGAAGTATTTCTATATTTAAAAAAAAAGTATTTATTTAAAAAAAAATATATTTTAGAAAAAATTTCTCCTAGTTATTGGTATCGAACTTGCGACGTCTATTTTGTTATCCAGACGCTTGTCAGCTGCGCTACTGCGACACCAACGGCGCCGCTGGCAAATGCTGCACTTAACATTTAAGCAACGTTCTAGTCAATTTCGACTGAGATGCCACATGTCATCATTTTAAACCATTATTTAAACGTTATTGTTAAATCCGAGTTAGTGAATCGCACAATTGTTAAATTAAACAGTATACGTTAATGATAAATATCTCTATTGAAAAATTGTTAAAAGTTAGTGAATCGCGCTACAGATGTCTGATTTGCATCGATTTGCCAATCGATTTCCACGAATACCTTCATCGATTTTTCTTAAAATCTCAGCTTTTTGATGCAAATTTAATCTGATTTGCAATGATTTTTTCTGCTTAGTTGACATTTTTTAACACACTAACTATAAACAACTCACAAGCTCAAACGTTCATGACAAACTACGTATGTACCAACCAACACCGACAATAATTTTTTACATACAAATTCGGGGAATACATAGCAATAAGGGGAATACCCGAGCTTGTTTTTCTTGCCAAACAAACGGTTGGGTTTGAAAAAATAGATAAGCTCGAAAAAGTTAACGAAAAGTTAACGAAAAGTTAACTTTTTAGAGCGGTACGTGGACGCTCAAAATCGGTCAACTTAGCCGAAGGTTTAACATTCTCGCGAGTTAACTTTTGCGCGATTCTACTGTATGTATATTATTTCTGTAAGGTCTTTTTGGGTTTGCTCCTAATTTTTTGCTCTCATTTCGAACCAATATTAAGAAAAAAGGTATCGTTTCAAAGGTGTTGGTTACCTCTACATGCGAAATAATTTATAAATTACAGCAGTGCTTTTGTTTAAGCGTATTTTATAAAAATTTATTTGTTTAAATAAACCATTGTGGATGCACAAAATAATCAAATTGTACTGTAACGCCATTGTGAATCAGAGACTATGTACTGGGTTGTAGATGTCGCTGATGGTAGTGGTGAACATAGGATTTAATAAGTTAGACTAGTCAAGAACAAATTGAACAATACGAAAATGGTTTCAAAAATTTAAGAGCAGACAAAATTTGCAATACAAAACTTTTCGCTACAGATAACCAACATTCAATATGGATTTTTCTTCACCCCGAAACCTGTTACCGTGCTGTAGTCCGTGTTGTGCTACTTATTGCTCCTGCAATATGTCAGCCAACATAGGCTTGTGCTTGTTTTGATTCAAATTGCGAGCTACAGCAAACAATATATGCTTCAGCTCTGCGGCTTGCTGTCGCTTGAACTATTTGTTTTGTTTCAAGTTACAGCCAAGCACGCTTTGTACGGCTGCAGTTTTGGTGCCCATACAACAGAAGTCGGCAAACCTTACCCGTGCGGGTATTACGCATGGCTCAGCGAATAAAGGCCTAACGAACTAACGCCTAATTTTTCGAAATGAAAGAATGCCTAAAAAAGAACGCCTAACAAGAAAATGAAAGAACGTCTAAATTCAAAAATGAAGGAAAGCCTAATTTTAAAAATGAAAGAAAGTCTTAATTGTTAGGGTTTCTTTCATAATGAAATAACACCCAATGAAAGAAGGCCTAACAACTACAACAATTAAAATTCTTAGAAGAAAATGATACAGGTCCCATTATTTGGGACTTATTTCACAATTAATCTATGTGCAGAACACCTTTTCGCATTGGCGGCCTTCGGCCGCGCTTCAAAAAATAACCCTGGGTAGAGTGGGAACGGTGGCATGTTGCCACCGTTCAGGGCAACCACCCGGAGTTGAAATGGCGTAGCCCAGGGTTATTTTTTGAAGCGCGGCCGAAGGCCGCCAATGCGGGAAAGAGTTCTGCACATAAATACCATGCATCACGCCCCGAATTGGGGATCTGACCTAAGTCAATTTTCGGTTTTTTGTTGATAACTTTTCACTAAAACACAAAAATTAAATTTCGACTTCGGATCATTGATACCAATGTCAAAACGCGTATTTTAACACCCCTATTAGCGCATTCATATCACTCAAAACCGCATAATAGCAATAGAAATCACACTTTTAGCAAAATGAAAAAGCGCCTAACGTTAATGAAAGAAAGCCTAACAATCAAAAATGAATAAATACCTAATTAGGCGTTTCTTCATTTCTGATTGTTAGGCTTTCTTTCATTATGAAGAATCACCTAACAATTTTAATGAAGAAATTACTAAAATGTTAGATATTATTTCATTATGAACAACCGCCTACTTCCTATATGAAATATTTAGGCAATATTTCAGTTTTTTTTTTTAGGCGTTAGTTCGTTAGGCCTTTGTTCACTGAGCCATTACGCATACATATATTCTTATGCTCTCCATTTTAGTTGCTGCTGAGAGCGAAAAACCAGTTCCGCCACAGTGGATTTTGACAAATATGAGGGCGGGCAAAAGGGACAATATTTTTTGGGAAAAAAAGAATATGCTTTTACGAAAGTATAAGCAATGGGTTTCCCAAAATGAAAATGAAAAATATAGAAATGCGAAAACAATGTTAAAAAGGGATATGTCGAGTCTTATAAGTACAACTATTCTTAGGTAGGGAATGCATTTTGCAGACGGCGTTTTTGTTAAAGAAATTGTTCCTAAAATTTTATAAAAACTGCATGTTTCTTAATATTATATTCTCGGTTCCCCATGGAAGCCTAACATAAAATGCATTGCATTTGCCCAAGGCATCTAGAATCATAAAAATGCTTGCAGTCATTTTTAGTCGCGCATAAATATTGTTACTTCCTTGCTGTCGGTTAAGCATCTGACACGAAAATTCCATTCTTAGCACCACTGTAGCAAAGTTATGTACACTCGCATTTACCAACACATACTCAAAAAAAAAAAACGCCGCCCACTGCCACAGGTCCATTTTTATACTTTTGCTAATTTCGCTGCAGAATTTTAAACCCTGATTTTGGTCTTTTTTTTTTAAATATGATAAATGTGTACTTTGCGAGGCAGGATATCGAACACGTTTTTTCCAGATATTTCTCTGTATGCCCTGTTTTATTACAAAAAAGTGTAAATGAGGCTTTGTCAGCAACAGTCCTGATTACCAAAATCCGTTTTAAGTAAAATCGCGTCTGCTCGTTTTCGCGAAATATCTTGCTTTAACCCTTGTGATGCTCCGTAAAAGGATGAATGTTACCACAAAAAATTCTCAAAACGAGTTTTTTTATTTAATTGGTATATTCTAATTCTATTACTGACATTTATCTGTAGGAATGACAATCTTAAAAAAACTGAAAACTATAGCTAAATTAATTAATTAATTCATATTTTAGACACATTGCCTGGTATATGTTATGCAACTGCAATAAAAGTTTATGCTTCCTGAAGGATTTTTCACGCTGGTTCAGATTAACTATACTTCAAACTACATCTGTTCAGCCAATAATATTAGACATACAAAAATATGATAGCACTCTACAATCTATACTATAATAAAACTCTAGAAAAGTCGTTGAAAAAATTACTGGGTATGACTTGGGGAATGTTGAGGCACAGCTAAAGAGTCAAATGGAAGGGCGATGACAAAATGTCGAAGTTGGACTATTAAAAAACACCTTTACTTTAGTTGGTTGCCGTAGATATAAACGGGATATAAAGTGAGAAAATAAATATTTTTCAGAACCTTTACATCCCGAGAAGCACCGGGTAACGTGCTAGTTAATTTATAAAAATTTCCAAATGTTTTTAAGTTAAAGTTAAATGTTGTTAAGTTTTATGTTCCGTCTGTGAACACGATAACTTTAGTAAATTTTGAGATATCTCAATGAAATTTGGTTTCTTTTCACTCATCACGTAGCGCTATTGAAAATAGGCAAACTCGCTTAAAAGCCACACCCACTTTCTATCTATATATATAAAGTAAAGTGGCAATTTTCGTTGTTAGTTTATAACTCAAGAACGGGCTAAGCTATCCAAACCGACTATTTAGTAGATGGTTTGTGTGAAGTTTGCACAATATCGGTTCAGTGGTTCCTGAGATATTGAGCAAAATGTGGACCAAAAGTGAACTAAGTAACTTATTTTTGGCGTCAGTGTGTTTTGCGCCTAAAAGTATATTGTATATTTCTCATCAATTTTTTTGTGCGCTGTCGGTGTTTCATGTAAGTAGTAAGCAGGCTTTTATTAAATTGTCAAACGCATGTCAATAAAAAATCATTTTGTATGAAAACTTGAATTTATATTTTCACGCCAAACTGAAACTTGTAAAAAAAAAATTCATCCTTTATATTTTCCGAAAAAAGGTATGTATAAATACTGATACACCACTATTAATGTAGCAATTTGTTTGTAATTAAATTTATTTTTTTTTTATATGAAGGATAAATACCACGAGCCAGAAGAGGACGTATGGGTCGACGAACGCGTAATACAAATTATTAAATTGTCAAACTTACTAAAAAAAAAAATATTTCATCCCGTATACATATTCCCTGAAAAAAAAGGTATGTATACTTACGTCCCTTATTTTAGCGGCGACATGTTGGCGGAATTAGTTGAAATCTTTACATAATTAGTAGCTAATTAATTGGCAGAAGCGAAACCAATCGGACCTATCACAGGCAAAAAATGAAATCGTAGCAATTATTAGCGCCCTTATGTATTAAGTGGAATAACTATAAGCTATAAATTTAATTTTTTGCCTATTAATTAGCGACTTATTCTGTAAAATTTTCAACTTATTCCACCAAGCTTTCGTCAAATAGTTTCGCTAACTTCAGTCTTATTTTCGCGAAAAATGTCTTAAAAAAATTGATTGATTAATTGATGAGCTATACATTTTATTTTTTGCGAGCTATAAATTTTATTTTTTCCAATTAATTAGCAAAAAATTAGCTACTTATTCTGTAAAAATTTCAACTTATTCCACCAATCTATCGCCGCTAAAATAATGGACGTTGATGCACCACTAGGAATGTAGCAATTTGTTATACCTAGTAGTGCTTCGCACACAAGGTATATTAACTTCATTGGCCTAACGGTAGTATGTAACGGCATAAACGAATCGAGATAGATATTGACTTATATATATCAAAATGTTCAGGAGGAGAAGAGAAATTGATTGAGCCATGTCCGTCCGTCCGTCCGTCCGTCCGTCCGTCTGTGAACACGATAACTTGAGTAAATCTTGAGATATCTCAATGAAACTTTGTATGCAGGTTCCTTTTTACATATCTCTGAACGGTATTGAAAATAGGCAAAATCGGTTAAAAGCCACGCCCACTTTCTATATATATAATATTTTCGAAAATACAAAAAGAGTGATTATTCAGTACATAATACACCTATAAGGATAAAATTTGGTGTGTACCTTACCGTTAAAGCAAAAAATAAATTTGTGAAGAAATTTTTAAAAAAGGGCGTGGCACCGCCCACTTTTGATTAAGTCAAATTTGGAAATATTATTAATCATAAATCAAAAACCGCTCAAGATAGCAAAATAAAATTCAGCACACATATTTATATTAATACAGGCAATATTTCGAAAAAAAATTAGCGAAATCGGATTAGGTCCACGCCCAATTTTATACGAAAGATTTTGAAAAGGATCATGGATATATTGAATATGCTATAACTTTGCTTAAACTAGCTGTATATCATTTCTATTTCACCTCTAAAGTGTTCGTGGGCAAAGAAAGTCGAAAGCACAAAATATTTGGAAAATGGGCGTGGCCCCGCCCCTTTATGGGGGATTATTCCACAAAACTTTCCATGCCATAACTCCGGTAAAAATTGATTTATTAAAACGATATTTGAAGAAAGTGTTCAACATATAAAGCTAACTCTTTGCTGAAAAAATAAACAAAATCGGTGAACGGACACGCCCACTTTTTGAACATAGTTCTAAAATATTTCTTCGTAAAATTAAAATCGCGATATTTCCATAATTGTATAAGTTATATAAATAAGATTTTACACACATATTAGCCTTTTTAAACAAAACTAAACTGTAAAAAAATTTTGTGGATTTTGGTGAAGTAGGCGTGGCGCCTCCCACTTTTTAGCATAAAAGCTCTGCTATTTTCAAAAGCGATTGGTTGGAATTTCAAGAATGTATTTCAATGAAATTTTGTGAGATGCTTCCCAATAGTATGTAGTATACTCCTGCCAAAAATTACGCAAATCGAATAACAAACAAGCAAGATTTACGGGCAAGTAGTTAACACCCTACTGCCTTTTTTTATACCTAGTAGTGCTTCGCACACAAGGTATATTAACTTCATTGGCCTAACGGTAGTATGTAACGGCATAAACGAATCGAGATAGATATTGACTTATATATATCAAAATGTTCAGGAGGAGAAGAGAAATTGATTGAGCCATGTCCGTCCGTCCGTCCGTCCGTCTGTGAACACGATAACTTGAAAAAATCTTGAGATATCTCAATGAAACTTTGTATGCAGGTTCCTTTTTACATATCTCTGAACGGTATTGAAAATAGGCAAAATCGGTTAAAAGCCACGCCCACTTTCTATATATATAATATTTTCGAAAATACAAAAAGAGTGATTATTCAGTACATAATACACCTATAAGGATAAAATTTGGTGTGTACCTTACCGTTAAAGCAAAAAATAAATTTGTGAAGAAATTTTTAAAAAAGGGCGTGGCACCGCCCACTTTTGATTAAGTCAAATTTGGAAATATTATTAATCATAAATCAAAAACCGCTCAAGATAGCAAAATAAAATTCGGTAAAAATTGATTTATTAAAACGATATTTGAAGAAAGTGTTCAACATATAAAGCTAACTCTTTGCTGAAAAAATAAACAAAATCGGTGAACGGACACGCCCACTTTTTGAACATAGTTCTAAAATATTTCTTCGTAAAATTAAAATCGCGATATTTCCATAATTGTATAAGTTATATAAATAAGATTTTACACACATATTAGCCTTTTTAAACAAAACTAAACTGTAAAAAAATTTTGTGGATTTTGGTGAAGTAGGCGTGGCGCCTCCCACTTTTTAGCATAAAAGCTCTGCTATTTTCAAAAGCGATTGGTTGGAATTTCAAGAATGTATTTCAATGAAATTTTGTGAGATGCTTCCCAATAGTATGTAGTATACTCCTGCCAAAAATTACGCAAATCGAATAACAAACAAGCAAGATTTACGGGAAAGTAGTTAACACCCTACTGCCTTTTTTATACCTAGTAGTGCTTCGCACACAAGGTATATTAACTTCATTGGCCTAACGGTAGTATGTAACGGCATAAACGAATCGAGATAGATATTGACTTATATATATCAAAATGTTCAGGAGGAGAAGAGAAATTGATTGAGCCATGTCCGTCCGTCCGTCCGTCCGTCCGTCTGTGAACACGATAACTTGAGTAAATCTTGAGATATCTCAATGAAACTTTGTATGCAGGTTCCTTTTTACATATCTCTGAACGGTATTGAAAATAGGCAAAATCGGTTAAAAGCCACGCCCACTTTCTATATATATAATATTTTCGAAAATACAAAAAGAGTGATTATTCAGTACATAATACACCTATAAGGATAAAATTTGGTGTGTACCTTACCGTTAAAGCACAAAATAAATTTGTGAAGAAATTTTTAAAAAAGGGCGTTTCACCGCCCACTTTTGATTAAGTCAAATTTGGAAATATTATTAATCATAAATCAAAAACCGCTCAAGATAGCAAAATAAAATTCAGCACACATATTTATATTAATACAGGCAATATTTCGAAAAAAAATTAGCGAAATCGGATTAGGTCCACGCCCAATTTTATACGAAAGATTTTGAAAAGGATCATGGATATATTGAATATGCTATAACTTTGCTTACACTAGCTGTATATCATTTCTATTTCACCTCTAAAGTGTTCGTGGGCAAAGAAAGTCGAAAGCACAAAATATTTGGAAAATGGGCGTGGCCCCGCCCCTTTATGGGGGATTATTCCACAAAACTTTCCATGCCATAACTCCGGTAAAAATTGATTTATTAAAACGATATTTGAAGAAAGTGTTCAACATATAAAGCTAACTCTTTGCTGAAAAAATAAACAAAATCGGTGAACGGACACGCCCACTTTTTGAACATAGTTCTAAAATATTTCTTCGTAAAATTAAAATCGCGATATTTCCATAATTGTATAAGTTATATAAATAAGATTTTACACACATATTAGCCTTTTTAAACAAAACTAAACTGTAAAAAAATTTTGTGGATTTTGGTGAAGTAGGCGTGGCGCCTCCCACTTTTTAGCATAAAAGCTCTGCTATTTTCAAAAGCGATTGGTTGGAATTTCAAGAATGTATTTCAATGAAATTTTGTGAGATGCTTCCCAATAGTATGTAGTATACTCCTGCCAAAAATTACGCAAATCGAATAACAAACAAGCAAGATTTACGGGCAAGTAGTTAACACCCTACTGCCTTTTTTTATACCTAGTAGTGCTTCGCACACAAGGTATATTAACTTCATTGGCCTAACGGTAGTATGTAACGGCATAAACGAATCGAGATAGATATTGACTTATATATATCAAAATGTTCAGGAGGAGAAGAGAAATTGATTGAGCCATGTCCGTCCGTCCGTCCGTCCGTCTGTGAACACGATAACTTGAAAAAATCTTGAGATATCTCAATGAAACTTTGTATGCAGGTTCCTTTTTACATATCTCTGAACGGTATTGAAAATAGGCAAAATCGGTTAAAAGCCACGCCCACTTTCTATATATATAATATTTTCGAAAATACAAAAAGAGTGATTATTCAGTACATAATACACCTATAAGGATAAAATTTGGTGTGTACCTTACCGTTAAAGCAAAAAATAAATTTGTGAAGAAATTTTTAAAAAAGGGCGTGGCACCGCCCACTTTTGATTAAGTCAAATTTGGAAATATTATTAATCATAAATCAAAAACCGCTCAAGATAGCAAAATAAAATTCGGTAAAAATTGATTTATTAAAACGATATTTGAAGAAAGTGTTCAACATATAAAGCTAACTCTTTGCTGAAAAAATAAACAAAATCGGTGAACGGACACGCCCACTTTTTGAACATAGTTCTAAAATATTTCTTCGTAAAATTAAAATCGCGATATTTCCATAATTGTATAAGTTATATAAATAAGATTTTACACACATATTAGCCTTTTTAAACAAAACTAAACTGTAAAAAAATTTTGTGGATTTTGGTGAAGTAGGCGTGGCGCCTCCCACTTTTTAGCATAAAAGCTCTGCTATTTTCAAAAGCGATTGGTTGGAATTTCAAGAATGTATTTCAATGAAATTTTGTGAGATGCTTCCCAATAGTATGTAGTATACTCCTGCCAAAAATTACGCAAATCGAATAACAAACAAGCAAGATTTACGGGAAAGTAGTTAACACCCTACTGCCTTTTTTTAAATTAATTTTTTTTATTTTCATACCTTTCATGAACATGAGGAAAGCTATTTATATTTTGTTATTTAGTGATAATTGAATTTACCACTCACAAAAGAAGTGTTTTTAATCGAAAACAATCAGTTGTCTTTATAACAACTTTTCCGTTATTAAAATAGACCTAAGTAAATTGGGATACCAAAACAGATCACTACTAGGTATTTAATGTTCGGTTGCACCCGAACTTAGACTTCCTTACTAGTTTAAATTAATTTTTTTTATTTTCATACCTTTCATGAACATGAGGAAAGCTATTTATATTTTGTTATTTAGTGATAATTGAATTTACCACTCACAAAAGAAGTGTTTTTAATCGAAAACAATCAGTTGTCTTTATAACAACTTTTCCGTTATTAAAATAGACCTAAGTAAATTGGGATACCAAAACAGATCACTACTAGGTATTTAATGTTCGGTTGCACCCGAACTTAGACTTCCTTACTAGTTATACCTAGTAGTGCTTCGCACACAAGGTATATTAACTTCATTGGCCTAACGGTAGTATGTAACGGCATAAACGAATCGAGATAGATATTGACTTATATATATCAAAATGTTCAGGAGGAGAAGAGAAATTGATTGAGCCATGTCCGTCCGTCCGTCCGTCCGTCTGTGAACACGATAACTTGAGTAAATCTTGAGATATCTCAATGAAACTTTGTATGCAGGTTCCTTTTTACATATCTCTGAACGGTATTGAAAATAGGCAAAATCGGTTAAAAGCCACGCCCACTTTCTATATATATAATATTTTCGAAAATACAAAAAGAGTGATTATTCAGTACATAATACACCTATAAGGATAAAATTTGGTGTGTACCTTACCGTTAAAGCAAAAAATAAATTTGTGAAGAAATTTTTAAAAAAGGGCGTGGCACCGCCCACTTTTGATTAAGTCAAATTTGGAAATATTATTAATCATAAATCAAAAACCGCTCAAGATAGCAAAATAAAATTCAGCACACATATTTATATTAATACAGGCAATATTTCGAAAAAAAATTAGCGAAATCGGATTAGGTCCACGCCCAATTTTATACGAAAGATTTTGAAAAGGATCATGGATATATTGAATATGCTATAACTTTGCTTAAACTAGCTGTATATCATTTCTATTTCACCTCTAAAGTGTTCGTGGGCAAAGAAAGTCGAAAGCACAAAATATTTGGAAAATGGGCGTGGCCCCGCCCCTTTATGGGGGATTATTCCACAAAACTTTCCATGCCATAACTCCGGTAAAAATTTATTTATTAAAACGATATTTGAAGAAAGTGTTCAACATATAAAGCTAACTCTTTGCTGAAAAAATAAACAAAATCGGTGAACGGACACGCCCACTTTTTGAACATAGTTCTAAAATATTTCTTCGTAAAATTAAAATCGCGATATTTCCATAATTGTATAAGTTATATAAATAAGATTTTACACACATATTAGCCTTTTTAAACAAAACTAAACTGTAAAAAAATTTTGTGGATTTTGGTGAAGTAGGCGTGGCGCCTCCCACTTTTTAGCATAAAAGCTCTGCTATTTTCAAAAGCGATTGGTTGGAATTTCAAGAATGTATTTCAATGAAATTTTGTGAGATGCTTCCCAATAGTATGTAGTATACTCCTGCCAAAAATTACGCAAATCGAATAACAAACAAGCAAGATTTACGGGCAAGTAGTTAACACCCTACTGCCTTTTTTTATACCTAGTAGTGCTTCGCACACAAGGTATATTAACTTCATTGGCCTAACGGTAGTATGTAACGGCATAAACGAATCGAGATAGATATTGACTTATATATATCAAAATGTTCAGGAGGAGAAGAGAAATTGATTGAGCCATGTCCGTCCGTCCGTCCGTCCGTCTGTGAACACGATAACTTGAAAAAATCTTGAGATATCTCAATGAAACTTTGTATGCAGGTTCCTTTTTACATATCTCTGAACGGTATTGAAAATAGGCAAAATCGGTTAAAAGCCACGCCCACTTTCTATATATATAATATTTTCGAAAATACAAAAAGAGTGATTATTCAGTACATAATACACCTATAAGGATAAAATTTGGTGTGTACCTTACCGTTAAAGCAAAAAATAAATTTGTGAAGAAATTTTTAAAAAAGGGCGTGGCACCGCCCACTTTTGATTAAGTCAAATTTGGAAATATTATTAATCATAAATCAAAAACCGCTCAAGATAGCAAAATAAAATTCGGTAAAAATTGATTTATTAAAACGATATTTGAAGAAAGTGTTCAACATATAAAGCTAACTCTTTGCTGAAAAAATAAACAAAATCGGTGAACGGACACGCCCACTTTTTGAACATAGTTCTAAAATATTTCTTCGTAAAATTAAAATCGCGATATTTCCATAATTGTATAAGTTATATAAATAAGATTTTACACACATATTAGCCTTTTTAAACAAAACTAAACTGTAAAAAAATTTTGTGGATTTTGGTGAAGTAGGCGTGGCGCCTCCCACTTTTTAGCATAAAAGCTCTGCTATTTTCAAAAGCGATTGGTTGGAATTTCAAGAATGTATTTCAATGAAATTTTGTGAGATGCTTCCCAATAGTATGTAGTATCCTCCTGCCAAAAATTACGCAAATCGAATAACAAACAAGCAAGATTTACGGGAAAGTAGTTAACACCCTACTGCCTTTTTTTAAATTAATTTTTTTTATTTTCATACCTTTCATGAACATGAGGAAAGCTATTTATATTTTGTTATTTAGTGATAATTAAATTTACCACTCACAAAAGAAGTGTTTTTAATCGAAAACAATCAGTTGTCTTTATAACAACTTTTCCGTTATTAAAATAGACCTAAGTAAATTGGGATACCAAAACAGATCACTACTAGGTATTTAATGTTGCACCCGAACTTAGACTTCCTTACTAGTTTTTAATTTAATTTATTCTTTTTTATATGTAGGACTAGCAGATGCCCGCGACTTTGTCTGCGGAACTTACCTCATTTCAGTGGCAATATGTTTCTGAATACAAACTAAGAGATTTGTAATATCTATTTTACGCTATTTTAAATTATTTATTCACAAAATTTCTTTATAAACAATGTTTTTTGTAGTATCATCCATTGATAAATAAAGAGGTTATTCAGGTTAGTTAAGAAAAAGAAACATACGTGGTAAAAAGTACCAAAAACAGACCATAAATTGGGATTTTCTCAATATCGTGGAAATTTTTTGCAACACAATTGTTGATCATATATTAAACATACGTGCCAAATATGATTAAAATCGGACCATAAATGTAAATATAGCGACTCCTGCGCCACCTAGTGGAAAAAATTATATGTATTATTGGTGAGACGTATCCAAGGAACAAACTGTCAAAATTTGAAAACAATCCGTTTAGTAGTTTTTGAGCCAATTGATTACATAAAAACCCCCTACATTTTTATATATATAGATAAATGCCACGAGCCAGAAGATTAAATATAGGTCGGCGAACGCGTCAAGCAAATCATGTGGCAACACAAAGACGATCACAGACTGAAGATGAACGCACACCAGTCAATACATCGCAGCGTGAACGTAACACACGAAATAGATCTGCAGACCCTGTGAATGTACTGAATATTCCACGACGATCACGAACGAATACGTCGTGCTACTTTGAATGAAACGATGTGTGCTGCTTTTAATTACAACAGTCAGATTGATTATAGTACGTACGGATACATTGGAATGATTGACGTAATATGTCCACATTGTGATGCGGTAAAATTTTCAGGTGAAACGCCCGGCATGAGTTGTGTTAATGGCAAAGTTAGATTGGCAGCATCAGAAATTCCACCAGAACTATTATATTCATTAATATTTGGGACATCTCAAACATCGAAGCATTTTTTGAGTCATATTCAACAATACAATTCGACATTTCAAATGACTTCTTTTGTTGCTACTAAAATTATTAGAGATAATTTCATGCCGACGTTTAAGTTATGTATGTACTTCAATAATTCAACTGGATGGTCCCATATTCATATCAATCTTAATCATACAGTATTTGGTAGTTTTGAAAATGTTTATCCAACAACCCTAAATTGAATACATGTTACAGATTCAGGGCCAGATTTATCATCAAGTTGGTTCGTTATTGCCGTACCCCGACGCTCATTATCACTTTTTGCAAATTTATTTTATTGGTTTTGAAAATCGTGAATTGGATCAGCGTTGTGCAATTATTTCTAATACAAGACGAGAAATTATTCGTGAGCTACAATTGTTTTTTCATCAGCATAATGCATTAGTTCAATTGTTTAAAATCGCTCTCGATCGTATGCCATCTGATAATAACAAAATCGTAATAAGGGCTGATAGAACACCTTTTGGAGAGCATGCCAGGCGATTCAATGCACCGACAATTGATGAGGTTGCAATTGTAATTGTTGCTGATCAGTTTCAATCCCGTGATATTGTACTACATCGCAGAAATGAGGAATTGCAACGTGTTTCGGAACTTCATCGTAGTTATGATGCATTACAATACCCAATATTGCATTGGAAAGGTGACGATGGCTACCATATCAATATACCAATGACGGATCCACAAACCGGTAAATAATTACCCTATTTTATGTACATACATATATGTATGTGTGTTGCCATTTTTATACCTAGTAGTGCTTCGCACACAAGGTATATTAACTTCATTGGCCTAACGGTAGTATGTAACGGCATAAACGAATCGAGATAGATATTGACTTATATATATCAAAATGTTCAGGAGGAGAAGAGAAATTGATTGAGCCATGTCCGTCCGTCCGTCCGTCCGTCCGTCCGTCCGTCTGTGAACACGATAACTTGAGTAAATCTTGAGATATCTCAATGAAACTTTGTATGCAGGTTCCTTTTTACATATCTCTGAACGGTATTGAAAATAGGCAAAATCGGTTAAAAGCCACGCCCACTTTCTATATATATAATATTTTCGAAAATACAAAAAGAGTGATTATTCAGTACATAATACACCTATAAGGATAAAATTTGGTGTGTACCTTACCGTTAAAGCAAAAAATAAATTTGTGAAGAAATTTTTAAAAAAGGGCGTGGCACCGCCCACTTTTGATTAAGTCAAATTTGGAAATATTATTAATCATAAATCAAAAACCGCTCAAGATAGCAAAATAAAATTCAGCACACATATTTATATTAATACAGGCAATATTTCGAAAAAAAATTAGCGAAATCGGATTAGGTCCACGCCCAATTTTATACGAAAGATTTTGAAAAGGATCATGGATATATTGAATATGCTATAACTTTGCTTAAACTAGCTGTATATCATTTCTATTTCACCTCTAAAGTGTTCGTGGGCAAAGAAAGTCGAAAGCACAAAATTTTTGGAAAATGGGCGTGGCCCCGCCCCTTTATGGGGGATTATTCCACAAAACTTTCCATGCCATAACTCCGGTAAAAATTGATTTATTAAAACGATATTTGAAGAAAGTGTTCAACATATAAAGCTAACTCTTTGCTGAAAAAATAAACAAAATCGGTGAACGGACACGCCCACTTTTTGAACATAGTTCTAAAATATTTCTTCGTAAAATTAAAATCGCGATATTTCCATAATTGTATAAGTTATATAAATAAGATTTTACACACATATTAGCCTTTTTAAACAAAACTAAACTGTAAAAAAATTTTGTGGATTTTGGTGAAGTAGGCGTGGCGCCTCCCACTTTTTAGCATAAAAGCTCTGCTATTTTCAAAAGCGATTGGTTGGAATTTCAAGAATGTATTTCAATGAAATTTTGTGAGATGCTTCCCAATAGTATGTAGTATACTCCTGCCAAAAATTACGCAAATCGAATAACAAACAAGCAAGATTTACGGGCAAGTAGTTAACACCCTACTGCCTTTTTTTATACCTAGTAGTGCTTCGCACACAAGGTATATTAACTTCATTGGCCTAACGGTAGTATGTAACGGCATAAACGAATCGAGATAGATATTGACTTATATATATCAAAATGTTCAGGAGGAGAAGAGAAATTGATTGAGCCATGTCCGTCCGTCCGTCCGTCCGTCTGTGAACACGATAACTTGAAAAAATCTTGAGATATCTCAATGAAACTTTGTATGCAGGTTCCTTTTTACATATCTCTGAACGGTATTGAAAATAGGCAAAATCGGTTAAAAGCCACGCCCACTTTCTATATATATAATATTTTCGAAAATACAAAAAGAGTGATTATTCAGTACATAATACACCTATAAGGATAAAATTTGGTGTGTACCTTACCGTTAAAGCAAAAAATAAATTTGTGAAGAAATTTTTAAAAAAGGGCGTGGCACCGCCCACTTTTGATTAAGTCAAATTTGGAAATATTATTAATCATAAATCAAAAACCGCTCAAGATAGCAAAATAAAATTCGGTAAAAATTGATTTATTAAAACGATATTTGAAGAAAGTGTTCAACATATAAAGCTAACTCTTTGCTGAAAAAATAAACAAAATCGGTGAACGGACACGCCCACTTTTTGAACATAGTTCTAAAATATTTCTTCGTAAAATTAAAATCGCGATATTTCCATAATTGTATAAGTTATATAAATAAGATTTTACACACATATTAGCCTTTTTAAACGAAACTAAACTGTAAAAAAATTTTGTGGATTTTGGTGAAGTAGGCGTGGCGCCTCCCACTTTTTAGCATAAAAGCTCTGCTATTTTCAAAAGCGATTGGTTGGAATTTCAAGAATGTATTTCAATGAAATTTTGTGAGATGCTTCCCAATAGTATGTAGTATCCTCCTGCCAAAAATTACGCAAATCGAATAACAAACAAGCAAGATTTACGGGAAAGTAGTTAACACCCTACTGCCTTTTTTTAAATTAATTTTTTTTATTTTCATACCTTTCATGAACATGAGGAAAGCTATTTATATTTTGTTATTTAGTGATAATTAAATTTACCACTCACAAAAGAAGTGTTTTTAATCGAAAACAATCAGTTGTCTTTATAACAACTTTTCCGTTATTAAAATAGACCTAAGTAAATTGGGATACCAAAACAGATCACTACTAGGTATTTAATGTTGCACCCGAACTTAGACTTCCTTACTAGTTTTTAATTTAATTTATTCTTTTTTATATGTAGGACTAGCAGATGCCCGCGACTTTGTCTGCGGAACTTACCTCATTTCAGTGGCAATATGTTTCTGAATACAAACTAAGAGATTTGTAATATCTATTTTACGCTATTTTAAATTATTTATTCACAAAATTTCTTTATAAACAATGTTTTTTGTAGTATCATCCATTGATAAATAAAGAGGTTATTCAGGTTAGTTAAGAAAAAGAAACATACGTGGTAAAAAGTACCAAAAACAGACCATAAATTGGGATTTTCTCAATATCGTGGAAATTTTTTGCAACACAATTGTTGATCATATATTAAACATACGTGCCAAATATGATTAAAATCGGACCATAAATGTAAATATAGCGACTCCTGCGCCACCTAGTGGAAAAAATTATATGTATTATTGGTGAGACGTATCCAAGGAACAAACTGTCAAAATTTGAAAACAATCCGTTTAGTAGTTTTTGAGCCAATTGATTACATAAAAACCCCCTACATTTTTATATATATAGATAAATGCCACGAGCCAGAAGATTAAATATAGGTCGGCGAACGCGTCAAGCAAATCATGTGGCAACACAAAGACGATCACAGACTGAAGATGAACGCACACCAGTCAATACATCGCAGCGTGAACGTAACACACGAAATAGATCTGCAGACCCTGTGAATGTACTGAATATTCCACGACGATCACGAACGAATACGTCGTGCTACTTTGAATGAAACGATGTGTGCTGCTTTTAATTACAACAGTCAGATTGATTATAGTACGTACGGATACATTGGAATGATTGACGTAATATGTCCACATTGTGATGCGGTAAAATTTTCAGGTGAAACGCCCGGCATGAGTTGTGTTAATGGCAAAGTTAGATTGGCAGCATCAGAAATTCCACCAGAACTATTATATTCATTAATATTTGGGACATCTCAAACATCGAAGCATTTTTTGAGTCATATTCAACAATACAATTCGACATTTCAAATGACTTCTTTTGTTGCTACTAAAATTATTAGAGATAATTTCATGCCGACGTTTAAGTTATGTATGTACTTCAATAATTCAACTGGATGGTCCCATATTCATATCAATCTTAATCATACAGTATTTGGTAGTTTTGAAAATGTTTATCCAACAACCCTAAATTGAATACATGTTACAGATTCAGGGCCAGATTTATCATCAAGTTGGTTCGTTATTGCCGTACCCCGACGCTCATTATCACTTTTTGCAAATTTATTTTATTGGTTTTGAAAATCGTGAATTGGATCAGCGTTGTGCAATTATTTCTAATACAAGACGAGAAATTATTCGTGAGCTACAATTGTTTTTTCATCAGCATAATGCATTAGTTCAATTGTTTAAAATCGCTCTCGATCGTATGCCATCTGATAATAACAAAATCGTAATAAGGGCTGATAGAACACCTTTTGGAGAGCATGCCAGGCGATTCAATGCACCGACAATTGATGAGGTTGCAATTGTAATTGTTGCTGATCAGTTTCAATCCCGTGATATTGTACTACATCGCAGAAATGAGGAATTGCAACGTGTTTCGGAACTTCATCGTAGTTATGATGCATTACAATACCCAATATTGCATTGGAAAGGTGACGATGGCTACCATATCAATATACCAATGACGGATCCACAAACCGGTAAATAATTACCCTATTTTATGTACATACATATATGTATGTGTGTTGCCATTTTTATACCTAGTAGTGCTTCGCACACAAGGTATATTAACTTCATTGGCCTAACGGTAGTATGTAACGGCATAAACGAATCGAGATAGATATTGACTTATATATATCAAAATGTTCAGGAGGAGAAGAGAAATTGATTGAGCCATGTCCGTCCGTCCGTCCGTCCGTCCGTCCGTCCGTCTGTGAACACGATAACTTGAGTAAATCTTGAGATATCTCAATGAAACTTTGTATGCAGGTTCCTTTTTACATATCTCTGAACGGTATTGAAAATAGGCAAAATCGGTTAAAAGCCACGCCCACTTTCTATATATATAATATTTTCGAAAATACAAAAAGAGTGATTATTCAGTACATAATACACCTATAAGGATAAAATTTGGTGTGTACCTTACCGTTAAAGCAAAAAATAAATTTGTGAAGAAATTTTTAAAAAAGGGCGTGGCACCGCCCACTTTTGATTAAGTCAAATTTGGAAATATTATTAATCATAAATCAAAAACCGCTCAAGATAGCAAAATAAAATTCAGCACACATATTTATATTAATACAGGCAATATTTCGAAAAAAAATTAGCGAAATCGGATTAGGTCCACGCCCAATTTTATACGAAAGATTTTGAAAAGGATCATGGATATATTGAATATGCTATAACTTTGCTTAAACTAGCTGTATATCATTTCTATTTCACCTCTAAAGTGTTCGTGGGCAAAGAAAGTCGAAAGCACAAAATTTTTGGAAAATGGGCGTGGCCCCGCCCCTTTATGGGGGATTATTCCACAAAACTTTCCATGCCATAACTCCGGTAAAAATTGATTTATTAAAACGATATTTGAAGAAAGTGTTCAACATATAAAGCTAACTCTTTGCTGAAAAAATAAACAAAATCGGTGAACGGACACGCCCACTTTTTGAACATAGTTCTAAAATATTTCTTCGTAAAATTAAAATCGCGATATTTCCATAATTGTATAAGTTATATAAATAAGATTTTACACACATATTAGCCTTTTTAAACAAAACTAAACTGTAAAAAAATTTTGTGGATTTTGGTGAAGTAGGCGTGGCGCCTCCCACTTTTTAGCATAAAAGCTCTGCTATTTTCAAAAGCGATTGGTTGGAATTTCAAGAATGTATTTCAATGAAATTTTGTGAGATGCTTCCCAATAGTATGTAGTATACTCCTGCCAAAAATTACGCAAATCGAATAACAAACAAGCAAGATTTACGGGCAAGTAGTTAACACCCTACTGCCTTTTTTTATACCTAGTAGTGCTTCGCACACAAGGTATATTAACTTCATTGGCCTAACGGTAGTATGTAACGGCATAAACGAATCGAGATAGATATTGACTTATATATATCAAAATGTTCAGGAGGAGAAGAGAAATTGATTGAGCCATGTCCGTCCGTCCGTCCGTCCGTCTGTGAACACGATAACTTGAAAAAATCTTGAGATATCTCAATGAAACTTTGTATGCAGGTTCCTTTTTACATATCTCTGAACGGTATTGAAAATAGGCAAAATCGGTTAAAAGCCACGCCCACTTTCTATATATATAATATTTTCGAAAATACAAAAAGAGTGATTATTCAGTACATAATACACCTATAAGGATAAAATTTGGTGTGTACCTTACCGTTAAAGCAAAAAATAAATTTGTGAAGAAATTTTTAAAAAAGGGCGTGGCACCGCCCACTTTTGATTAAGTCAAATTTGGAAATATTATTAATCATAAATCAAAAACCGCTCAAGATAGCAAAATAAAATTCGGTAAAAATTGATTTATTAAAACGATATTTGAAGAAAGTGTTCAACATATAAAGCTAACTCTTTGCTGAAAAAATAAACAAAATCGGTGAACGGACACGCCCACTTTTTGAACATAGTTCTAAAATATTTCTTCGTAAAATTAAAATCGCGATATTTCCATAATTGTATAAGTTATATAAATAAGATTTTACACACATATTAGCCTTTTTAAACGAAACTAAACTGTAAAAAAATTTTGTGGATTTTGGTGAAGTAGGCGTGGCGCCTCCCACTTTTTAGCATAAAAGCTCTGCTATTTTCAAAAGCGATTGGTTGGAATTTCAAGAATGTATTTCAATGAAATTTTGTGAGATGCTTCCCAATAGTATGTAGTATACTCCTGCCAAAAATTACGCAAATCGAATAACAAACAAGCAAGATTTACGGGAAAGTAGTTAACACCCTACTGCCTTTTTTATACCTAGTAGTGCTTCGCACACAAGGTATATTAACTTCATTGGCCTAACGGTAGTATGTAACGGCATAAACGAATCGAGATAGATATTGACTTATATATATCAAAATGTTCAGGAGGAGAAGAGAAATTGATTGAGCCATGTCCGTCCGTCCGTCCGTCCGTCCGTCCGTCCGTCCGTCCGTCCGTCCGTCTGTGAACACGATAACTTGAGTAAATCTTGAGATATCTCAATGAAACTTTGTATGCAGGTTCCTTTTTACATATCTCTGAACGGTATTGAAAATAGGCAAAATCGGTTAAAAGCCACGCCCACTTTCTATATATATAATATTTTCGAAAATACAAAAAGAGTGATTATTCAGTACATAATACACCTATAAGGATAAAATTTGGTGTGTACCTTACCGTTAAAGCAACAAATAAATTTGTGAAGAAATTTTTAAAAAAGGGCGTGGCACCGCCCACTTTTGATTAAGTCAAATTTGGAAATATTATTAATCATAAATCAAAAACCGCTCAAGATAGCAAAATAAAATTCAGCACACATATTTATATTAATACAGGCAATATTTCGAAAAAAAATTAGCGAAATCGGATTAGGTCCACGCCCAATTTTATACGAAAGATTTTGAAAAGGATCATGGATATATTGAATATGCTATAACTTTGCTTAAACTAGCTGTATATCATTTCTATTTCACCTCTAAAGTGTTCGTGGGCAAAGAAAGTCGAAAGCACAAAATATTTGGAAAATGGGCGTGGCCCCGCCCCTTTATGGGGGATTATTCCACAAAACTTTCCATGCCATAACTCCGGTAAAAATTGATTTGTTAAAACGATATTTGAAGAAAGTGTTCAACATATAAAGCTAACTCTTTGCTGAAAAAATAAACAAAATCGGTGAACGGACACGCCCACTTTTTGAACATAGTTCTAAAATATTTCTTCGTAAAATTAAAATCGCGATATTTCCATAATTGTATAAGTTATATAAATAAGATTTTACACACATATTAGCCTTTTTAAACAAAACTAAACTGTAAAAAAATTTTGTGGATTTTGGTGAAGTAGGCGTGGCGCCTCCCACTTTTTAGCATAAAAGCTCTGCTATTTTCAAAAGCGATTGGTTGGAATTTCAAGAATGTATTTCAATGAAATTTTGTGAGATGCTTCCCAATAGTATGTAGTATACTCCTGCCAAAAATTACGCAAATCGAATAACAAACAAGCAAGATTTACGGGCAAGTAGTTAACACCCTACTGCCTTTTTTTATACCTAGTAGTGCTTCGCACACAAGGTATATTAACTTCATTGGCCTAACGGTAGTATGTAACGGCATAAACGAATCGAGATAGATATTGACTTATATATATCAAAATGTTCAGGAGGAGAAGAGAAATTGATTGAGCCATGTCCGTCCGTCCGTCCGTCCGTCTGTGAACACGATAACTTGAAAAAATCTTGAGATATCTCAATGAAACTTTGTATGCAGGTTCCTTTTTACATATCTCTGAACGGTATTGAAAATAGGCAAAATCGGTTAAAAGCCACGCCCACTTTCTATATATATAATATTTTCGAAAATACAAAAAGAGTGATTATTCAGTACATAATACACCTATAAGGATAAAATTTGGTGTGTACCTTACCGTTAAAGCACAAAATAAATTTGTGAAGAAATTTTTAAAAAAGGGCGTTTCACCGCCCACTTTTGATTAAGTCAAATTTGGAAATATTATTAATCATAAATCAAAAACCGCTCAAGATAGCAAAATAAAATTCAGCACACATATTTATATTAATACAGGCAATATTTCGAAAAAAAATTAGCGAAATCGGATTAGGTCCACGCCCAATTTTATACGAAAGATTTTGAAAAGGATCATGGATATATTGAATATGCTATAACTTTGCTTAAACTAGCTGTATATCATTTCTATTTCACCTCTAAAGTGTTCGTGGGCAAAGAAAGTCGAAAGCACAAAATATTTGGAAAATGGGCGTGGCCCCGCCCCTTTATGGGGGATTATTCCACAAAACTTTCCATGCCATAACTCCGGTAAAAATTGATTTATTAAAACGATATTTGAAGAAAGTGTTCAACATATAAAGCTAACTCTTTGCTGAAAAAATAAACAAAATCGGTGAACGGACACGCCCACTTTTTGAACATAGTTCTAAAATATTTCTTCGTAAAATTAAAATCGCGATATTTCCATAATTGTATAAGTTATATAAATAAGATTTTACACACATATTAGCCTTTTTAAACAAAACTAAACTGTAAAAAAATTTTGTGGATTTTGGTGAAGTAGGCGTGGCGCCTCCCACTTTTTAGCATAAAAGCTCTGCTATTTTCAAAAGCGATTGGTTGGAATTTCAAGAATGTATTTCAATGAAATTTTGTGAGATGCTTCCCAATAGTATGTAGTATACTCCTGCCAAAAATTACGCAAATCGAATAACAAACAAGCAAGATTTACGGGCAAGTAGTTAACACCCTACTGCCTTTTTTTATACCTAGTAGTGCTTCGCACACAAGGTATATTAACTTCATTGGCCTAACGGTAGTATGTAACGGCATAAACGAATCGAGATAGATATTGACTTATATATATCAAAATGTTCAGGAGGAGAAGAGAAATTGATTGAGCCATGTCCGTCCGTCCGTCCGTCCGTCTGTGAACACGATAACTTGAAAAAATCTTGAGATATCTCAATGAAACTTTGTATGCAGGTTCCTTTTTACATATCTCTGAACGGTATTGAAAATAGGCAAAATCGGTTAAAAGCCACGCCCACTTTCTATATATATAATATTTTCGAAAATACAAAAAGAGTGATTATTCAGTACATAATACACCTATAAGGATAAAATTTGGTGTGTACCTTACCGTTAAAGCAAAAAATAAATTTGTGAAGAAATTTTTAAAAAAGGGCGTGGCACCGCCCACTTTTGATTAAGTCAAATTTGGAAATATTATTAATCATAAATCAAAAACCGCTCAAGATAGCAAAATAAAATTCGGTAAAAATTGATTTATTAAAACGATATTTGAAGAAAGTGTTCAACATATAAAGCTAACTCTTTGCTGAAAAAATAAACAAAATCGGTGAACGGACACGCCCACTTTTTGAACATAGTTCTAAAATATTTCTTCGTAAAATTAAAATCGCGATATTTCCATAATTGTATAAGTTATATAAATAAGATTTTACACACATATTAGCCTTTTTAAACAAAACTAAACTGTAAAAAAATTTTGTGGATTTTGGTGAAGTAGGCGTGGCGCCTCCCACTTTTTAGCATAAAAGCTCTGCTATTTTCAAAAGCGATTGGTTGGAATTTCAAGAATGTATTTCAATGAAATTTTGTGAGATGCTTCCCAATAGTATGTAGTATACTCCTGCCAAAAATTACGCAAATCGAATAACAAACAAGCAAGATTTACGGGAAAGTAGTTAACACCCTACTGCCTTTTTTTAAATTAATTTTTTTTATTTTCATACCTTTCATGAACATGAGGAAAGCTATTTATATTTTGTTATTTAGTGATAATTGAATTTACCACTCACAAAAGAAGTGTTTTTAATCGAAAACAATCAGTTGTCTTTATAACAACTTTTCCGTTATTAAAATAGACCTAAGTAAATTGGGATACCAAAACAGATCACTACTAGGTATTTAATGTTCGGTTGCACCCGAACTTAGACTTCCTTACTAGTTTAAATTAATTTTTTTTATTTTCATACCTTTCATGAACATGAGGAAAGCTATTTATATTTTGTTATTTAGTGATAATTGAATTTACCACTCACAAAAGAAGTGTTTTTAATCGAAAACAATCAGTTGTCTTTATAACAACTTTTCCGTTATTAAAATAGACCTAAGTAAATTGGGATACCAAAACAGATCACTACTAGGTATTTAATGTTCGGTTGCACCCGAACTTAGACTTCCTTACTAGTTATTTGTATAATTTTCCAAAGTCACATTTTTCATTTGTTTTTAGGTCGACATACATATACAGAAAAAAGTTAGTGCTATGAATTATTATTCGTCCACAAGCAGAAAATTATATCTTGAGATGTGGTAAACTATATCATCAGTATATCGTTGATATGTATGCCAAAATAGAAACTGAACTTCTTAATTTTTTTCGTTTCAACCAAGCAAAATTAAGATCAGAAGAATATATTCATTTGCGAGATGCGATAGCGAATGATGCTAATGTAAATGACATGGGGCGATTGACCATATTGCCATCTTCCTATATTGGTAGCCCACGGCATATGAACGAATATGCACAAGACGCTATGGCCTATGTACGGAAATATGGTCGACCGGATCTGTTCATTACATTTACATGTAATCCGCAGTGGGATAATATTAAAAACAATTTATTTGAAGAACATTTGTATTTGGAGAGGTGCGTTGCCATATGTACTCCATTGAATGGCAAAAAAGAGGATTGCCACATGCACATATATTAATTTGGCTGGTAAATAAAATAACTCCGGATCAAATCGATAACGTTATATCAGGTGAAATTCCCGATCAAACTGTTGATCCGGAGCTATTTCACATTGTCGTTAAAAACATGATACATGGTCCGTGTGGTGAACTAAATATGAATTCGCAATGTATGATTGATGGTAAGTGTTCAAAACGATACCCAAGGCAATTGACTTCACACACAATAACGGGCAATGACGGATATACGTTGTATCGACGGAGATCACCTAACGATATTGGAAAAACTGCAATCATTAGGATGCGTAACCAGCAGCCCGTTTCTGTATCGTTGCGATACGAATTATAACGCAAAGTGCAACCCTGATTCACGGTTATCGCAAGGCAGTGTTTCTGTATGAGTGCTGAGTATGTATTTTCGATATCTCTTGCGTTATTCATATCACTTGGCGCGAAGGTCGTGATATTATACGTAAAAATGAAAATGAGTGAAGTTAGTTCATTTTCTAATTTCTCATTTTTGTTTTCTAATTAATTTTTTGTTTTATAGAAAACAACCAGGAGTGGAAAAATTACAAAAAGTCAAAAGGTAAAACTTTTGGAAGTGATGAAGGCGGAGATGACAGAACGGAAGAAGCTGGATTTTCTGAGGTAATAAAGACTCAAAATTTGCAGACAAATGAACCAGAATTTTTGGATCTCACAATAGAGATGCCAAATCCAAAGGCGACTACAAAATTAAGTACCAGCTCTACCCCATCTCGGTTGACCCCACGTGGTTGCAATACTTTCGGCGGTGCTTACGCCGAAATAAAGAGGTACATGGAAGAGCAGGATAAAAGGCAAAGGGAGTACAATACTGAGCAAGAAAAATTAATTCCGAAATTTTAAATATGCTTAAAGCCATCCACAAAACCCCCGAGTCAATAGACTCATCATTAAAACCACAATCGCTAAATAATTAAAAAAATAATATTTTTCATAATTAATTATTATATTAATTTAATTTAAAACTTTCTGTACATTTTAGTAAAGTTAAATTAATTAATTAAAATAATGCCTCACTATCGTCTCCCGAACCATTCGACTTTGTTGTAGCAAGCTGTTTGGGCGATCTTCCTCTAGAAACTCTACTTCTGGTGGACTTGCATATACATTCGCTGTGTCTGGCATACTTTGCCTATGTTCCAGCCGAAAATTGTGTAGTGTTAGACACGCGTTTATGATTGCGCCTGCATACTGCGGATTCACTAACACTCCGCGCTCATGGGACAAACACGCAAACACTTTCTTTAGAACGCCGTTTAATCTTTCTACACAGTTTTGAGCTGTTATGTGAGAAAAGTTAAAATTGTTTTGGCTAGTTGTTGCCGGATCGCGAAACGGTGTTATAAGCCATGGCTGCAGCGGATATCCGGAGTCACCAATAAGCCAATTCGTATTCGCGCCTAGGCTGTATTGCCTTTCCAAAAACTCTTTACAATAGCTGTTTTCCCATATAAATGCGTCATGGGTACTTCTACCAAAACGTGCGTTGCCGGCAAGTATGCGCAAGTTGTACTCGCATACTAACTGCACGGTTTTTGAAAAGAATCCTTTTCTATTTATACAGCAACTTTCTATATCAGCTGCCGGCTTCTTAATTTTTATATGGGTGCAGTCAATAGCACCAATGCATCCGGGGAAACTGGTAGAAGAATAAAATCTGAAAAAGAGATTAACTTGTATCAGTATATTTATTTTATACACCAGCTTTTATAGATCAGCTTTGACTGGAGTTTAAACCAGAATTTAAAAGGTGATCCTAAGTCTCTTAAAGTACTTACAGTTAGTCACTAAAGTAAGTATACAATACAGGTATCTGCACTAATTATACCTAGTAGTGCTTCGCACACAAGGTATATTAACTTCATTGGCCTAACGGTAGTATGTAACGGCATAAACGAATCGAGATAGATATTGACTTATATATATCAAAATGTTCAGGAGGAGAAGAGAAATTGATTGAGCCATGTCCGTCCGTCCGTCCGTCCGTCCGTCCGTCTGTGAACACGATAACTTGAGTAAATCTTGAGATATCTCAATGAAACTTTGTATGCAGGTTCCTTTTTACATATCTCTGAACGGTATTGAAAATAGGCAAAATCGGTTAAAAGCCACGCCCACTTTCTATATATATAATATTTTCGAAAATACAAAAAGAGTGATTATTCAGTACATAATACACCTATAAGGATAAAATTTGGTGTGTACCTTACCGTTAAAGCAAAAAATAAATTTGTGAAGAAATTTTTAAAAAAGGGCGTGGCACCGCCCACTTTTGATTAAGTCAAATTTGGAAATATTATTAATCATAAATCAAAAACCGCTCAAGATAGCAAAATAAAATTCAGCACACATATTTATATTAATACAGGCAATATTTCGAAAAAAAATTAGCGAAATCGGATTAGGTCCACGCCCAATTTTATACGAAAGATTTTGAAAAGGATCATGGATATATTGAATATGCTATAACTTTGCTTAAACTAGCTGTATATCATTTCTATTTCACCTCTAAAGTGTTCGTGGGCAAAGAAAGTCGAAAGCACAAAATTTTTGGAAAATGGGCTTGGCCCCGCCCCTTTATGGGGGATTATTCCACAAAACTTTCCATGCCATAACTCCGGTAAAAATTGATTTATTAAAACGATATTTGAAGAAAGTGTTCAACATATAAAGCTAACTCTTTGCTGAAAAAATAAACAAAATCGGTGAACGGACACGCCCACTTTTTGAACATAGTTCTAAAATATTTCTTCGTAAAATTAAAATCGCGATATTTCCATAATTGTATAAGTTATATAAATAAGATTTTACACACATATTAGCCTTTTTAAACAAAACTAAACTGTAAAAAAATTTTGTGGATTTTGGTGAAGTAGGCGTGGCGCCTCCCACTTTTTAGCATAAAAGCTCTGCTATTTTCAAAAGCGATTGGTTGGAATTTCAAGAATGTATTTCAATGAAATTTTGTGAGATGCTTCCCAATAGTATGTAGTATACTCCTGCCAAAAATTACGCAAATCGAATAACAAACAAGCAAGATTTACGGGCAAGTAGTTAACACCCTACTGCCTTTTTTTATACCTAGTAGTGCTTCGCACACAAGGTATATTAACTTCATTGGCCTAACGGTAGTATGTAACGGCATAAACGAATCGAGATAGATATTGACTTATATATATCAAAATGTTCAGGAGGAGAAGAGAAATTGATTGAGCCATGTCCGTCCGTCCGTCCGTCCGTCTGTGAACACGATAACTTGAAAAAATCTTGAGATATCTCAATGAAACTTTGTATGCAGGTTCCTTTTTACATATCTCTGAACGGTATTGAAAATAGGCAAAATCGGTTAAAAGCCACGCCCACTTTCTATATATATAATATTTTCGAAAATACAAAAAGAGTGATTATTCAGTACATAATACACCTATAAGGATAAAATTTGGTGTGTACCTTACCGTTAAAGCAAAAAATAAATTTGTGAAGAAATTTTTAAAAAAGGGCGTGGCACCGCCCACTTTTGATTAAGTCAAATTTGGAAATATTATTAATCATAAATCAAAAACCGCTCAAGATAGCAAAATAAAATTCGGTAAAAATTGATTTATTAAAACGATATTTGAAGAAAGTGTTCAACATATAAAGCTAACTCTTTGCTGAAAAAATAAACAAAATCGGTGAACGGACACGCCCACTTTTTGAACATAGTTCTAAAATATTTCTTCGTAAAATTAAAATCGCGATATTTCCATAATTGTATAAGTTATATAAATAAGATTTTACACACATATTAGCCTTTTTAAACAAAACTAAACTGTAAAAAAATTTTTTTCCTTTTGGTGAAGTAGGCGTGGCGCCTCCCACTTTTTAGCATAAAAGCTCTGCTATTTTCAAAAGCGATTGGTTGGAATTTCAAGAATGTATTTCAATGAAATTTTGTGAGATGCTTCCCAATAGTATGTAGTATACTCCTGCCAAAAATTACGCAAATCGAATAACAAACAAGCAAGATTTACGGGAAAGTAGTTAACACCCTACTGCCTTTTTATACCTAGTAGTGCTTCGCACACAAGGTATATTAACTTCATTGGCCTAACGGTAGTATGTAACGGCATAAACGAATCGAGATAGATATTGACTTATATATATCAAAATGTTCAGGAGGAGAAGAGAAATTGATTGAGCCATGTCCGTCCGTCCGTCCGTCCGTCTGTGAACACGATAACTTGAAAAAATCTTGAGATATCTCAATGAAACTTTGTATGCAGGTTCCTTTTTACATATCTCTGAACGGTATTGAAAATAGGCAAAATCGGTTAAAAGCCACGCCCACTTTCTATATATATAATATTTTCGAAAATACAAAAAGAGTGATTATTCAGTACATAATACACCTATAAGGATAAAATTTGGTGTGTACCTTACCGTTAAAGCAAAAAATAAATTTGTGAAGAAATTTTTAAAAAAGGGCGTGGCACCGCCCACTTTTGATTAAGTCAAATTTGGAAATATTATTAATCATAAATCAAAAACCGCTCAAGATAGCAAAATAAAATTCGGTAAAAATTGATTTATTAAAACGATATTTGAAGAAAGTGTTCAACATATAAAGCTAACTCTTTGCTGAAAAAATAAACAAAATCGGTGAACGGACACGCCCACTTTTTGAACATAGTTCTAAAATATTTCTTCGTAAAATTAAAATCGCGATATTTCCATAATTGTATAAGTTATATAAATAAGATTTTACACACATATTAGCCTTTTTAAACAAAACTAAACTGTAAAAAAATTTTGTGGATTTTGGTGAAGTAGGCGTGGCGCCTCCCACTTTTTAGCATAAAAGCTCTGCTATTTTCAAAAGCGATTGGTTGGAATTTCAAGAATGTATTTCAATGAAATTTTGTGAGATGCTTCCCAATAGTATGTAGTATACTCCTGCCAAAAATTACGCAAATCGAATAACAAACAAGCAAGATTTACGGGAAAGTAGTTAACACCCTACTGCCTTTTTATACCTAGTAGTGCTTCGCACACAAGGTATATTAACTTCATTGGCCTAACGGTAGTATGTAACGGCATAAACGAATCGAGATAGATATTGACTTATATATATCAAAATGTTCAGGAGGAGAAGAGAAATTGATTGAGCCATGTCCGTCCGTCCGTCCGTCCGTCCGTCCGTCCGTCCGTCCGTCCGTCCGTCCGTCCGTCTGTGAACACGATAACTTGAGTAAATCTTGAGATATCTCAATGAAACTTTGTATGCAGGTTCCTTTTTACATATCTCTGAACGGTATTGAAAATAGGCAAAATCGGTTAAAAGCCACGCCCACTTTCTATATATATAATATTTTCGAAAATACAAAAAGAGTGATTATTCAGTACATAATACACCTATAAGGATAAAATTTGGTGTGTACCTTACCGTTAAAGCAAAAAATAAATTTGTGAAGAAATTTTTAAAAAAGGGCGTGGCACCGCCCACTTTTGATTAAGTCAAATTTGGAAATATTATTAATCATAAATCAAAAACCGCTCAAGATAGCAAAATAAAATTCAGCACACATATTTATATAAATACAGGCAATATTTCGAAAAAAAATTAGCGAAATCGGATTAGGTCCACGCCCAATTTTATACGAAAGATTTTGAAAAGGATCATGGATATATTGAATATGCTATAACTTTGCTTAAACTAGCTGTATATCATTTCTATTTCACCTCTAAAGTGTTCGTGGGCAAAGAAAGTCGAAAGCACAAAATTTTTGGAAAATGGGCGTGGCCCCGCCCCTTTATGGGGGATTATTCCACAAAACTTTCCATGCCATAACTCCGGTAAAAATTGATTTATTAAAACGATATTTGAAGAAAGTGTTCAACATATAAAGCTAACTCTTTGCTGAAAAAATAAACAAAATCGGTGAACGGACACGCCCACTTTTTGAATATAGTTCTAAAATATTTCTTCGTAAAATTAAAATCGCGATATTTCCATAATTGTATAAGTTATATAAATAAGATTTTACACACATATTAACCTTTTTAAACAAAACTAAACTGTAAAAAAATTTTGTGGATTTTGGTGAAGTAGGCGTGGCGCCTCCCACTTTTTAGCATAAAAGCTCTGCTATTTTCAAAAGCGATTGGTTGGAATTTCAAGAATGTATTTCAATGAAATTTTGTGAGATGCTTCCCAATAGTATGTAGTATACTCCTGCCAAAAATTACGCAAATCGAATAACAAACAAGCAAGATTTACGGGCAAGTAGTTAACACCCTACTGCCTTTTTTATACCTAGTAGTGCTTCGCACACAAGGTATATTAACTTCATTGGCCTAACGGTAGTATGTAACGGCATAAACGAATCGAGATAGATATTGACTTATATATATCAAAATGTTCAGGAGGAAAAGAGAAATTGATTGAGCCATGTCCGTCCGTCCGTCTGTCCGTCCGTCCGTCCGTCCGTCTGTGAACACGATAACTTGAGTAAATCTTGAGATATCTCAATGAAATTTAGTATGCAGGTTCCTTTTCACTTATCTCGGAGCGCTATTGAAAATAGGCAAAATCGGTTAAAAGCCACGCCCACTTTCAATATATATAATATTTTCGAAAATACAAAAAGAGTGATTATTCAGTACATAATACACCTATAAGGATAATATTTGGTGTGCACTTTAGCGTTAAGGCAAAAAATACATTTTTGAAGAAATTTTTAAAATGGGGCGTGGTACCGCCCACTTTTGATTAAGTCAAATTTGGAAATATTATTAATCATAAATCAAAAACCGCTCAAGATAGAAAAATAAAATTCAGCACACATATTTATATTAATACAGGCAATATTTCGAAAAAAAATTATCGAAATCGGGTTAGGTCCACGCCCAATTTTATACGAAAGATTTTGAAAAGGATCATAGATATATTGAATATGCTATAACTTTGCTTAAACTAGCTGTATATCATTTCTATTTCACCTCTAAAGTGTTCGTGGGCAAAGAAAGTCGAAAACACAAAATTTTTGGAAAATGGGCGTGGCCCCGCCCCTTTATGGGGGATTATTCCATGAAACTTTCCATGCCATAACTCCGGTAAAAATTGACTTATTGAAATTTAGAGAAAGTGTTCAACATATAAATCTAACTCTTTGCTGTAAAAATAAACAAAATCGGTGAACGGACACGCCCACTTTTTGAACACAGCTCTGAAAAATTTCTTCGTAAAATTAAAATCGCGATATTTCCATAACTGTATAAGTTATATATATAAGATTTTACACACTTAATAAGCTTTTTAAGAAAAACTAAACTGCAAACAAATTTTGTGGATTTTGTTGAAGTAGGCGTGGCGCCGCCCACTTTTCAGCAAAAAAGGTCTGTTATTTTCAAAAGCGATTGCTTGAAATTTCAAGAAGGTATTTCAATGAAAGTTAGTGAGATGCTTCCCAATAGTATGTAGTATACTCCCGCCAAAAATTATGCAAATCGAATGACAAACAAGCAAGATTTACGGGAAAGTAGTTAACTCCCTATTGCCTTTTTTTTTATTAATTTTTTTTATTTTCATACCTTTCATAAGCCCCATGCAAAACTATTTATATTTTGTTATTTAGTGATAATTTAATTTACCACTTACAACAGAAGTGTTTTTAATCGAAAACAATCAGTTGTTTTATACCACCTTTTCAGGTATTAAAATAGACCTGAGTTAATTGGGATAACGCAACAGATCACTACTAGGTATTTAATGTTCGGTTACACCCGAACTTAGACTTCCTTACTAGTTTTAAATTAATTTTTTTTATTTTCATACCTTTCATGAACATGAGGAAAGCTATTTATATTTTGTTATTTAGTGATAATTGAATTTACCACTCACAAAAGAAGTGTTTTTAATCGAAAACAATCAGTTGTCTTTATAACTACTTTTCCGTTATTAAAATAGACCTAAGTAAATTGGGATACCAAAACAGATCACTACTAGGTATTTAATGTTCGGTTGCACCCGAACTTAGACTTCCTTACTAGTTTTGTCCTAGATTTTTTAAATAAGACAAACACTTACAAAATTATATTTTATTCACTTAAAAAACACATTAAAATAATATTCAATATAAAAAGTGTACAAAATAGTAGAAGAACAAAAGAAATTTCGCATTTGAAACAAAAATTGTGTAAATTCATATCACAAAAGTAAGTATACAATAGCACAAAATATGTTGCTGTAATTACTAAAAGATTATTTTAAAAGTATACTATTAGTATTTGGTCGGGTAGCCATTGGATTTAATAATAGCTTTAAGGCGTGAAGGCATTGATTTTACCAGGTTAGTAGTTACTGCTGGTGGTATTTTAGTCCATTCTTCCAGGAGCGCACTCTTCAACTGTTGTTCAACTGAATGACTCCTCCATCGCCAATTTAATGGCAATTTGTCTTAAATTATTTTTTAAAATATTCAAGTAACCATATCGGTCCATAATATTTTCTATAAACACCAAATTACCTACACCATTTGTTGCCATGCAACCCCAAACCATCACCGATCTACCGCCATGTTTAACAGTGCCGGACATATTGCTGGGATTTAGCTCTGTGTTAACTTTTCTCCATACTTTTTCCCGACCATCAGATCCACTAATACTAAATTTGCACTCATCCGAGAATATAACTTTATTCCAGAACGTAAGGTCAAACTTTTCAAAGCCGGTGTATACTTACTTAAGTGACTAACTGTACATTTGTTTTACAGCATCTTGCTCATCCACCGTAGTGGGAAACTTGATATATCTGCACATTAATTCCTTTTCTATTACGTGCGCAACCTCATTGATTGATCTTCTGACCATCGTTTTGCTCAAGGAGCAAACGAAATCCTGCCCAACATCTCGAAGAAAAGAGCCAGTTGCAAAGTAATGAAGTGCTGACAGCATCCTAAGAGATTTTGGCACAAACGTCGTTCTTTGCCCGTTCTTCATGTAAGGGCTGATTTCGTTGAGCAAAACGATGGCTGCTTCTTTTTGGAAGCGAAAGAGCTCTTCGAAACGCGTATCAGGCAACTGAAATATGTCCGTTGCATCCCGTAATTGGCGTCTATGGATGCGCAACATGTTACGTTGGTTAGTTGCCAGAGCAAATAGGGCAGCCGCAAACATATTTTTCTACTGAAAAAAGCAATGTAACAGTTTGCATGGATTAATTTTACAGATATATATATATAAAACCCCAAATCACTGATATTGTATGATTTAATAAGTGTTTTGTATGATTGTTTTCAAAGCAAAATGCACTAGTACACGGCATTGAGGACTTCAACTGAAATGTATAAATATTTCTCAAAATAAACTGCCGGCACTTATTTAACGCAATTGCCATCATAACAAAACCCCAAATCACTGATATTTCACAAATTTTTCATTAATAAACGCATTTATTTATGATTTAATAAGTGTTTTGTATGAATGTTTACAAACAAAATGCACTAGTACACGGCATTGAGGACTTCAACTGAAATGTATAAATATTTCTCAAAATAAACTGCCGGCACTTATTTAACGCAATTGCCATCATAACAAAACCCCAAATCACTGATATTTCACAAATTTTTCATTAATAAATGCATTTATTTATGATTTAATAAGTGTTTTGTATGAATGTTTACAAGCAAAATGCACTAGTACACGGCATTGAGGACTTCAACTGAAATGTATAAATATTTCTCAAAATAAACTGCCGGCACTTATTTAACGCAATTGCCATCATAACAAAACCCCAAATCACTGATATTTCACAAATTTTTCATTAATAAACGCATTTATTTATGATTTAATAAGTGTTTTGTATGAATGTTTACAAACAAAATGCACTAGTACACGGCATTGAGGACTTCAACTGAAATGTATAAATATTTCTCAAAATAAACTGCCGGCACTTATTTAACGCAATTGCCATCATAACAAAACCCCAAATCACTGATATTTCACAAATTTTTCATTAATAAACGCATTTATTTATGATTTAATAAGTGTTTTGTATGAATGTTTACAAACAAAATGCACTAGTACACGGCATTGAGGACTTCAACTGAAATGTATAAATATTTCTCAAAATAAACTGCCGGCACTTATTTAACGCAATTGCCATCATAACAAAACCCCAAATCACTGATATTGTACAATTAGTAACATTAATTAACATTAATATATGCAGATATTTACCAATTTTTTATTTAACAAATCTCCACAAAACAAAATACAAACTCGAGATGACAAATGGTTTGTTTCATTCCAATTGTTTCATCGATAAGTAGGCAATCTCACCATTCTCATATCGCAAGGTGAGTTACTTCTCATACAGAAACACTTATCATAACGAAAGCGATACGAGCCTTGCGATAGGATATCGATCGTTATTATAACGAAAAGTTACAGAAACGGGCTACAGGACGTTGAAGTTGATAATCTTTGGATAGTTCCCTATTGTCCATTATTAACGAAAATATTCAATGCTCATATAAATGTGGAGTATTGCAATTTAGTCAAATCAATTAAATATATTTGCAAGTATGTAAATAAAGGGAGCGATATGGCTGTTTTCGGTGTTGCTTGTGATAATAGAAATGATGAAATTACGAGGTATCAAATGGGGCGCTATATTAGTAGTAATGAAGCTGTCTGGAGGATTCTGTCGTTTCCAATACACGAAAGACATCCTATAGTTTTTCACTTGGCTGTGCATCTTGAGAATGGCCAACGTGTTTGTTATAATGAAACAAATATATTGGAAAGAGCAGCACAACCACCAGCAACTACGTTAACAGCGTTTTTGAAATTATGCGAAACTGATACATTTGCAATAAATTTGTTATATTCTGAAGTGCCTCAGTATTACACATGGATTGTGGCTTCAAAAAAATTTGAAAGACGTAAACAAGGAACAGCAGTCGATGGGCATCCAGGCATTTTCCAAACAGATGCAATTGGGAGAATATATACAGTGCATCCAAACAATGCTGAATATTTTTATTTGCGAATGCTATTAGTTAACGTCAATGGCCCAAAATCATTTCAAGAATTGAGAACAGTCAATGGTCATCAAATCCACTTGAATTATGGAACAAATATAAATATTATATGGCAGAAGATATTTTAGTTCGTATGCTTTATCATGCTAGAAATCCGGATTTGTTGATTACGTTGGAAATGTATAACGAAGCTTTGATAATAATTGAAGATATGTGTCTAAGAATGGCAAATAAAGAATTAGCACAATTGGGTATGGCCGCACCAAATCGTGAGAGGCATGATTTGTTTGATCGAGAACTGCAACGTGAGCAGGAATTCAATTTTAATGATTTGCGTTTATTTGTACAATCGAATATTACAAAATTTAATATTCAGCAAAAACATGTATATGACACAATCATGCAAGCTGTTTCCAATAATTCAGGTGGACTACATTTCTTGGATGCACCTGGTGGCACAGGCAAAACGTTCGTTATATCATTGATTTTAGCAACAATTCGATCGGAACAGAAAATTGCGTTGGCACTTGCATCTTCGGGAATTGCTGCTACATTACTAGAAGGCGGGCGAACCGCACACTCTGCATTAAAATTGCCATTGAATGTACAGATTATTGAAACTCCTATTTGCAATATTTCGAGAAATTCTGCTATGGCAAAAGTTCTGAGATCAACGTCAATTATTTTATGGGATGAGTGTACAATGGCGAATAAAAGATTACTAGAAGCATTTAATCGAACAATGCAAGATTTACGTGGTAATCAACAGCATTTTAGCGGCGCTTTAATTTTACTGTCAGGGGATTTTCGTCAAACATTGCCGGTCATTCCTCGATCAACTCCTGCTGATGAAATAAATGCCTGTTTGAAGTCATCAGTTCTTTGGAGATATGCACAAAAACTGACACTAAACATTAATATGCGTATTCAACTACAAAATGATCCAGCTGCCCATGAGTTTTCAAAACAATTGTTAGAAATCGGTGATGGCAAAATACATCGCTATACCGAACAATTTTTGTACTATTGTGCAATCGATAGAAGAATTGATTGAATTTGTTTTTCCGAATATTCTTCAGAATTATACAAATCATGATTGGTTGAGAGAACGCGCCATTTTAGCACCAAAGAACATTCATATCAATGCTATTAATTTTAAAATTCAAGATAAGCTGCCAGGTGTAGTCACGACATATAAATCAATTGACAGTGCTATGAATCAAGATGAGGTATTGAATTTTCCAGTTGAATTTTTAAATTCATTGGAACCTGCTGATATGCCACCGCACTGCTTAAATCTGAAAGTTAGTTCTTTAGTTATATTATTACGAAATATAAATCCACCAAAAATGTGTAATGGTACCAGATTGGCAGTGAAAAAGTTATTACCAAATTTGATCGCTGGTAAATCTAAAGAGGAAGTTTGCTTGATACCGCGTATCGCTATGGTTCCAACTGATATGCCATTCGAATTCAAACGATTACAATATCCTGTCCGGTTATCATTTGCGATGTCCATCAATAAGTCCCAAGGATAAACACTTAACGTTTGCGGTGTGAATTTGGAAGAACCATGTTTTCCCATGGCCAACTTTATGTTGCCTGTTCTAGAGTCGGTACCCCCAGCAGTTTATTTATTCACAGCCGAAATGGAAAAACAAAAAATATTGTTTATCCAAATGTTTTGGATTAAATTTTTAAATAGTGTGACGGAAATTAAATGTATAAGACTTATTTCTATGGTAGTAGAGTAGAACATAGAATTTTGTATTTCAAATTGAGTTTGCTCAAACATGTATGGCCTACTAACATTTTGTGAAATGTTCGAGAACATTTTCGAGTTGTAAAAATAAGTATTAGGCCCGTCCACAATGAACACGACGGCGGCGAACGACAACGACGAAAAACTTAAGCTTGACGATATTTGCCGTCAAGCATCGGCGACATGATTATAATGACAGAAGGGGCGACAGGTGCGAATCATCTTGAAAAGTAGCAAAAAATGTTGTAAAAAGTGTGAAATAGACATATTCTGTAATAATTGGAACTTATTTTACAAGTTATTTACTCTTTCTTTCGTTTTTATTGTCAAAAAAACCAAACGCCACCACCTGCCGCTTGTCAAAATAGAATTAGATTTAATCTGGCGACAGCGGCATATGTGATTGATTGCCGCTTTGTCGCGTCGTGTTCAAAAAATTCCTCCCCATAAGAACACGTGTAAAAATAATTTGACAGATGCCGCTTGTCGTTTGCCGTTTTCATTCTGGTTACCACTATTAGAACCTAGCTGTAAGTCAGTTTTAGTTGAGTTGTAACAGAGTTGTTACTGTAATAAACTTACTGTTGAATTTTTACTGGCCTGAGTTTTATTTAGAAATTAGCGGTCGAATCCGGTTAAAGCGAGCAAGGACGTTTGGAAATTCGTCACGATAGCTAGCAACTAAGTAAGATATTTTTTAAAGAAATGAATCGATGTTCTAACTTATTTATCATCCAGACCTGGCATTTGATTTTAAGGAAAAAATTTTTATATAATCTCAAATACCAATATTAATCGTTCCACAGTGGATAGGGCAAGGGTTGGGAATAGGGATAGGGATTTTTTAACAGCACAACGTCTGCCGGGTCAGCTAGTATACATATATAATATTTTCGAAAATACAAAAATAGTGATTATTCAGTACATAATACACCAATATTGATAAAATTTGGTATGTACATTACCATTCAGGCAACAAATAAATTTGTGAAGAAATTTTTAAGAAGGGGTGTTGCACCGCCCACTTTTTATTAAGCTAAATTTGGAAATATTTTTAATCATAAATCAAAAACAGCTCAAAATAGCAAAATGAAATGAAGCCCACATTACTACTGGCGAATTCCCGAAATCGGCCAAGGTCCACAGCCAAAGTCAGCTTAGTCGGTAGTTTACAAAGAACTATGTATATTAATAACTTTTTAACTTTTGTAACTTTTTAATATAAAACTAGTAAGGAAGTCTAAGTTCGGGTGTAACCGAACATTAAATACCTAGTAGTGATCTGTTGCGTTATCCCAATTAACTCAGGTCTATTTTAATACCTGAAAAGGTGGTATAAAACAACTGATTGTTTTCGATTAAAAACACTTCTGTTGTAAGTGGTAAATTAAATTATCACTAAATAACAAAATATAAATAGTTTTGCATGGGGCTTATGAAAGGTATGAAAATAAAAAAAATTAATAAAAAAAAAGGCAATAGGGAGTTAACTACTTTCCCGTAAATCTTGCTTGTTTGTCATTCGATTTGCATAATTTTTGGCAGGAGTATACTACATACTATTGGGAAGCATCTCACTAACTTTCATTGAAATACCTTCTTGAAATTTCAAGCAATCGCTTTTGAAAATAACAGACCTTTTTTGCTGAAAAGTGGGCGGCGCCACGCCTACTTCAACAAAATCCACAAAATTTGTTTGCAGTTTAGTTTTTCTTAAAAAGCTTATTAAGTGTGTAAAATCTTATATATATAACTTATACAGTTATGGAAATATCGCGATTTTAATTTTACGAAGAAATTTTTCAGAGCTGTGTTCAAAAAGTGGGCGTGTCCGTTCACCGATTTTGTTTATTTTTACAGCAAAGAGTTAGATTTATATGTTGAACACTTTCTCTAAATTTCAATAAGTCAATTTTTACCGGAGTTATGGCATGGAAAGTTTCATGGAATAATCCCCCATAAAGGGGCGGGGCCACGCCCATTTTCCAAAAATTTTGTGTTTTCGACTTTCTTTGCCCACGAACACTTTAGAGGTGAAATAGAAATGATATACAGCTAGTTTAAGCAAAGTTATAGCATATTCAATATATCTATGATACTTTTCAAAATCTTTCGTATAAAATTGGGCGTGGACCTAACCCGATTTCGATAATTTTTTTTCGAAATATTGCCTGTATTAATATAAATATGTGTGCTGAATTTTATTTTTCTATCTTGAGCGGTTTTTGATTTATGATTAATAATATTTCCAAATTTGACTTAATCAAAAGTGGGCGGTACCACGCCCCATTTTAAAAATTTCTTCAAAAATGTATTTTTTGCCTTAACGCTAAAGTGCACACCAAATATTATCCTTATAGGTGTATTATGTACTGAATAATCACTCTTTTTGTATTTTCGAAAATATTATATATATTGAAAGTGGGCGTGGCTTTTAACCGATTTTGCCTATTTTCAATAGCGCTCCGAGATAAGTGAAAAGGAACCTGCATACTAAATTTCATTGAGATATCTCAAGATTTACTCAAGTTATCGTGTTCACAGACGGACGGACGGACGGACGGACAGACGGACGGACGGACATGGCTCAATCAATTTCTCTTTTCCTCCTGAACATTTTGATATATATAAGTCAATATCTATCTCGATTCGTTTATGCCGTTACATACTACCGTTAGGCCAATGAAGTTAATATACCTTGTGTGCGAAGCACTACTAGGTATAAAAAAGGCAGTAGGGTGTTAACTACTTGCCCGTAAATCTTGCTTGTTTGTTATTCGATTTGCGTAATTTTTGGCAGGAGTATACTACATACTATTGGGAAGCATCTCACAAAATTTCATTGAAATACATTCTTGAAATTCCAACCAATCGCTTTTGAAAATAGCAGAGCTTTTATGCTAAAAAGTGGGAGGCGCCACGCCTACTTCACCAAAATCCACAAAATTTTTTTACAGTTTAGTTTTGTTTAAAAAGGTTAATATGTGTGTAAAATCTTATTTATACAACTTATACAATTATGGAAATATCGCGATTTTAATTTTACGAAGAAATATTTTAGAACTATATTCAAAAAGTGGGCGTGTCCGTTCACCGATTTTGTTTATTTTTTCAGCAAAGAGTTAGCTTTATATGTTGAACACTTTCTTCAAATATCGTTTTAATAAATCAATTTTTACCGGAGTTATGGCATGGAAAGTTTTGTGGAATAATCCCCCATAAAGGGGCGGGGCCAAGCCCATTTTCCAAAAATTTTGTGCTTTCGACTTTCTTTGCCCACGAACACTTTAGAGGTGAAATAGAAATGATATACAGCTAGTTTAAGCAAAGTTATAGCATATTCAATATATCCATGATCCTTTTCAAAATCTTTCGTATAAAATTGGGCGTGGACCTAATCCGATTTCGCTAATTTTTTTTCGAAATATTGCCTGTATTTATATAAATATGTGTGCTGAATTTTATTTTGCTATCTTGAGCGGTTTTTGATTTATGATTAATAATATTTCCAAATTTGACTTAATCAAAAGTGGGCGGTGTCACGCCCTTTTTTAAAAATTTCTTCACAAATTTATTTTTTGCTTTAACGGTAAGGTACACACCAAATTTTATCCTTATAGGTGTATTATGTACTGAATAATCACTCTTTTTGTATTTTCGAAAATATTATATATATAGAAAGTGGGCGTGGCTTTTAACCGATTTTGCCTATTTTCAATACCGTTCAGAGATATGTAAAAAGGAACCTGCATACAAAGTTTCATTGAGATATCTCAAGATTTACTCAAGTTATCGTGTTCACAGACGGACGGACGGACGGACGGACGGACGGACATGGCTCAATCAATTTCTCTTCTCCTCCTGAACATTTTGATATATATAAGTCAATATCTATCTCGATTCGTTTATGCCGTTACATACTACCGTTAGGCCAATGAAGTTAATATACCTTGTGTGCGAAGCACTACTAGGTATAAAAATTATATGCTTTGATTAAGATTTAAGAACGTTAAAATCTCACTAAAGCAAATACATTCAGGGATAGATATAACGAATTGAAATATTACTTAACTTGTGGTCTTGGAACTGCCCACATTTCCAAAAAGTTTACAAATGTAGCCTATGTATGTCGTACCCAACGAAGATTTTAACGTATTGGAAAAGTTTAAAACAGATCAACCATAAACTTTGGACATTATTGAAGTAAAAACAAAGTACTGAATAAAAAAAATGTGGGCGTCGCACAGCCCACTTTTCCCAAATTATATAATTCTTGACCAAGGGACACACATATCCAAAAATCATTAGTTTAGACTAGGGCCGGGCAGCAGAGAAGCACGTTCGCGACAGGCGTGCTGAAAATACACAAAGTGCAAAGAGATATCAATTGTCATGTACGTATATGAGTTTTAAATACGAGAGTTGCCACATAATAATATTTATCTCTTTGTTGAAGTCTTTTTTAAAGTATACATTTTTTATCTCCAGAGAAAGTCCAAGTTCGGGTAAGCCGAACATAATATACCCCGCTGTGTACTTGAAACACACTACTTATACATCTGCAAATTTACATAACAAAAAAATTCGTAAAGTACTGTTTTGGTAAAGTGGTGGGAGTAGTTGTGCAAGTGGCGCAAATTTTCCATTTCCATTTGAATATCTATAGGAGTGGACATGGAAATTAACCGCTCTTACCCAGAAATCATTGATAGTGGGAAAGTTGTAAATTTCTTAGCGATACGTGAATGTTTTTCGATTTCTTGCTTTCAAAGTTTTGTAAAAGGCTAAGATAAAAATGGGCGGGACAAGCCTATTTAAAAAATTGTATCTATTTCTGTTTAGTGTCAAAACCCTCCCCATTAAGAAAAAAATTAAGTCGAATATGATTCATGTACACAGAAATAATGCGCATAAAATCGGTCTAGGCCAGTGGTGGCCAAACTAACACTTTCATCTGTCTCAAATATATGAAGAGGTAAAACAAATGCTCCAAGACCTTTTAATTTATTAGTAAAAGGTCCGGGTACCTGGGGTTTTGACGATCAAAATGCTGTCAGGATTATACATATATGTATGTATACTAGAGTGGCCCTTATTTTGCGAAATCGGAAATGTCTAGGTGTTACCCCTGAAATGGTTGTATGTGATAAAAAAAAGAGTTCCCTAAAAATTTCCACCCGATTGAACAACTCTAACCCGTGCCACAAACGGCCCGAAGTTCGAGCATTGGCAGCATCACTTCCAGTAAGTGCTGCTTTGGCTAGTCACGCAAACGTTTCGCTGTTGTGCATGCAAACAGAGGTGCCAGTAAAGAAAAAAGATCTACCATTCATGTAAAAAAAACTTTCAAATTTGGAAAAATCTAGCCGTATCTATATATCAGATAACCTATTAACGCCCATTGTACCCATACTGCTTAGAACGCAAGTGAATTCATCAGTTGCAGACTTAAAATGCCCCTGAACCCCTCGTGAGAACACCCATTTGCTGGAAATCGGAAAAAAAATATTTTTTTGTGTTTAATTTATTATTTAACCAAAAATTAATTAACTGTGTAAAAAGGTATTCCTGCCGGCAGATTTAATGCTGGGCATTAATGGGCTAACTCAAGAAAACAGCTTTTTTTTTTAATCCATGTCGTATAAACTTAATGTAATACTCTTTTTGTAAAATTACAAAAAATCTACCAAATGCAAATATCTGATCTTTCTACAAAATTACAATTTTTTTACCAATATTGGCAGATTTATACCGAAATGGTAACACTGCATGCAAAACAAAGTTAATTATTTTATAAATTTTTTTACCTACATACATATATGTACATGAATTATGTAAACATATACATATGTCTGTTGAATCACCTTCATATCAGCACCCAAGAGTGGTAAATGGCTTGGTTCATTATTTCAATACGTTTGTGGCACGGGTTAACGTTGGTCAATTAAGTCCAAATTTTGTGAGGATTATTTGCTCCTTATATATAACCATTTCAGGGGTTAACACCTTAAAAATTTTACAATTTTTTTTTTCCATACAAATAAGGGCCACTCTAATGTATACATATATTTGTAGTTTTATCTGTAATTTGATTAATGGGTCGAATTGAATACGTGCTTCATAAATATATGCAGGCTATTTTTTTCTGCTAAATAGTCCAAAAATTGAATATGAATAAAAGTCCGAATAATTTGCACGATGAGATTGTTTAAAAAATTACTATGGAAAATAGGGAATTAAAGGAAGAATTAGGAGAAAATTATTTGAAAGAGTGGGAGTTCCTGATGAGTTATCCTTGCTCAATATTCCTATTACTCACATTTGAGAATGTGCACAGTGTCACAAAGTACATAAAAACTATTGCTTATTATACCTAGTAGTGCTTCGCACACAAGGTATATTAACTTCATTCGCCTAACGGTAGTATGTAACGGCATAAACGAATCGAGATAAATATTGACTTATATATATCAAAATGTTCAGGAGGAAAAGAGAAATTGATTGAGCCATGTCCGTCCGTCCGTCCGTCCGTCTGTAAACACGATAACTTGAGTAAATCTTGAGATATCTCAATGAAATTTGGTATGTAGGTTCCTTTTCACTTATCTCCGAGCGCTATTGAAAATAGGCAAAATCGGTTAAAAGCCACGCCCTCTTTCTATATATATAATATTTTGGAAAATACAAAAAGAGTGATTATTCAGTACATAATACACATATAAGGATAATATTTGGTGTGCACTTTAGCGTTAAGGCAACAAATACATTTTTGAAGAAATTTTTAAAAAGGGGCGTGGCACCGCCCACTTTTGATATAGTCAAATTTGGAAATATTATTAATCATAAATCAAAAACCGCTCAAGATAGCGAAATAAAATTCAGCACACATATATATATTAATACAGGCAATATTTCGAAAAAAAATTAGCGAAATCGGGTTAGGTCCACGCCCAATTTTATACGAAAGATTTTGAAAAGGATCATAGATATATTGAATATGCTATAACTTTGCTTAAACTAGCTGTATATAATTTCTATTTCACCTCTGAAGTGTTCGTGGGCAAAGAAAGTCGAAACACAAAATTTTTGGAAAATGGGCGTGGTGAAGTAGGCGTGGCGCCGCCCACTTTTTAGCATAAAAGCTCTGCTATCTTCAAAAGCGATTGCTTGAAATTTCAAGAATGTATTTCAATGAAATTTTGTGAGAGGGTTCCCAATAGTATGTAGTATACTCCTGCCAAAAATTACGCAAATCGAATAACAAACAAGCAAGATTTACGGGCAAGTAGTTAACACCCTACTGCCTTTTTTTTATTTTCATACCTTTCATGAACATGAGGAAAGGTATTTATATTTTGTTATTTAGTAATAATTTAATTTACCACTCACAACAGAAGTGTTTTTATCGAAAACAATCAGTTGCCTTTATAACAAATTTTCAGGTATGTATTAAAATAGACCTGAGTAAATTAGGATACCAAAACAGATCACTACTAGGTATTTAATGTTCGGTTACACCCGAACTTAGACTTCCTTACAGTTTTACTTCAAATTGCTTTATTTCAAAAAATTCATATTAAAAGTCGTGTGTGTGTGTAAATTAATTGATACGAAAAGAAAACATATTGTTTTTTGTTTTTTATTGCTTTTGAGTTAACTCCTTTATATTTGGACTGCGCTGCAGCTAATCGCATGATATTTTTTAAATTAATATCTGAGATACTACTTCTTAGCCTACTTTTATTAAGTTTTATCCATGAGAAAAATTGTTTACATGTATATGTCGAGCCAAACATTGCTATAACTTCGGCAGCAAACTCTCGTAAATTGGGAAATTTTTGACTACAATTCCCTTTATAGAAATCAATAATGCAAGTTGATTCTCCATAATCAGCTTTAATTCTGGTGTCACATTGTAGGTCAATCAATTCCATCTGCAAGTGTCGTGGTGCTTCAAAACAATCGAAAACAAAGGGCGAAGCGAACAAATCCAGCTTTGATTTTATTGTAGATAGTTCGGCAAATCGATTCTGAAACTAATTTTCAAGATTTTCAAGTTCCTTGACATACTTTGTTACATCTACGTCTTGGTTCTCAGTAAGCGTTTGTAAGGATGGGAAGAAGTCAAAGTTTCTTCCAGTTAACTGTCGTTTCCAAAGATATATTTTATTCTTGAATGCTTCAATTTCGTCACGCATATTAAAAATTAACTTGTTCCGTCCCATTAAGGAAGAAGTTAGCGCATTTAGGTGTTCTGTCACATCTGTCATGAAGGCTAAGTCGCATGTCCACTCTTCGTCGATAAGCTGAGGAAACTCTTTTCCTTTCTCTTCCTAAAAAACAATGGTGCGATCAACAATGCAACAGACTTGCGTAATTTGAATACTTACCAAGAAAACATAAACATATTTTCGTAATTCAAAGAACCGTTTTAAAGCTGCACCACGACTTAACCAACGGACCTTACTATAATACGTCTGTGTGTTCGGTTTCAGCGAATTCTAAAAAATCTTTAAACTCCCGATGATTCAATCCATGAGCACGTAATAAGTTAACACACTTAACGACGACATTCATTACATTTTGTAAAGAAAAGGATTGTGCACAAAGCGCCTCTTGATGAATTAAGCAGTGAATTGCAATCAAATGATCGGATATATTCTCACTCAGAAGTTCTTGTCGAATTCTGGCAACAAGGCCTAACTGAGATCCGGTCATGGATTTTGCGCCATCAGTGGCAACGCAAACTACTTTTCGCCATGATAAACCCATACGCTCAGCGCATTCGTTGACACATGTGAATATATCTTTACCTTTAGTAGTCCCCTTCATCGGAATGATATCCAAAAGCTCTTCACATATATTTAGTTGCGCGTCAACTCCTCGTATGAAAATCGCTAATTGTGCTATGTCGGATATGTCCGTACTTTCGTCAATAGCTAATGAAATTGCTGTAAATGATTTTATACGCTCTTTTAACTGCGACTGCGAACTCTCTGCCATTTCGTCAACTCGTCTTGTTATAGTTCTCCGAGATAAGCACATACCTTCATATTTAGGCAATTCCGGCGGGGATAAAATTTTCACTGCCTTCAATATACAGTTCTATCATACTCATATTCTTCCCGATGAAGTTCGTAATGCCGTTTTATGTTGAATAACTTGCACACAACACTTTTATTGCACACAAGGCATTCCGATTCCCCGTGTGCATATTTGCACAAAAACTGCACACTCCACTCCGCATTAAAACTGCTTATTTTTCTTTTCTTTGCAGCAAGGCTCATTTATGTTTAAATGTTCAAATGCTCAAATGTTTTATTTTTATTTTTATACCTAGTAGTGCTTCGCACACAAGGTATATTAACTTCATTCGCCTAACGGTAGTATGTAACGGCATAAACGAATCGAGATAAATATTGACTTATACATATCAAAATGTTCAGGAGGAAAAGAGAAATTGATTGAGCCATGTCCGTCCGTCTGTCCGTCCGTCCGTCCGTCCGTCCGTCCGTCCGTCCGTCTGTAAACACGATAACTTGAGTAAATCTTGAGATATCTCAATGAAATTTGGTATGTAGGTTCCTTTTCACTTATCTCCGAGCGCTATTGAAAATAGGCAAAATCGGTTAAAAGCCACGCCCTCTTTCTATATATATAATATTTTGGAAAATACAAAAAGAGTGATTATTCAGTACATAATACACCTATAAGGATAATATTTGGTGTGCACTTTAGCGTTAAGGCAACAAATACATTTTTGAAGAAATTTTTAAAAAGGGGCGTGGCACCGCCCACTTTTGATATAGTCAAATTTGGAAATATTATTAATCATAAATCAAAAACCGCTCAATATAGCGAAATGAAATTCAGCACACATATATATATTAATACAGGCAATATTTCGAAAAAAAATTAGCGAAATCGGGTTAGGTCCACGCCCAATTTTATACGAAAGATTTTGAAAAGGATCATAGATATATTGAATATGCTATAAGTTTGCTTAAACTAGCTGTATATAATTTCTATTTCACCTCTGAAGTGTTCGTGGGCAAAGAAAGTCGAAACACAAAATTTTTGGAAAATGGGCGTGGTGAAGTAGGCGTGGCGCCGCCCACTTTTTAGCATAAAAGCTCTGCTATTTTCAAAAGCGATTGCTTGAAATTTCAGGATGTATTTCAATGAAATTTTGTGAGAGGGTTCCCAATAGTATGTAGTATACTCCTGCCAAAAATTACGCAAATCGAATAACAAACAAGCAAGATTTACGGGCAAGTAGTTAACACCCTACTGCCTTTTTTTTATTTTCATACCTTTCATGAACATGAGGAAAGGTATTTATATTTTGTTATTTAGTAATAATTTAATTTACCACTCACAACAGAAGTGTTTTTATCGAAAACAATCAGTTGCCTTTATAACAAATTTTCAGGTATGTATTAAAATAGACCTGAGTAAATTAGGATACCAAAACAGATCACTACTAGGTATTTAATGTTCGGTTACACCCGAACTTAGACTTCCTTACTAGTTTTTTTTAAACTTTTATGGTTGATACTTTTCCCACAAATCACTTTTTCGTAATAATAAAAATTTCATGCCATCATTGACATCTTATTTTCGATTCCCGCCTTCACAATATTTTGGGCAAAACTACATTATATCAACTTTTAATATGATTTTAGTGTTCGCGGGGCTCGTTTCTTCACTTAACTACTACTTTATGGAGATATGTTTTTCAAACGTTTATATGAAAGTACTAGGAAAATGTTTAAGGTGTACGGACGTTCCCACTTTGAGTATCCCCGCAATCCTAAACGATAAGGCTTTTCGGAAAATTTATAGTGGGACTAGGAAGGTACTTTAAAACTACCTTATGAATTAAATTTTTGGCAAATAAAACCTTAGTTTTACATTCTTTTTTAAACTAAGTTGTATATTTTGCGTCCGTACGCTTGAGCAAAAAATACATTTTTTCAACACGACTTTGAACCTCAGCGGATTAAGTTTTTCAGAAATTTTTCATGATGCTATGACAGATCAAGGGATATAGTAGATGGAATTATTGATTTTTGGTTTCTTATTAATCATATTACAACACAATACAAAAATTTTTGTAAATGCACAGAAAATTATTTTTTTCCAAAAATAGAAGTTATGTTGAAAGACCGTCAATATCTTGTAATCTAGTAGTTAAATTTAGTCAATAGTTTGCGCCAAAGAAGAAGATATATGTGGCCACAGATTGGCATCAATAAAAGTTTTCTAAACAGAAATTTAGTTTTTTGGTCTTGGTTTACGATTTCACGGAAATGACCATATACATATGTATATAATGGCCAGAAATGGAAATACTTACGTTATTTTTATTGATTTTAGTTTATTTTCTTTTTTGCATTCCTCCGGAATTTTTTTGCATTTCGGAATGCATTCACAGAATTTAAAGTAAGGAAAGTAAAACGTAATTTCTTTCATAATTCCCCTTTTTATTGGAATGGTGAATGCGTTTTTCAATTCCACAATCCGAAATCGCAAAAGAGTAATGAATTCCTTGGGAACACAGAAACACGGAAACGAATAGGAAGGGAAAGGGATACACTATTTTATAAAAGCTGTTTCTGGTGAAGTTGATATATTGCAGGTCTAAACATTTTCGGGGAAATAAAAACAAAATAAAAATGAATTTAGATTATATTTTGCCTACAGTTGGACACAGTGCAATAAATTTTGACGTTCACCGTTTCACTTTTTTGAACACAATTTTTAGCACTTTCACTGCACTTACACAACACTATTACACATAATATTATTGGCTTTTTATTCAAACGTGCACGCTGCGTGCACTGTGCAAATGTGCTAAGTTTGCCCGCCCCTAGTTTAGACCAAACATATTCAAAGTTATGATGATTTAAATTTTATAAAGCCTGGGGGCGTGGCACCGCCCACTTTTCCAAAAACTAATATAGCCTAAATCGTACACAACAATCTTCTGAACCAATCTGGAAAGTTTAGAAAAGATCGACCATAAACTGTGGACATTATTGAAGTACAAACAAAACACAAAAAATGTGAGCGTGGCACCGCCCACTTTTCCAAAAATTAATATAGCCTTAATCGTACACAACCATCTTCTGAACCAATCTGGAAAGTTTAGATGACTTTGGACATTATTGAAGTACAAACAAAGTACTGAATACAAAAAATGTGGGCGTCGCACCGCCCACTTTTCCCAAATTATATAAATCTTGACTAAAGGACACACGTGTCCAAAAATCTTTAATTTAGACTCAATATGTTCAGAGTTATGAAGAACTTAAATTTTATATAGCCTGGGGGCGGGGCACTGAGTACTTTTCCAAAAATTGATATAGCCTGAATCGTACACAACAATTTTCTTAACCAATCTGGAATGTTTAAAAGAGATCGACCATAAACTTTGGACATTATTGAAGTACAATCAAAACACAAAAAATGTGGGCGTGGAACCGCCCACTTTTCCAAAAATTGATATAGCCTAAATCGTACACAACAACCTTCTGAACCAATCTGGAAAGTTTAGATGACATTGGACATTATTGAAGTACAAACAAAATACAAAAAATGTGGGCGTGGCACACCCACTTTTCCCAAATTATATAAATCTTGACTAAAGGACACACATATCCAGAAATCATTAATTTAGACCAAATATGTTCAGAGCTATGAAGAATTGTAGTTTTATATAGCTTGGGGGCGTGGCACCGCCTACTTTTCCAAAAATTGATATAGCCTAAATCGTACACAACAACCTTCTGAACCAATCTGGAAAGTTTAGATGACATTGGACATTATTGAAGTACAAACAAAATACAAAAAATGTGGGCGTGGCACACCCACTTTTCCCAAATTATATAAATCTTGACTAAAGGACACACATATCCAGAAATCATTAATTTAGACCAAATATGTTCAGAGGTATGAAGAATTTAAATTTTATATAGCCTGGGGGCGTGGCACCGCCTACTTTTCCAAAAATTGATATAGCCTAAATCGTACACAACAATCTTCTGAACCAATCTGGAAAGTTTAAAAGAGATCGACCATAAACTTTGGAAATTATTGAAGTACAAACAAAACACAAAAAATGTGGGCGTGGAACCGCCCACTTTTCCAAAAATTGATATAGCCTAAATCGTACACAACAACCTTCTGAACCAATCTGGAAAGTTTAGATGACATTGGACATTATTGAAGTACAAACAAAATACAAAAAATGTGGGCGTGGCACACCCACTTTTCCCAAATTATATAAATCTTGACTAAAGGACACACATATCCAGAAATCATTAATTTAGACCAAATATGTTCAGAGGTATGAAGAATTTAAATTTTATATAGCCTGGGGGCGTGGCACCGCCTACTTTTCCAAAAATTGATATAGCCTAAATCGTACACAACAACCTTCTGAACCAATCTGGAAAGTTTAGATGACATTGGACATTATTGAAGTACAAACAAAATACAAAAAATGTGGGCGTGGCACACCCACTTTTCCCAAATTATATAAATCTTGACTAAAGGACACACATATCCAGAAATCATTAATTTAGACCAAATATGTTCAGAGCTATGAAGAATTTAAATTTTATATAGCCTGGGGGCGTGGCACCGCCTACTTTTCCAAAAATTGATATAGCCTAAATCGTACACAACAACCTTCTGAACCAATCTGGAAAGTTTAGATGACATTGGACATTATTGAAGTACAAACGAAATACAAAAAATGTGGGCGTGGCACACCCACTTTTCCCAAATTATATAAATCTTGACTAAAGGACACACATATCCAGAAATCATTAATTTAGACCAAATATGTTCAGAGCTATGAAGAATTGTAGTTTTATATAGCTTGGGGGCGTGGCACCGATGTAGCCTAAATCGTACACAACAATCTTCTGAACCAATCTGGAAAGTTTAAAAGAGATCGACCATAAACTTTGGAAATTTTTGAAGTACAAACAAAACACAAAAAATGTGGGCGTGGAACCGCCCACTTTTCCAAAATTACATAAATCTTGATCAATCGACACACATATCCAAAAATCATTAATTTACACCAAACATGTTCAGAGTTATGAAGAATTGTAATTTTATATAGCCTGGGGGCGTGGCACCGACCACTTTTCCAAAAATTAATATAGCCTATGCTTTAACCCATGATCCCAAGAATATACTGTGAAAATTTCATAAAAATCGGTTGAGTACTTTGGACGCCTATAAAGGACACACAGACACACATTCATTTTTTATTTAGTTTCAGTTGACGGATGTTTGTAATGGAATCTTGCAAGTTAAATTTGATACACTTCCAGGTGCCCAATTGAGCTGAAAGTCTGCAGCGATGTATAACCCCGATGACAATGCAATATTATGAAAACAAAATTCCGGTAGGTGGCGCGTAGGTCGCTATATTTTCAAAAATCGCATTTATGGTCCGATTTGGCTGAAATGAACAACCATAAAAAGAAATATTTCCCTAAAAAAAATTCCGTTAGGTGGAGCTGAAATAGCGGTTATATATACTAAAAATCCTAATTATGGACCGATTTGGCTGATATTTTACGTGTGTGGTACTTAATTAATTTCCATATGTTTAAAAAAAAATTGGAACAGCTAATTGGCGCGTGAGTCGCTCTATTTAAGAAATTCGAAGGTCCGTTTTCGGTGTCGTTTAATTCATTTTTCAACGAACTTCCCTTTAAGATAGTATCTTAAAATTTTCATCCACGTTTAGTTTTTTACCCCAACGCAATATAAAAAAAAAATAATTCCGATAGGTGGCGCACGGGTAGCGATATTTGAAAAATTTCATTTCCAGAAATTTTGTTTTCGATATTGTACCAACTTCCCGTTGAGCTGGGCTTTTCAAATTTTCACCATCGTTCCGGTTTCGCGGGCAATGCATTATAAAATAAAATTAAAAAAAAACTTTTTTAAAAATAAGCTTTTATTACTATTTAATAAAATTAACTAAAAAGTAAAAAATAAATTCACTGTAAAGAAGTATAACACTTTATAAGTTCATTGTAACCTGTAACGCTAGTTAGGCTTCTTCGTCTGCGATAAAATAATTCCATATTGTACATGATTACATATTTTTAACATTAAAACTTTACACTTAAATTATTAAGTGTTCCAGTCTACATCAAAGTCCCAATTTTATTATTAATAAAAGCGTGTTAAATTTTATTTGGTATAATTAGAAACATTTAGGACCTTCTTGTCTATTTGATGGTATAATGAAGGCCGTTTAAGACATTTCTTGCTATCACAATGTAACACGCTTTTATTAATAATAAAATTGAGACTGTGATGTAGACTGGAAGACTTAATAATTTAAGTGTAAAGTTTTAATGTTAAAAATATATAATCATGTACAATATGGAATTATTTTATCGCAGACGAAGAAGCCTAGCTATCGTTACAGGTTACAATGAACTTATAAAGTGTTATACTTCTTTACAGTGAATTTATTTTTTACTTTTTAGTTAATTTTATTAAACAATAATAAAAGCTTATTTTTAAAAAAATTTTTTTTCTTTAAATTTATTTTTATTTATAAGATACATATGTTGATACCCACAACGGACCGCAGTATACCTATGCAATTGATTTTTGATTTAGCTGAAATTGAATAATAAATAAACAAAAATTTTAGAGAAGCAAACTTAGTTTTTTTTTGAAAAACTAAGTGAATTTTTCTTCATATAAATTTATTTAAGAAATTTTCAATGTAGTACAGACACGACTTTTTTTAGAGATTTATTATAGTACAGATAGATATGCTGTTACCCACATTGGGCGGCAGTGTACCTACATATGCAATTGACTTTTGATTTAGCTACACCGAATTGAAGAAACCTAAACAATATTTTTAGAGAAGCACGCTTAGTTATTTTCTTGACAAACTAAATGAATTTTTCTTCATTTCATTTATTAAAATAAAAAAAAATATTCATAGGTTCCTCACTAAAAATTAGTATATCTTTTTTGTTTGTCGTCCGGTTTTGATAAAACAAAGTGCAGGTTACTTTTGAAGCTTCAGGAAGTCACTTAGTGAAACTCTCAACACAATCCATTTTTTACTTTCCGAGATCCTTAAGTTCAAACAGACAGACAATAATTTAAAAATGGATCACATGAACTCTATAACATTCCCCAAGTCATCCCAAGTCATTTTCCCAAAGAAATTTTCAATGTACCAACACGACTTTTCTAGATCTTTATTATAGTATAGATAGATATGGTGATACCTACATAGGGCGGCAGTGTATTTATGCAATTGATTTTTAATTTAGCTGAAACTGAAAAAAAAATAAACAAAAATTTTAGAGAAGCACGCTTATTTTTTTTTTTGACAAACTAATGCCTATTTTGTTGAGAAAGAATTTAATATACGTCACGTTTTAAAGCTGCTAAATTTCGATTTAGGCCAAAATTGAGTTTGTTGAGAGAGCCTTGAATTTTTTACAACGTCGACTACGTCACAATAAAGTTATAGTCTCCAATTTTTTAAATCGGAAAAATTTTTGATTTAAGCTCGTTACGCCGATATAAATAAAATATTCGTATTTTTGACAGACATCGAAATCAAAATTTTCAGTCAGAAAAAATATAATGTATATAATATCTCTATATATGTATATAAAAATGTAAAATGTCTTTCGTATTTGGCCAGCTAAAACGGCTAAACTGATCTCAATTCTGTAAAAAGTAGTTTCTCGGGCCTTCTTTGTGAAAGGTTTATAAAAAAAGAAAGTATTTTAAACTTTTTAATTTTGCGGCAGAAAAATGCGGAGAGCTGAGACTTGACAATTTCTTGCGGTTTCAGTACATTGTATAGGTACCACAAAACTACCGATTCGGTTTAGGTTTGTGTTTGGAATATGCATCAGCGCTTTGAAGGGAAACGTTCCTACCATAAATTTACTTGCGGGGTGGCGCTGGAGTCCAGATCCCCGGTTTTGGAGATATAGGTCGTAACTTGGACCCGGGTTTCCCTAACATATATTTTTACAATATGGATATCAAATGAAAGGTATTGATAAGAGTTTTAACAAGGGGTCAGTTTCGGATTATTATCAGAACCCGTTTCTTGGATATAGGCGAAAATGTGGACCAGAGGCGACCCTAGCGGGCGTTTATACGTTATGGGTATTAATAAGGGTTTTAACGATAAAAGGTTTTCACGTTCATATGTGAACCTTTTAAAGAGATATCGGCCAAAATGTGAACCAGGTCTGACCCTAGAAAGGGTTAGTACGATACGGGTATCAGCGCTTATCTCTATGCAAATACGTTCATAAGTATATAGTTAAGACCTTATGATTTTGCGATTTTCTTCCGTTGTCAGTATTCGGTATGCCACAAAGTTCTAAATCGTTGGGCCGATTTTGCTTGCGTTTGGAACATCCGTTCGCGCTTTGAAGGGAAACGTTCCCAATGATAGATACTCCACCGCAGCTAACCGCAGCTCAGCTCACCTAACCACAGTTCAGTGAAATTAGTTCGCGTATGAATTAAACAATTACAGGTGCACCCCGGAAATTTAGAAAGAAAATATGATGAATGTTAAAAATATAGGAAACATTGGAAAATTTAGCTAATATAATTAGTGATTGAAAAATATAAGAAAAAATCGTAATCATTGGATTCAGTGATTGACAGCTATTGAAAATTTGTATAAATAAGTAGTAAGGAAGTCTAAGTTCAGGTGTAACCAAACATTAAATACCTAGTAGTGATCTGTTTTGGTATCCCAATTTACTCAGGTCTATTTTAATACTGACTTATTCGATTAAAAACACTTCTGTTGTGAGTGGGAAATTAAATTATCACTAAATAACAAAATATAAATAGCTTTCCCCATGTCCATGAAAGGTATAAAAATAAAAAAAATTAATAAAAACAAGTAAGGAAATCTAAGTTCGAGTGAACCGAACATTCAATGCATGACTTGGTAATGATATAGGCCCTAGAATCTTATTTGAAATGTTCTATATCAAAAAAGGGGGCGCGGTTATCATCGGATTTCGCCCATTTTGGCCAGAAAGTAGCCTGTACAACAAATTCCATGCAAATATCTCAGTTTTACTCAAGTTGTGTTAATTTATGTGATTTTCAAAATTTTCGATATCGAAAATAGGGGCGTGGTTATAATTCGACTTCGTCCATTTTAAACACCAACCTGCTTTGGCCAGAAAGTAGCCTGTGTACCAAATTTCATGAGAATATCTCAAGTTTTACTCAACTTATGTTAATTTATGTCATTTTCGATATCGAAAAAGTGGGCGTGGTTATCATCCGATTTCGACAATTTTCACAGCAGCTCACCTTGGCCAGAAAGTAGCCTGCAAAACAAATTCCATGCAAATATCTCAGTTTTTACGCAAGTTATGTCAATTTATGTGATTTTCGAAATTTTCGATATCGAAAAAGGGGGCGTGGTTATCATCCGATTTTGCCCATTTTCAATAGCAACCTACCTTGGCCAAAAAGTAACCTGTATAACAAATTTCATGCAAAGATCTACATTTTTACTCAAGTTATGTTAATTTATGTGATTTTCAAAATTTTCGATATCGAAAATTGGGGCGTGGTTATAATTCGATTTCATCCATTTTCAATAGCAAATATCTCAATTTTTACTCAAGTTATCGTGTACACGGACTGACAGACGAACAGACGGACGGACATGCCTTAATCAATTCCTCTTTTCAACCTCTAACTCGATTATTTTGCGCCGGTTCATAGTACGCTTATGAGGACAAAATTATAATACCCTTGTACTAGTACTAGTACGCTGGGTATAAAAAAGGCAATAGGGTGTTATCTACTTCCCGTAAATCTTGCTTGTTTGTTATTCGATTTGCGTAATACTACATGCTATTGGGAAGCATCTTACTAAATTTCACTGAAATACCTAATTCAAATTGCAAACAATCGCTTTTGAAAATAACAGACCTTTTTTGCTGAAAAGTGGGCGGCGCCACGCCTACTTCAACAAAATCCACAAAATTTTTTTACAGCTTAGTTTTTCCTAAAAAGCCTATTATGTGTGTAAAATCTTATTTATATAACTAATACAATTATGGAAATATCGCGATTTTAATTTTACAAAGAAATTTTTCAGAACTGTGTTCGAAAAGTGGACGTGTCCGTTAACCCTTTTCTTTTATTTTTACAGCAAAGAGTAAGCTTTATATGTTGAACTATTTATCCAAATATCGTTTCAATAAATTAATTTTATCGGAGTTATGACATGAAAAGTTTTGTGGAATAATCCACCATAAAGGGGTGGGGCCACGCCCATTTTCCAAAAATTTTGTGCATTCCACTTTCTTTGCCCACGAAAACTTTAGAGGTAAAATAGAAATGATATACAGCTAGTTTAAGCAAAGTTATTGCATATTCAATATATCTATGATCCTTTTCAAAATCTTTCGTATAAAATTGGGCGTGAACCTAACCCGATTTCGCTAATGTTTTTTCGGAATATTGCCGGTATTAATATAAATATGTGTGCTGAATTTGATTTTGCTATCTTGAGCAGTTTTTGGTTTATGATTAATAATATTTCCAAACAAATTAGAAAGACTGGCAAAAGGATTTTCCCCGAACGCATTCTTATACTCCCGAACCTGTGTCCAAAATGCAACTGTAGAATCTATGCCTTCCCATTCGATTAGATGCAATTTCTTCCATTGCATTTATACATGTAAATGTTGGCGGTGAAAAGAACAGTGCAATAATCGATTGTTCGTGCTGCCATTCAGTGTTAAGCGGACACACAGTATACATACATACTTTGTGGAGACTAGATTAACAATTTTTATACTATCGAATTTTATTAATCTTGGAAAAAAGCTAAACAAATCGAAAAAAGGCTAACAAAAAGTTAGAAGCTAAATTACATTTTTTCCGGCTAAACGAAAAAAAAGGTAAATCTAGCTTGAAAAAAGCTAAAATGGCAACACTGCATCCATTGTTATTGGCACAATGTACAAAATTTGTAAGTATTGTGGTGCGAAAAGATATAAAAATTAATTAGTGGGATTGTGTTGTAAACTGGCGGTATTACAAGCCCCACTTGAGCCGCGAAGCATTTTTAAAGATATATCCAATTTGTAGGGAGTGTACAGCGAAATATGGTGTTTATTTGTTGGCTATCCCATCCCATCTATTTCCCATGCAATAAACGCCCTACCCAGATTTTACATAGAACTTTCAAAAGGCAGTAAACTTTAACCTTAAGTATCTCAAATCAATTTCGGAGTCACTTAGATCCATTTGGTTCTAAACCAGACATGGGCGTTTTGACTCAAACGAGCAGTTACTCTCAGCACACGTACTCTTACGCTCCTGAGAGCGAAAAAACCAGTTTGGCACTGTGGGATAAGGAATTGATTTTCCTGCCAGTCGCGCTGCAGACAGCAACGAGGTAGCATAGGTAATCGGTATGTTGATGTTTTTTTATGCCCTAGTATATTTTTGCCCCATTTGAAATTTATAACATAAATAAAATGTTATAATTCATTGATGACTGCAAATTTTTCTCCATATGCTTGGATGAGAGCACGGATATAAATGACATATGTGAAATGGCCATTTGTGTTCGATGCGTAGACTCAAACTTTGAAGTTTTTGAATCAATTCTCTCATTAGAAAGCTTCCACGGAAAGGTAACAGGTCAATAGTATTGACTCAATACCTTTATAAGTCTTTATGGAAGGTATTATAGTGCCTCCTAAAATTATATTCCCGGGTCCCCTTTACACACATATTACACAATAGACATTACATATTACCAAAGGCATCGGAAATCATAAAGCAATATTTGTCATTCATTTTGAACAAACACATAGGTATGCACATAAATACCCAGCAGTTTTTAAGGTAAGGCGTTATAAATTTAGGTAAAATTTGAGCTCTAAAAATGCCCTGAAACTCAGTAAGAAATGAATGGCCTGAAAATTGCCTTGAATAGGAAGGCAGTGTTTCAGGAATGCAGAATATTCAGCTGAATTCGCAGTGAAACTTTCAGGACCATCAAATTTCAATAAAAATTATTTGCTGGCAGCTCTGTAATTAGTTGTTTCTGGAAGTTTGTAGTGGAAGCGTAACTTTTGTTAAGTCGGAGTGCAAGTGTAAAACATTTAATAATATTTAGTCAAATACCAATCTTAAGTGCTTAATAATACCGAAAAATTATTAAATTGAAACAAAATCTGTGCAATGAGTGGTTTGAGCAAACGAAATTTGAGGCGATTGTCCGCAAAAGCTAAAAAACAAAAACATGCTTCAGACAACTTTTTCATGTCCGTCCGAGTCTCCCAGCAAACACGCTGATGAATGTTTGCCTGAAGATGTTGCAGAATCTAGTTTCCCGGCGAATATTCAAGATTTTTGTGACCCAAAATTAAGTTTGAAACAAAAACTTGTAATGTGGTATAGAATGTTAAATGTCACACGCCTTCAACTAGAAGGTTTGTTACGTTTATTGAATTCTGCCAATATAAGGATTTTTTCAAAATGTTCCTCACAGTGAGGTTTTTCTAATAGCGTCGTACGAGGGGAATCAGAAGCCCACTAACGTAAATCAATATTTACATATATGACTTGTCTAATGAACTTTTACGACTCACCAGTAGTCCGATGCACCTGCCCGTGCATTTATGTGCGGTACCCTTGGCACTAACTCTTCGCACGGATGTATGAAGTGCACACAAGTTGGTGTACGAGTAAATCATGTAACCACTTATAGTCAGGAATCTGGTCATTTGATTACAGATGCTGAGTTCAGACATAGAACGTTCTTAAACCATCACTCGCAATATTTCCATAACAATAGTTTGACTATAGAGGGGTTAAATATAAATATGATTACTAGTTTTCCTTTAGACCCGATGCATCTTCTTGACCTCGGTATTACAAAAAAAATTTTAAAAATGATAGTAGAAGGAAAAACGTTAAATTTTAAATTGAACAAATCCAGCCTGGAAAATATTTCATCGAACCTCCTTGCTTTGAAGCCTTTTATTTATAAGCTTTTATTTAGTTTCAGTTGACGGATGTTTGTAATGGAATCTTGCAAGTTAAATTTGATACACTTCCCGGTGTCCGATTGAGCTGAAAGTCTGCACCGATATACATATAACCCCGATGACAATGCAATATTATGAAAAAAAAATTCCGGTAGGTGACGCGTAGATCGCTATATTTTCAAAAATCGCATTTATGGTCCGATTTGGCTGAAATTCGGAACATGAACTAAGATAAAAAGAAATATTTTCCTAAAAAAAATTCAGTTAGGTGGAGCTGAGATAGCGGTTATAAATACTAAAAATCCTAATCATGGACCGATTTGGCTGATATTTTGCGTGTGTGGTACTTAATTAATTTCCATATATTTAAAAAAAATTGGAACCGCTTGGTGGTGCGGGAGTCGCTCTATTTAAGAAATTCGAAGGTCCGTTTTCGGTGTAATTTAATTCATTTTTCAACGAACTTCCCGTTAAGATAGGATCTTAAAATTTTCATCCACATTTAGTTTTTTACCCCAACCCAATATAACAAAAAAATAATTCCGACAGGTGGCGCACGGGTAGCGATATATGAAAAATTTCATTTCCAGAAATTTTGTTATCGATATTGTACCAACTTCCCGTTGAGCTGGGGTTTTAAAATTTTCACCGTCGTTCAGGTTTCGCGGACAATGCATTTTATAAAAAAATCTAAAATATTGTTTTATATACAAAAATCCCATTTATCGACCTTTCTTGAGTTTAGTCGTTTAAAGTTTTGAACATTTTAGGAAGAAAAATAAAGAAATATTTAAAATAACAGCCCAGGATCAATTAATTGATGAAACAAAAAATAAAGATCAGATTGATGTTAATAATATAATACACTCAGATATAAACAAAACAGGAGGTCTTCCAAAAGAACTAGAAATATTTGTTGGTGCTAAAGTTATGTTGATGTCTAACGTTGACGTTGCTAAGGGACTTGTAAATGGAGCAATAGGTCACATCACTGAAATTATATGGCCATATTACAGCCGTGCTCAACTATACCATAACGATACACCATCGGTTCGCGTAGACTTTGGGAACGATGGCTTTCACATAATAAAGGATAAATCAGTTCAATTTCCTGCTAAATTTAATCACGGAACAGCTGAGAGAAGAATGCTTCCGATTGTCTTGTCGTGGGCTTCAACTGTGCACAAAATGCAGGGAACTACTGTAGATTATGCGGTTATTTATCTAGGCTGCAAATTGTTTGCTGCTGGTCAAGCTTATGTGGCTTTAACCCTTTCGCTCCGACTTTTGTACGGGGTTTGCACAAACTTAATTTTTTTAATTTTGGATACCCAATGGTACTTTTAAGTGTGCATAAATTAGATGAATCTTGTTCCTTATATATATAACGATATTTTTAGGTGGGACATGTGTGCACGGTTGCCGAAGTTGGTACTTTAGTACCAAAAGTGGTACTTTTTTTTAGCGATGGTACTTTGGTACTGATTTGGCCGATATGGTACTTTTTCACCATAATCGATTTTAAGACGCCATAAAGGGTTCATCGCTTATTTCTTTTTATAGTTATTTGCGAAGTAAAACAAAGTTTCATCTTGCTGAAAAGCATCCCGCTTAGCAAAAAAAGTGAAACTGATAGCATCCAGCCATCAATCCAAACTGCAAAAAATGGATGAGTAAGTATAGGTATTTGCATCCTTTAGGCCCAGCAAATTAGGTTAAAGCGCTTTTTAATTTTTCGTTTCTGTGAAAAGATATTTGCTGATATTTAAATGGGCTTAACGATCCAGCTTTTAAAGAGCTTACTTCTTTTATTTTTAACCTTTTGTCTTTGCCGCATAGCTCTGCAGCTGCCGAGCGCAAGTTCTTTGAAATGAGTTTAATCAAGACTAAATTACGAAATAAGCTTGAGTTCGAAACAGTTTAAGAAGCCCTTTATTTGCACCTAATGTTAACTCAAGACTAATAAAATCAGTATTTCCTTTAAGTTTATAAATGTGTAGATCACAAAAGATATAAGACACCCACTAAGAATGCTTTAATAAAAAGTCTGATATATACCTATTGCTAACTAATGTTGCCTAAAAATAATAATAGTATTTAATACATTAATGTGTAGATCTCGAAAGATAAAAACCACCTCTATTAAATATGCCCCAATAAAAAAGCTGTGTTATATGTCCTAATGTTAACTAAACACCCTCATGTTTACTTAAAACTAAAAGTATAAAGCAGTATTTAATACAATCCATATTTAATTTAGATACTTTAATGTGTAAAAAATAGTTTATAAAAATGGAATGCACATACACTTTTAAAAGCAATAAAAGTTTTCATCTAAATAAAAATTAAAAAAACTGGTACTTTTTTATTGAAAATGGTACATTTTTTTGAAAATTATGGTACATAAATTTTTTTTGGAGTGGCAACCGTGCATGTGTGTCCCAGCAGTATTTCAGAATGGGACATATTTGTCCCAGCAGGGTAGAAACTACAGAAAGAAAAGAGAAAACTTGTTTGGTTATACAAAATTACTTTTATTTTTATTTAATTAAATTATGAATAAGATGTAGCGAAACATTGAATACAGAATGGCAAGTTACAAGCACGGCAAATAATTTTTGTTCTCTTCTCAACTTTTCGATTGGCACATGCAACGCATCTGCGTCTTTTAGATTGTTCGATGGGCAAATGATCACCCACGTTTTTCATAGATTTATATCTATTTGACGACCTTCCAGTTCGACGCGATCGTTTATATATGGTAGATTCCTTTCCTTTTTCAATTAGCGACTCAGCAATTTCGACAAGCACTGGCAAAAAAGGACGTTTCTTCCTGTTGAGTTCTGAATATATAATCCAGGTGTTGACAGCAGCCATCATCATGCCACGATACAAAATTTTTTTCCACCAATTGTTTGATTTTCTATTTATGTCATATAATCCAGACATTTGATCCGCCAAGTCCACACCACCCATTATAGCACGGTATGTCTTGACGATGTCAGGACACGGAAAGTCTTGTTCAGCCCCATCTTTCATTTTGCGTTTCACTGTGCTCATTTCCGATGTGTGGCAGTTACTGAGCAGCATTACCTCCTTGACGTCCATCCACTTCACCGCAATGGTACCTGTAATGAAAAATATTGAAAATGAGATTGTAGTAACAAACCAGAAGTTATTGAATTTTATTTCGTACCTGCCGAATTAGCTTTGAAAATGGCTTCGCCTCGCTGTAATTTCTCTGGCATTTTTGGAATATTCTTACGGTTGGGCATGCATGTTCCCAAAGCTGGAAATTGTATGCTGTTTATGAGATGAACCGAGGTAAAAAACCGATCAAAGCAAAGTGTCACGTCAGGGTTCGAAATAGTTGCTGAAAGTTCCTTCACAACTCTTTCGCCAAGTGTCCCTTCAAGTATAGATGCTTCTTTTCCACAGTAGATATTCATGTCATAGGTGTAGCCACTCAAGGAATCACAGCGTAGCCACATTTTGATACCCCGCTTTATTGGTTTTAGGGGCATGTATTGCTTGAGTGATGAGCGCCCTTTGAATTTGGTCATTTGTTCATCGATACTTTGGAAGCTACTGTCATCACGACAGGCTTTGAAGGTTGTTTTCAAGCAATTCACGAAATCATCAATGTAATAGGTTCTGCCTGCATCTGCGGGCTTGTCAACTGGAGCAAAATATAGCTTAGACATTATCGCCTCAAAACGATCACGTGATATGGCTGATTTTATAGTATCGTTGCTCAAAGACTTGTGATTCGACCAGTAGTCTTTTATCGATGGCACGTGGTTATAAGACATGATAAACATGCACCCAAGAATTATGTTGATTTCGCCGGAGTCCGTTTGAAGAAGCTTTTTCTTGTTTTTTCCCGATAAGGGTATTTTTTTGAGCCTCTCATTAGTGCATGGGGCGATGTACAAGGACATGCTCCTTGGAAATAATTTGCGAAAAATTTCATAGGGCGTAAAGTGACGCGAAATATTGTCTGCGATTTTGCAACCGCGTTGGTTAGTAACCGATTTTCTTGGAATAAACGTAGCATCCGGTGTAGTCCAAATAAACGTGGTAAAGGGTTGCTCGCATGCAGGTTCGCCGCCTGAAGGTTGCTTATATATACCATCGTCCGAGATAGATTCATCGTCACTCAACTGGCTATCCTCTGAATCACTGCGACGATCGTCATTGGCAGTGGATATATCTGAGGAAGGACTATATATATCATCACTTCCCTTGCTGAAATCCGTACCTGATTCACTGGCATCATCGTCATCTTCTTCTAGTAATGCACTTATTTCTTTGGAATTGAATTTCGACATTTTTGCAGTCTATGGTGTAGCAAAAAGAAAAAAAGCAATTGTATAAGCAACGTACTGCTGGGACATATGTATCCCTATATAAAACCCTATTGGGACGCATTCATCCCAAAACACATTTTTTCTAAATATATTTCAAAAAACACTCACAAAAATATATATTTCTACTTACCAGTACGAGAAAACTATTTTTCTTTATAAAAATCAACTCCACGTATATATTATATACGTAGTATTTTGTCAAAATTACGTGTAAATTCGATGCAATATTGGCGGCTGCTCACAAACAACTGAGCAAAACAAAGCACGATCGGAACTGAATGCAGCGTGGGTAACGGTAAAATTCAGTTAATGCTTGCGGCTCCTGATTGGGATATGTTTTGTTTAGTTTACAACGAAAATTTCAAGTTTCAGGGCTAAGTGAAAATCCTCTGGGATAACATTGTCCCAGCAGGAGCGAAAGGGTTAAGCCGTGTTCGGTCTTAAGAAGGTCTTCGAATCGAAGAACTTGACTGTTCAAAGTTGACTTCAAAGAAACCATGTAATGTTGATGCATTAAAAGAAATGGATCGGATGAGAAATGTTACATATAACTAAATAAAGACTACAAAAGAATTTAAACAACATTTTATACTTAAAATTAATTTATTAAAAAAGCTTGTTTAAGAAAAAGCTTATGGGTATAATAGTTGTTGATAAACAGAACTAAAAAGTAAAAAATAAAATTAAAGAAAAAAAACTTTTTTAAAAATAAGCTTTTATTATTGTTTAATAAAATTAACTAAAAAGTAAAAAATAAATTCACTGTAAAGAAATATAACACTTTATAAGTTCATTGTAACCTTTAACGATAATTAGGCTTCTTCGTCTGCGATAAAATAATTCCATATTGTCCATGATTATATATTTTTAACATTAAAACTTTACAGTTAAATTATTAAATCTTCCTGTCTACATCACAGTCCCAATTTTATTAATAATAAAAGCGTGTTAAATTTTAAAATTGTATAATTAGAAACATTTAGGACCTTCTTGTCTATTTGATGGTATAATTAGGACATTTAGGACTATTCTTGATATCACAATGTAACACGCTTTTATTATTAATAAAATTGGGACTGTGATGTAGGTTACAATGAACTTATAAAGTGCTATATTTCTTTACAGTGAATTTATTTTTTACTTTTTAGTTAATTTTATTAAACAACTAGAAGGACCCGGCAGACGTTGTTCTGCCCAAATTTAGGGAAAAAATCGCAAGATAAATAAAAAAGTTTGGAATAATTCGGTCCCTGGTCCACTTCCCGGAAAAAAGTTATCCCATATTTTAACAAAGTAAAGTGGTACCCTTGTACCAAATTTGAAGAAAATCGTAGTATAAATAAAAAAGTTTGGAATATTTCGGTCCTTGGTCCACTTCCCGGAATAAAACTTTACATAAACACTCTCCGGATTCCTACTGAGCTATCCTGTAAATATGAACAGAATCGACGTGGTAGTTCCGGAGTCTATAACATACATACACACATCCTTTTTATATACATAGATTAAATTCCACCGAATCTTTTATGACCGTTTCCAACAACATTTTCGATATAAATAAAAAAAAGTGTACTTACAACACAAAATCCGTTGTTATTGAATGCCACGTGTTGAGTCCTTTTTAGGTTATGAAAATCACTTGATTAATTAATCGTGCAAAATACACTCAAAATTTATCATTTTATTATTATTGATGATAATTTTACTATTATTGATAGAATAGCAATGATTAATAGTTAATATGAGAGTTACACTGAGATAGCAAAATAATAATTGTCAACCTTACTACACTTGATGCATAAACAACATGGCTTGCAGCTGTGTAGGGAGTGAGAGAAGTCTTATTGAGTGAGAGAAAGAGGAGACCGGCTTCGTTCTCATGCCTACTCCGTGCTGTTTACTTTGTCAGAAGTGACACCTGAAAAGTGATTACATTACTAAAAATTTTTGGCGATATCTCGGAAAACAGGTCGCATAGGGTCTTAAAAATCACCTCATTTTTAAATACTCATCAACGCCTCTTATTTGATACCCATATTGTAGAAAACCCGTCTGGGGTCACACCTGGCCCACATTTTTGGTGATATCTTGTAAACGGGGTAGCATAGGGTCATGAAAATTACCTCTTTTTAAACACCCAATCAACACCTTTTATTCGGTACCATATTGTGCAAACACTTTTTAGAGTCACACCTGGTCCACATTTTGGTGAATATCTCGAAAATGGGGCCCCATATTGGACTTTGAACCACTTTATATTAAAACCCTCATCAACACCTTTCATTTGGTACCATAGTGTGCAAACACTTTTTAGAGTCACACCTGGTCCACATTTTGGTGAATATCTCGAAAATGGGGCCCCATATTGGACTTTGAACCACTTCCTATTAAAACCCTCCACAACAGCTTTAATTTGGTACCCATATTGAGCAAACACTTTTTAGAGTCACGCCTGGTCCATATTTTGTTCGATATCTCGAAAAACGGGTCGCATAGGGTCTTGAAAATCACCTCTTTTTTAAATACTCATCAACACCTTTTATTCGATACCCATATAGTATAAACACCTTCTAGGGTCACCCCTGGTCCACATTTTGGTCGATATCTCGGAAAACGGGTCGCATAGGGTCTTGAAAATCACCTCATTTTTAAATACTCATCAACGCCTCTTATTTGATACCCATATTGTAGAAAACCCGTCTGGGGTCACACCTGGCCCACATTTCGATATCTCGTAAACGGGGTAGCATAAGGTCCTGGAAATAACCTATTTTTTAAACACTCATCAACACCTTTTATTCGATACCCATATAGTATAAACACCTTCTAGGGTCACCCCTGGTCCACATTTTGGTCGATATCTCGGAAAACGGGTCGCATAGGGTCTTGAAAAATAGATGTTGGTCGATTCTCATACCTACTCAATATGCTCACAAAATTTCATGAGAATCGGTCAAGCCGTTTCGGAGGAGTATCTATGGTTTCAAAAACTGTGACACGAGAATTTTATATATAAGACTAGAAAGACCCGGCAGACGTTGTTCTGCCCAAATTTAGGGAAAAAATCGCAAGATAAATAAAAAAGTTTGGAATATTTCGGTCCCTGATCCAATTCCCGGAAAAAAAGAAACCCCGAATTTTAACAAAAGTAGAGTGGTACCTTTGTACCAAATTTGAAGAAAATCGCACCATAAATAAAAAAGTTTGGAAAATTTAGGTCCCTGGTCCCTGGTCCGCTTCCCGGAAAAAAAGAAAGCCCGAATTTTAACAAAAGTAGAGTGGTACCTTTGTACCAAATTTGAAGAAAATCGCACCATAAATAAAAAAGTTTGGAAAATTTCGGTCCCTGGTCCGCTTCCCGGAAAAAAAGAAAGCCCGAATTTTAACAAAAGTAGAGTGGTACCTTTGTACCAAATTTGAAGAAAATCGCACCATAAATAAAAAAGTTTGGAAAATTTCCGTCCCTGGTCCACTTCCCGGAAAAAAAGAAACCCCGAATTTTAACAAAAGTAGAGTGGTACCTTTGTACCAAATTTGAAGAAAATCGCACCATAAATAAAAAAGTTTGGAAAATTTCGGTCCCTGGTCCGCTTCCCAGAAAAAAAGAAAGCCCGAATTTTAACAAAAGTAGAGTGGTACCTTTGTACCAAATTTGAAGGAAATCGCAACATAAACAGAAAAGTTTGAAATATTTCGGTCCCTGGTCCACTTCCCAGAATAATGAAAAATAGATGTTGGTCGATTCTCAGACCTACTCAATATGCTCACAAAATTTCGTGAGAATCGGTCAAGCCGTTTCGGAGGAGTACGGTTTCAAAAACTGTGACACGAGAATTTTATATATAAGATAATAAAAGCTTATTTTTAAAAAAGTTTTTTTTCTTTAATTTTATTCCAAAGGAATTTGCTAGACAACCCAGGGGTCTTGACGAGCTACCGCGCTGGAAAGCAATTGAGTTTAGGCAATTTGTTTTATACAGTGGACAAGTTGTATTGCATGATATAGTTCCAGAAGATTGTTATTATCTTTTTCTTTTATTTTCATGTGGGTACAGGCTTTTGTTGTGCGGATCATATATGTAGGTCAAATATAGAAGTGGCGGAAAAGTTATTTTGGCATTTTGTTCAACAATTTGAAAATGTTTTTCCTCGAGAAGGATTAACAATAAATGTTGATTCATATGGCTCAATGTGTTAGGGAAATTGGACACATAAATACATTTTCAGCTTACAGATTTGAAAACTTTCTACAAAAGGTAAAGCGATGTGTTCGAAAGCCCACGCACATTTTTCAACAGATAGCCAACAAGTTTTCATTTTATGAGTCAAATTCTTCCAAAATTAAAATTGGTCCAAAGTTTAATGTGCGAGGTTTAATAACTCAATACAATTTTGAAAACTTTGTCTTGACATCTAAAATGCCGGACAATATTTGTTGTTTAAACTCCGGCATTCCTTTTAAAATTGATAGCTTTCTCTCGACGAATGGGGAGCATTTTATAAAAGGTCGAGCATACTTAAATACCGAAAACTTTTTCGACCTACCGATACAAAGCAAATCAGTGGGCATCCTCTTGGTAAATGGTACCGTGTCCAACATTTCTGAATTGCATTTGGTCAGCAACATTAGTTTTAAATATATGTACCTACCATATAAAGCCACAAGTGCAATTTTGATACCACTCATTCACACCGTTTCAAATCAAGCAGCTTAAAGATAAAACTAAAATAAATACATACATAATATAAGTATTCCTTAAAAATAACAGCGAATAATGGAAATGCAAAGCTTTGAAATTAATGAACATAGTACTTGTTCTGAGATGCAGCTAATACGTAATGAAATTCAGTGCTTAAAAGGTAAGTTTAAAAGCTTAAAACAAGTTAGTTCATCACTTTTGCCTAGAAAGTAATCATTTTCTTTAAAATATTTATTTCTTTTCAGACTTAACAAATACGGCCTTTAATCAAAATGTAAGAATTTTAACAGCTTTAGAAAAGAATTGCGGAAACATACGAAGTCCCAAAGCTAATTTTCCAGTCTCAAATCTGTTGGAAATTGAGGAGCTTGAAAATAAAGTGGGAACGGATTTTGAAAGATACGTAGGGGGGCAATAATTTATATAAAAATATTCTTATTTTAATAATATATTTTTTTTTATTAAAAGGTCATAGTTTTTAGATCAGTACTCATGCCGGATGGCATTCATAAGTACCTGAATAGGATACTCTCGGAAGAATTGTGCTTAAAAATGAATTACTCTGGGCGGTCCGGCAAAAAGGACCTGCGAGACTTTGCGAACCTTAATAGAGCTTTGTACGGTAAGTATTAAGGATTTATTTTTGTAGCACCTCCTCTTCCTTCTATATACTTTTATGTTTTTATTTTATTATTATGCAATTTAGCACGTGTTCTATTGTTAGTCAGACTTTTAAATAATTTTTGTCTTAAAATTTTCAGAATCCATACAAAGAGACGGTTATTCAATGTCCGATTACACAAGAGATGTGCGCAGCGCCTTCCAGAAAGTTAAAAACAAGAAATACAAGGCGGTCTCATTGCAAAGAAAACAAAGTAAGGCTATATATTTATGCACATATGTGTACCTGAATTAAAAAAACAACGAAAAAGACTTTAAAATGTGAAATGACTGAATTTTTTATATACATATTAATCCAGATGTACGTATTTAATATGATTTTTATAAATGAATATTATAAGTTTATGTTATGTCAAATAAATATTACCTCTAACTAAAAAACAGGCGTTAAAAATATTTATCGGCATGATATTTGTACTGAATTGTAACGACCTTATTCCTGGGAATAATTTCGCTTCCTTTTCACTACCTTTTTCTTGTGGATACTTTACCTTCCGATGAGATAGTTTTTCATGTGGAATTTCTCACTGCGTGTTCAACACTATTTTCACTACAGAAAGGTTCCCTTCTCAATCATCAGTATTCAGGTAGTTCTTTTTCGCGGCCACCCCTGTGTTAACGCGAATGAGAATATTCAGGTTTTGTAACTACATCTCTGCTGATGTTTCTGTGCGAATTATGTAGTATTTTCATACTGAACAATACTGCTGGGTAGTATCATAAAACAATCAAGCGGCGCACGATGTTGCTTCGCTGTTGTTTGTAAATCAACTGACTGCAAATGTTTGCCCCATGGTAGCCACTTTACGCTCGCGGTTACCAATACATGCTTACATTTCATTTGCCCACCTATCCCTGTAAAAAACGTTGGAGTATGGGAGTACTCCAACATTTATCCTCATTCATACAAAAAGGTGGTCCAATTTATAAGCCCATGTCCGGTGATTGGATCACCTAATCCATATCGGAGCACCCTGCTGAATAGTCTATGGAACAGCTATGTGAGAGTACTTTGAAAATGCTGCCTAAAGATTACTCTATAGAGTACTCTGCAGTAAAGCGAGAGAGGGAGTAGGTGTTCTTTTTGAGGACCACCTACTCCCTCTCTCGCTTTGCTGTTGAATACTCCATAGAGTAATCCAATAGGAGTATTTTGGGAGTACTCTCATGTAGGTGGTCTATAGAGTATTCAAAATCAAAGAAATGGAGTACTCCGAGTCGGATTAGGTGATCCAATTACCGGCCATCGCCATGTAAATTGGACCACCTTTTTTATATGAGCGAGGATAAGTGTTGGACTACTCCGATACTCCTTAAGGAGTACTCTATGGAGTATGGAACGGAGTATTTCGGTTTTTTGCAGGGATGTTCTAAACCAGTGGTGTCCACAATGAAAAATGTGAGTGTATGAGTGAAAACCAGAGAATCCCCGTATGAAATTTTAACCAAAATAACAATATATTGAATTGGGATAGAAAATTTGGAATGTGTTAGACTTTTCGATATAAAATTCAAGGATGTTACTTGTTAAGCCTACACATTTTTAAATAACGGCGGTATTTTAGAGATGTTGTATTTGGTAAAATTCTTGTACTACCCATATTATTAATATATGTTGTGGGAAAAAGTTGTAGGCTCTTAAAAGATATTCTTTTCAATATTGATATGATGTTTCTTCTGAAAATTTCCAGAATTCAACATTATTGCAACATAAAAGGCATTGCAAGTCGCCAAAGGCATTTTCTAGCATAAAAAAGTTCTCACAGGGCATTGTAATGCATACACTAAGCGTCGCGGGAAAGCTTGGTATTTATTCGTTGCTGGTTCGCTAACGACTGAACGATAGAGAGCAAGAATACGTGTGATCAATTGATCTATGGGATGGACACAACTGTTCTAAACCCTTCAAATATCAGGGTTGGGCATAGTGCACTAAATTTAGTGCGCACTACTGATTTCATTAGCACTATTTTTTTAGTGATAGTTAAAATTGAAATTCACTATCACTAATTTTATAGTGACAGTGAAAATTCAAAAACACTATAACTAAATATTTAGTGATAGTGAAAATAAATTGCACTACCACTTGGAAAATGCACTAAATTACCACTAAAATTAGGAAGCTTAGGTTGATAACCCATGTTTACTAGTTACCTTCGTATGTAATATAATAGTTTATAATTATATTTCATGTAAATAAATAAAAGCATCAAATAATGGCCGCGTCACAACCAAGTTTCGCATGTACATGCATGTAACACAAACTTATGCGTCACAGGAACAGCGGCACAATCATCACGCAAGGTTTTGCATTTGTAACCAGCTGATTCTTATTTGCGCCAATTTGTTATATTAAGCGCGCACCAAAAGCCAAATGTCAAATGCTTCTTCTTATGCTTTTCATGCACCAAAAGTTGAAAGTTGGCAACTTTTGTATGACAGATGTCGCTAATGATGCGCGATGTGTCGTTCTCCACTCAAATGAACATTTTCAACTCATCTGTCAATGCATGATGCTGCGGCAAAAATTGATTGTGACGGGGCTATAAGTAAGCATATAAGTATATAGTACCTGGGTGACCGAGACTTGCTCGCTATTTTTCGAATTTGCCGCATAATCTTACTTACCAAGAGCATAAATTTCCAAAATAGATTTCCAAAATATCGAACACTAACCACAAAAAGCCACTTAACATACATTGGCGACACCTGTTGTGTATTAAATATTCTGGTTGGTATACGCCCTAAAATAAATTGCATTTGATACCCATATTTCCATATATTTTAAAAAAATTCGGAAAGGTGGTAACCCTCTAAGCTTCCTTTAGTTACAACATCCAAGTAGAAAATCTAACAAGGAAGCATACTATCCATCTACCAGATAGTGGTCGATATCTGAAGGAATAAATAAAATGGGTTCAGGTGGCAACTCTAGGTGGCAATCCTACTCGAAAATATTTTGGTTGGTATATATATATATATATATATGGCGCGATATACAACAGTTATATCATCAACCTCCTAGGAGATTTTTGCGCCGAGCTTCTCTTCCAATTTGTGGTGTGCCGCTTTGAAATTTTTCCTACAAATTGGCGGGACCTACGGTTTTTCGCCGACTCCGAACGGCATCTACAAAGCAGATGAATTTTTGCTGAGAAGCCTTTCATGGCAGAAATACACTCGGAGAGTTTGCCAAACCACTGCCGAGGGGCGACCCCGTTTTGAAAAAACTTTTTCAAACCACTTTTTGATGTAACCTGTACCAGGGCTCGAACCCGGACCTTTGGTGTGGTAGGCCGACAACACTACCTCCACACCACGGTGGTCGGTTGTTGGTTGGTATACGGCCGAAAATACCTTTCATTTGATACCCATATCGCCATATATTGCTTTATATTAAAAAAAAAATTGGAAAGGTGGCAACCCTCTAAGCTTCCTTTAGTTGCAACATCCTAGTAGAAAATCTAACAAGGAAGCATACTATCCATCTACCAAATTTCATCGAAATCGGTTTAGCAGTTCCCGATATAGTGGTCGATATCTGAAGGAATAAATAAAATGCGTTCAGGTGGCAATCCTACTCGAAAATATTTTGGTTGGTATACGGCCTAAAATACCTTTCATTTGATACCTATATTGCCATATATTGCCTAATATTTAAAAAAAATTTATATAGGTGGCAACCCTAAGGACCACCCCAAGTGGCAACACCAAAGTAGAAAATCTTAAAACAAAGCATAGTACCTGTGTACCAAATTGCATTAAAATCGGTGAAGTCGTTCGGGAGATAGTAGTGGATATACAAATATACAAATATACAAGAATAAGTCGTTTAAACCCAATAAACAATGAAGTAAGCTAGTTTATTAAACAATGTTTTCCAAGCGTAAAAAGTAAATGTTTTCCAAACGAGTTTGTAACAAAAAAATTTCACAAACGTTTATATATGTTTTTCCAATGGTGTGGTAGCCTTGGAGAAATAACTTGAGGTGAACTCTCAGCGAGGTGAAAAATTTCTCAGTTTTCAAAAATAATGTTTGAAATTTTATATGCTTCATATATATTGATTTTGTTATATGGGCATGGTGGTGTGACGGTAGTGCAGCTGGCCTACCACACAAAAGGACCTAGGTTCGAACCCCTGTACAGGCAACATGAAAAATTATTTGAAAAGATTTTTTAAAACGGGTGTCATGAAAGGCTTCTCAGAAAAATGCACAAATTTGCCTTGCAGATGTAGACTGCATAAAAAATTGCACGCAGCACACCAAAAATTTGCCCTTTATATCCCCTTGCACCAAATAAGAATTTATTAAAAAAACAAAAAATTTAAGGAAATGGTCGGGATTCGAACTCGCAACCTTCTGAGCAAAATCCCACAACATATTCGTTAGGCTATTGGCCCGTTTTCACTGTTGTCGCCCAAATTGGAGTTTTATCAATCAGTGTTCAACAAACCTTACTATACATTGAATAAAATGTTTATTAAACATTGTTTTCCAAGCATCAATTCCAATTGATTAAAAAGGGACCACTTTCGTTGAGTGTACAATGTTTTCCAAACGTTTTCCAATGATTATAGTAAACGTTTTCCAAGCTAAAAGATTACAAAAGTAAGTTTATTGTAAGCTTATAGTAAGCGTATTTTGCTTATTGGGAAGTTATAACGGTACAAACATACAAATATACAAATATACAAGAATAAGTCGTTTAAAGTTATAACCCAATAAGCAAAATACGCTTACTATAAGCTTACAATAAACTTACTTTTGTAATCTTTTAGCTTGGAAAACGTTTACTATAATCATTGGAAAACGTTTGGAAAACATTGTACACTCAACGAAAGTGGTCCCTTTTTAATCAATTGGAATTGATGCTTGGAAAACAATGTTTAATAAACGTTTTATTCAATGTACAGTAAGGGTTTGTTGAAAACTGATTGATAAAACTCCAATTTGGTCGACAACGGTGAAAACGGGACAATAGCCTAACGAATATGTTGTGGGATTTTGCTCAGAAGGTTGCGAGTTCGAATCCCGACCATTTCCTTATTTTTTTTTGTTTTTTTAATAAATTCTTATTTGGTGCAAGAGGATATAAAGGGCCAATTTTTGGTGTGCTGCGTGCAATTTTTTATACAGTCTGCATCTGCAAGGCAAATATGTGCATTTTTCTGAGAATCCTTTCATGACACCCGGTTTAAAAAACCTTTTCAAATAATTTTTCATGTTGCCTGTACAGGGGTTCGAACCTAGGTTCTTCTGTGTGGTAGGCCAGCTGCACTACCGTCACACCACGATGCCCATATAACAAAATCAATATAAATGAAGCATATAAAATTTCAAACATTATTTTTGAAAACTGAGAAATTTTTCACCTCGCTGCGAGTTCACCTCAAGTTATTTCTCCAAGGCTACCACACCATTGGAAAACCATATATAAACGTTTGTGAAATTTTTTTGTTACAAACTCGTTTGGAAAACATTGTTTTATAAACTAGCTTACTTCATTGTTTATTGGGAAGATATGTTTGAAGTTCTGGTTTTTTAAATTTTTATTTGCCTTCTTTAATACCAGCATTTCAAAATTAGAGTCATTAAAATTTTGCCTCGTGGATCTATTAACAATTCCTGCAAAGGAAAATAGTCTTTCCACTGGCGCAGAGGATGGAAGAGCTGCGTTTATTTTAAGAACATCTTTCTTATTGTGGGAAAGCGGCGTAAAGCATCAATGTTGCTATCATGATCGTTCAAGTAGAAATCTACTTCGGTTGATATGGCTCTGCCATGTGAGCTTATATATTGACTTATATCTAAAGAATGAAATTATTATAAACAATACACAGATTGGCTATATTCAATCAAATGCCTTTAGCGTCATTGTCGAATTCCACAAATCGTTTAGTAGCACGAATGGAAGCTTGTGAATCATTTTCACCCTCAACGGTATTATTTTGAAATTCCATCGCGTATACTTTTATTTTATCCCGAACGTGGTCTACTGTGTATGAATTAGCACTTTCCAGTGAGGCCTTGCAAAACTTTTATTTGATATCGGGGATGATGGTTGCGGCAATAACTGCATCCCAGGAGTCAGAGTGCAAATAAAAATATTTTTCAAATCTTTCGAATCATACATTGTGTTTACGCGACTTAGGTAGCCACACGTCCCAATCCCAAAACCATACTACAACCCCTTTATATTAACTCACTAGCAGACCCGGCAGACGTTGTTCTGCCTGACCAGTGACTTCCCTAGAAATACATTTTCAAATATTTTTCTTTAACTTTTAACATTCCATTTATTGCAGTGCTTTAGGATATACAATGTTTCTGGCTTTTAAGTCTTTGGTATAAACAAATAAAGTTTTTGGATGTCCAACTCAAAAACGGATCTTTTGAACTCAATGGGTATGACAAAAACCATTATGCGCTGCTGAGCAGATGTATAGTTAGTACTTATTTAATTATATCCTATATCTACCTATAATACTCTGGATATGTATGAACGGCAATAACAAACAAAAAAAATTAAGTGCTTTGATTAAGATTTAAGAACGTTAAAATGTCACTAAAGCAAATACATTCAGGGATATAACGAATTGATATATTACTTAGCTTGTGGTCTTGGAACTGCCCACTTTACAAATGTAGCCTATGTATGTCGTACACAACGAAGATTTTAACGTATTGGAAAAGTTTAAAACAGATCAACCATAAACTTTGGACATTATTGAAGTACAAACAAAGCTTTGAATACAAAAAATGTGGGCGTGGCACCGCCCACATTTCCCAAATTATATATTTCTTGACCAAGGGACACACATATCAACAAATCTTTAATTTAGACCCAATATGTTCAGAGTTATGAAGAATTTAAATTTTATATAGCCTGGGGGCGTGGCACTGGCTACTTTTCCAAAAATTTATGTAGCCTGAATCGTACACAACAATTTTCTTAACCAATCTTGAAAGTTTAAAAGAGATCGACCATAAACTTTGGACATTATTGAAGTACAAACAAAACACAAAAAATGTGGGCGTGGCACAGCCCACTTTTCCAAAATTACATAAATCTTGACTAAATTATACACATATCCAGAAATCATTAATTTAGACCAGATATGTTCAGAGCTATGAAGAATTTAAATTTTATATAGCCTGGGGGCGTGGCACCGCCTACTTTTCCAAAAGTTGATATAGCCTAAATCGTACACAACAATCTTCTGAACCAATCTTGAAAGTTTAAAAGAGATCGACCATAAACTTTGGACATTATTGAAGTACAAACAAAACACAAAAAATGTGGGCGTGGCACCGCCCATTTTTCTAAAATTACATAAATCTTGACCAAAGGACACAAATATCCAAAAATCATTAATTTAGACCAAATATGTTCAGAGTTATGAAGAATTGTTGTTTTATATAGCCCATAAAGGACACACAGACACACATTCATTTTTATTTATAAGATGGGTTTGTTATTATAATTTGGGGAATCACCAAAAATTCTCTTTATATTTCTTCTCTTTTGTCGAAGGCTTATGCATCTCTTAGTCAAAATACATTTTCTCTACGTTGAGTTCATACACACACGCACATACATTTTTGTTCCGCTGTAGCTTGAGTTTGATCTATGAAAATTCGTATGCTTGGATTGTTTGAAGCTTTTATAAATTACATCCTAGAAATAAGGGGCTTTAAGTTTTGAAAATGGAAAAAATGAAAACGCCACTTGGGTTATTTTTGGGAAAACTTGGTTCTTAAAAAAATTTCATAAAAATTGGGCCATCACTTTTCGAGATTAGCCGTTACGAATATTTTCATATAAGCAATTTTATATAATTAGTTTTAATTTAATTATTATATTCGATTTTTGTGGAAAAATTGATATTTGGAGAAAAAATTACAAAGCTAGTCACAGCGATGGATAGGATTACATGTTTCAAAGAGTCCCCACTTATCATCAGATCCCTTTTCGGACACTGGGATATAACCCGTGTCTGCACCAACGCCGCTGTTAGAAATCTAACAACTCAGCTATGATGCCCTGTGACGTCACGATGCATTCATCCCCACTTCAATTTTTCCTTTGGTTTTGTTGTTTTTAGTCTTGCCAACAGTATACACACATTGCTTAGACTATCAGTCTGTATATCAATGCGTGTGTTGGGCTTGTTTGTTTGTACATTGTTATTGTACTTAACCCGTGCTCTGGTTTAGTGTATTTTTGTTTTTGGTTTTTACGGTCTTTCTTTTTACATATATTTGTAAAATTTGCAAGCTCGAGACCCAGTGAACAATAATAATTGGTTTTAATTATTATATTCGATTTTTGTGGAAAAATTGATATTTGGAGAAAAATTTTAAACAGTTTGAGCAGAGAGATGTACACTCGAAGAGGAAGCGATTCCAAAACCATCATTGATCATGCTCTAACGGATTTAGTAGAATTTTCATACACTTTATCGTTAGATGACAATGAAATTTCTGACCATAGACTTCTAGCCTTAACTTTAAATAACAACGTACTAAATAAAGAACATATCGAAAGTGAAATACAAGTTTTTGATTACGCCTTATTCGAAGATAATAACCATATATACAATTTACTAGAACAACCTCACTTTTCGGGATTTCATACACAGCTATGTAGTAGTATTGAAAAATGCACCAAGCGTATTAAAAAAGCGAATAAAAATGTTAAGAAGCCATGGTTAAATAATGAAATTTTAGCAGTAATCAAAGAGAAAAACAAATTTTACAAATTAAAGAAGAAATATATTAATAACTTATATTTTGAAAACAAGTTCAGGTATTTCAAGATTCAAGCACGTAATAAAACTAACAATGCGCGAAGGGAATTTTATGGTAGGCAAATTGAAGATAATATCCAATCCAGCGCTAAAACCTGGAGAGTCTTAAATCAGCTTATATATGGTCAAACTAATTTATCGCCTCTAGCTATTACGCAAATAGTATATAACGACAAGGTTCTTACAACACCATCAGAAATAGCAGAAGCTTTTAATCATTATTTTATACACATTATAAAAACTCCAGATAATTTTGAGTACTCCCCTGAGCCTTTAGATGGAATAACACATCCTTTTGTTTTAAGTCAGTGTGATTTTGAAGAGGTAAGAAATGCAATCAGTACTCTTAACGCAAAGTCGGCCAACGGTCCGGATGGCATTTCTGTGAGATTGGTACAAAAATATAAAGATGAACTCTCTGGTCTGTTATCAAAATTCATTAACGAATGTTTTCAAAGTGGTCAGTATCCAGAAGAGTTGAAAACCGGATCAGTAGTTCCAATTTACAAAAGTGGAAATAAGGAGGTCTGCTCAAACTATAGGCCAATAACGAAATTGAGTACGATTGATAAGGTATTTGAAAATATTTTGTTAAACAGATTAAAAGAATTTATTAAAACTAATAAAATAATCAGCGATAATCAGTTCGGATTTACGGAAAAATCGACCACGCTATCTGCCCGTATTAATTGTACAGAGTTTATTTATGAAAATTTAGATTAAAAAAAGTATGTTGCTATGTTGGCAATTGATCTTAGTAAAGCCTTCGACTCAGTAAATCTTTCCATCATGATAGAAAAGCTAAGGGAATTGGGGGTGGAAGGTGTTGCAATCAAACTCTTTGAAAGTTTTCTCATAAACAGAAAACAATATGTGCAAATTAAAAACTGTAAAAGCTCAATCAAAACTATTAGAGCAGGTGTTCCACAAGGATCTAAATTGGCAGCCACATTATTTTTAATATATATTAATAACATCTTAAAGCTCAATTTAAAAGGAATGCCGCAATTCTATGCTGATGATGGAACTTTCCTGTATGCTACTGATAGCCTTGATGAGCTTTTAACTAATATACAAGAGGACCTAAAGATAATATCCCAATGGTTCCAACGAAATTTATTGAAAATGAATCTGGCGAAAACCAATTTCATAATTTTTAACAACTACAAGGATATTCCTAGTATTAATGATTTGAAAGGAGTTCATCTCGATAGTAGTTTCGTTTTAAGGGTAGATACATTAAAATACCTTGGCATTTGGTTTGACGCCAATTTAAACTGGCGAGAACACATAAATAGAATTAAAATGAAATTATTACCACTAAATTTTGCGATTTATAGAAATCGTAAAGTGATTCCACAAAAACATCTATGGCTACTATATAACTCTCTGTTCATGTCAAAAATACATTATTTGAACCCTATATGGAATAACTGCTCGGAGCAACTTACAAATGAAATACAAAGAATACAAAATAAAGTTATTAAAAATATTTTGCATCTGCCTAGAGGAACGGCAAGCGAGCTTCTATATCTAAATAGGTTGGATATTCGGAAATATGCAATATTACAAACGTTAGAAACTTTTTACAAAGTTAAAAATAATCTAATAAAACATAATTTGTAT
>OX608078.1:52034060-52113980 GCA_951509765.1 Sphenella marginata | reverse complement strand
CCACGCCTACTTCACCAAAATCCACAAAATTTTTTTACAGTTTAGTTTTGTTTAAAAAGGTTAATATGTGTGTAAAATCTTATTTATATAACTTATACAATTATGGAAATATCGCGATTTTAATTTTACGAAGAAATATTTTAGAACTATATTCAAAAAGTGGGCGTGTCCGTTCACCGATTTTGTTTATTTTTTCAGCAAAGAGTTAGCTTTATATGTTGAACACTTTCTTCAAATATCGTTTTAATAAATCAATTTTTACCGGAGTTATGGCATGGAAAGTTTTGTGGAATAATCCCCCATAAAGGGGCGGGGCCACGCCCATTTTCCAAAAATTTTGTGCTTTCGACTTTCTTTGCCCACGAACACTTTAGAGGTGAAATAGAAATGATATACAGCTAGTTTAAGCAAAGTTATAGCATATTCAATATATCCATGATCCTTTTCAAAATCTTTCGTATAAAATTGGGCGTGGACCTAATCCGATTTCGCTAATTTTTTTTCGAAATATTGCCTGTATTTATATAAATATGTGTGCTGAATTTTATTTTGCTATCTTGAGCGGTTTTTGATTTATGATTAATAATATTTCCAAATTTGACTTAATCAAAAGTGGGCGGTGCCACGCCCTTTTTTAAAAATTTCTTCACAAATTTATTTTTTGCTTTAACGGTAAGGTACACACCAAATTTTATCCTTATAGGTGTATTATGTACTGAATAATCACTCTTTTTGTATTTTCGAAAATATTATATATATAGAAAGTGGGCGTGGCTTTTAACCGATTTTGCCTATTTTCAATACCGTTCAGAGATATGTAAAAAGGAACCTGCATACAAAGTTTCATTGAGATATCTCAAGATTTACTCAAGTTATCGTGTTCACAGACGGACGGACGGACGGACGGACGGACGGACGGACGGACGGACATGGCTCAATCAATTTCTCTTCTCCTCCTGAACATTTTGATATATATAAGTCAATATCTATCTCGATTCGTTTATGCCGTTACATACTACCGTTAGGCCAATGAAGTTAATATACCTTGTGTGCGAAGCACTACTAGGTATAATAAACTATAAAGAAAATAAAAATAAGCATATTTCACGTCTAAAAAACAGTCTTTCGTAAACTTTTTTTTGCTTGAAGCTAAGATATTATTTGATTACATATTATATAAATACATATAAACATATGTATATATAAATGAACACATAGATGAATTTTTAAACATGTGTACTTTTTTTGTTAAAACTAATAAATTTTCGCAATGAACTACAACTTAATTCGAATACTTATCACCTTTCTGAACTTGTTGAGTTATTTTTATACCCTGTGCAGTTCCATAAAAGTTATAAAATTCCTGGCAGGTAAGTTTGTAGTTTGTTTTAACCTGCAATTCGCACTCAACATTTTCCAAGCAAAGTTTATTTCTATCATCTCGCCAACTATTGAACATGAGGCTAAATAAACGCTCCGTTGCAGCGTTCGAATGTGGTATGGAAAATATGAACTCACATATTTTCTCGAAATTTGGGTAGTTACCGCTATTAAGGTATGTCATCCACTTTCCTTCTACTGATTTTTCTTTTACCCTAGGAAGGAAACCCTTAAGCATTACAAACTCCTCAAAGAGACAATCATGGTCTATTTGCTTTATGGAAAAAGCTTCACAAATATCTTTAAAGTTCTGAAATTCTGTATCTGATTCTAAGCGAAATATACTTAACTTCTCAAATATATTATTATTAAAGTCGAAATGGGTTTGTAGATAGGTCTCAATAGAAACTAAAAACGCACCAGCCCTTTTCTTAAATAACCTAACGGCTTTCATGTCATCGCTCTTCTTGCAAATGCTATCTGCAATTGAGCCGTAGAAAGCTTGCTCTCTTTGCTCATAAATTTTATCGCGCAAAACTTTCATAACGCTGAACATGTCTATTATTACTAAATTCTTGTTTTCTTCCAGATTTTTTATTGCTTGTTGCAATGAATTGCCAATATTTGCTATCAGACCCAAATAGGCTTCAGCAATTTCGTTTTCGAAAAATTGCTTAAGGGCTGGCGGACAACATTCCAAAGAGGTAAAGTATGACTTGACTGCTTCAAAATTTTTGAAGAGCCTCTCAATGGCAGGTACTAAAGAAAGCCACCGAGTTGGTACATGCCTTAACATTTCGCACCACTGTAGGTCGCAAAATTCAAATATTTTCTTAAGGCTAGCTGTCCTTTTCGTAGATGAGCTAAAATGATTATAAATTTTCATAACAATAACCTCCACATCAAATACAAGTTTCTGCAAAGAGTTTTTAATTGAATTGTGAATAACGTGGCATAAGCAGCCCATTCCCAACATTCCAGGATTTTCTTTTTTTAGCTCAACAAATACGCTTTGATTTTTTCCAAAATTGACGCTAGCATTGTCAGCGCAAAAACTTGTTGCACTGAGCAAACTTAAACCACTTTTTTCCAGCTTCAGTTTTGACATATTCGATATAACTTGAGATTTTTCCGACTCTAACTGAAAGAAGCTTAAAAGTTTTATTTGAAGGCCCTTCTCTTTACTGAAGTACCTTAAAATTATTGGAAATGTTTTAATGTTACCCTTATTAGACGCGTCTGTATATACAGAGTATGGGTGATTTTTACTTAGGTCATCAATTATTGTCATTACCGAGAACTTTGCCAGCACATTAGAATTAATCTTCGTACATTTAGTTCTCCCACAGGAAAATTCTTGAGCTACAGCGGAATCTGGAAAAAGTGTTGCAAAAAGCTTACTTGAACAATCTGCTGAGTTATAACTGTGGCTATGTATTATTGTATGATAAGTAAAAGCCGCTTCTGCCCTAGCGCTTTTTATGTTCCCCTTTGAATAATACGTGACCGATCTTTGTTTTGAAAAAGATGTTAGTTTGCTTTGGTGTTTTTCTGTCTTCATGTGTTTTTTAACATCTGTTATGCCTCCGTTGAGTATGGAAAAATCAGATCCGCAAGCTATGCATTTTGCCTTAAATATATCTCTGCTCCGCTTCAGCCAGCTAAAATCTTGCATCCAATCATGATTGAACTTGTATCGTCTTCTATTTACATTCGGAATTTTTTTTTGGCAGCCAGCTTCTAATGAGTCGGGTTTGTGATTCTGCTTACTGCAACCAGAATCGACGCTCGAAGGTCCAGATGATGCCATTAAATCTGAAACCATGAAACCACTTTGAAAATAATATACATATAAGTATCTAAGCAGCTAGGTGCTCCTTGTTTAAATATTTACCGAGTTGTTCCAGCATATAATTTCTTTAAAAGAAGAAAACTTTAACAAATAGAACTTATATTTGTGAAAAAATAACTAACAGCTGTCACTTGCGTTACAGAACGTTAAAGCTGCATGTCGTCGTGCAATTGCGCTGTTGGCGATGGTGGCGCCATTGACTTGCGCCGCTTTGATTGCAATTTTTTGTCGTCAATTTCATTTAATTTTTAATAAATAATACAAATTTCTCAAAAACATGCAAAAATCAGTACAATTTTTCAAGAATATGCAAAAATCAGTACTGATTTTTAGTTTTCTAAAAATCAGTACACATCAATTTTCAGGGTCAAAATTCAGCAAAGTACTGCCAAAATCAGTACGAATGGCAACCCTAAGTGCAACCCCATCTCGGTCACACTCAAAGAAAGCTGACTATGTGGTCTGATTCGGAAATCGTGTTAGCCTGGCTCGAAAAGCCACCCCACCCATGGAAGACCTATGTCTCCAATCGAACCGCGCAGATAATAGATCTCGTAGGTAATGTCCCATGGCGACACGTACCCAGCAAAGAAAACCCAGCTGATCTGGGAACCCGAGGTTGTACGCCAGTCGATCTCGCAAAGTGGAATGGGCCAGAGTGGCTTTCGAAATCCCCCGAAGATTGGCCACAACCAACAATTCGTAACGTCAACCCCCCAGAATCACGTAAAGTAGAAGCCCTACATGCTACGGAAGAGAGTGAAGATCTCTTAGATAGATTCTCTTCGTACCCTCGTGCTTTACGTAAAATGGCCTACGTTCTCAAATTTGTACGTCGGCTGAAAGACGCGGTGAACGGTATTAAAGAACCCACCGAAAACTCCCTAACTCACGCCGATCTCAAAAGATCCAAACATCGCCTCATAAACATGGCCCAAACTCGATATTAAGCTCTTGAAAGATCATGTCTAGAGGATTCCCAGTCAAATTCAAAACGAAGTTTCCTACTCGTACTTAACCCCTTCCTAGACAAGAGCTTCCGAGTAAATGGTCGACTAGCCCATGCAACCCTCACGTATAATGAGCGTCATCCCATTATCCTACCTGAAAAGTCGCGCCTCTGTACTCTATATTTACGATTCCTCCACGAAATGCTCCTACATGCGGAAGCGCGTCTCATGCAACAAACATTAAGGCAAGAATTTCACATTGTCCGTCTCAAACCGAGTTCTCCGAGTAAATGGTCGACTAGCCCATGCAACCCTCACGTATAATGAGCGTCATCCCATTATCCTACCTGAAAAGTCGCGCCTCTGTACTCTATATTTACGATTCCTCCACGAAATGCTCCTACATGCGGAAGCGCGTCTCATGCAACAAACATTAAGGCAAGAATTTCACATTGTCCGTCTCAAACCACTTATAAAAAAGTGCATTTTCCAGCGTAAAGTCTGCACTACTCACAAACAACAAACGCGATCACAAATCATGGCAGCCTTGCCCCTCGAACGATGTCGATTCGCTCCCCCCTTCACCACAATTGGTGTAGACTTTGCTGGCCCCTTTCTATTAAAAGCATCTATGCTTAGATCTCAAGCCCTCGTAAAGGGCTACGTGGCAGTCTTTGTCTGTTTTACCACCAACGCGGTCCACCTGGAATTGTGCTCAGACCTCACCAGCAAAGCCTTTCTTGCCGCCTTCGCCCGATTTGCAGGACGCCGAGGATAGCCGAACCAGATGATGAGCGACAATGGCAAAACATTTATCAGCGCCAAGCGGGCGACCAAACTCGAATTCGAAGTATCGTCAGATATTGTTCAGAAGTATGCCCCCCAAGGAATAAATTGGAAGTTTATACCCCCCGGCGCACCTCACATGGGCGGATTATGGGAAGCCGGTGTCAAAAGCTTTAAAACCCATTTTAAAAAGGTAGCCGGAACTCACAATTTTACCGTCGAAGAATTCTCGACTCTATTAATTCGTATAGAAGCCGTACTTGATTCTCGTCCCATATCCCACTGTCTCAGGACCCGAATGACCTCAGTGCCCTCACACCTGGTCATTTTCTTCGAGGAGCACCAATGCTCTCGATCCCCGAACCGAATCACGAAGATCTATCGATGATAAATAGATGCGAAAGACTGAAAGTTCTGCATCATCAGTTCAGCAAACGCTGGAAAACTGACTACCTCACCGAGCTGCAAAAGCGTTACCAATGGAAAAACGCCCAAACTCCCCCGAAAATCGGCGATCTCGTCATCATCAAAGAAGACAATTTACCTCCCACTGAGTGGCGACTAGGTCGATTGGAAAATCTACACCCAGGACGAGATGGACACATTCGTGTCGTAGACGTCCGCATCCAGAATGGTATTCTCACCAGACCCCTCACAAAACTATGTTTTCTACCGTCAGCCGAGAGTGACGAGGGCTCTAAAAGCCCACTCCCATCTCCCAAACCTCATACAGTCCACTAATCTCGTGCTATCGAAAAATTCATACAGTTCACTAATCTCGTGCTATCTCAGGCAACAATTTAGGCATTTCCCCAAACTATGCCCACGCCCAAGGGCATAACTAATATGCATTCATATATTACTCTCTCCTCTACAGATGGATCGTCAACGCTCTCCGGTTCCAACCCCACGCCGCTCGTTGGCATCGCAGGTAACCCCGCCCACAGCCCACCCGCGCCTTAGCGAACCCGTACCGGATTATCGAAAGTGCAGATTGCGTCTGCGGCATCATGCGTTGCTGATGTGCCCAGCTTTCACGGCCATGCAGCCACAACAGCGTTTCTTAATCGCTAGGGCACATCAATACTGCACCAACTGCTTAGGGCTATCGCACCGCACCAATCAGTGCACCTCAACCGAGACCTGTCGGGTCTGTGGGCAGCACCATCACACCTTTCTCCATCGGGACACCGGAAGCCGTCAACCCGCATACGTCGCCCCGCCTGTAGAGGAGATACCTCCACCACCACGCCGCCAGGAGCCGCGCCCAGCGAGTCATTGTCGTCGCACTCAACAGCAGCCTCCAAGGGCCAACGGTCGTGCTCCCCTCGCACGTCAACCGCCACGAGCAACTAACGTCGGCGATCGCACCATCCGATGCACCGCAACCGGCTTGCGCACCTCTACCTACAAAAACAAGGTCGGCCGAATCCTCATCCCAGAGGCCGTTCGAGCCCTGCAGGAGCTACAGCATACACTAGGCGCTTAGTACGCCTAGGGGAGGCAGAATGTTTACGCGACTTAGGTAGCCACACGTCCCAATCCCAAAACCATACTACAACCCCTTTATATTAACTCACTATACCATTTTTATATATTATACGTTTATACTATTAGTATGATTGCAATTCTTTTCATTGAATTACTTATGTATATATTATGAATTACATACATCAAACTATTCACCTCAACATATAAACACACCCTTAGCTTAAGTATTAAATATGGAATAATTTGGGACGTGTGGCAGCCCTCGCGTAAATCACCCCACACCAATTCGCCGCATGCAAGTCAGCTGATGTGGGGGCGGCCATCATTTTTTATTATTATCATATTCTTTCTTTCTTCTGCAACAAGCGACTGAAAATTCCAGTGAATATTAAAAGAATTATAAAAAAAAAAAGAATAACTCGAATACTTTTGTGTTTTAAGTGCAAAACATTGATTTAGCAAATATCCAGTAACTAAATTTTATATGTGTCTTATTAATTGCAAATAAAGTTTTGCAAACGAAGTTTGAGTTATATGTGTCTTATTAATTGCGAATAAAGTTTTGCAAACGAAGTTTGAGTTACTGCAAGTGCATATTTAAGTTCGACTCTGCAGCCATCAGGAAAACTTATTTCAGCACATTGAAGGTGCAGATTAGATACGAGCCTCACAATAAATTGTACGGGAGGTACGTGCTAACCATTTGAACCCGCCATAAACCGTGAGTACAGCCCAATTTTACACACATTGAGTTCCATCTCGTAACCCAAGGCGCAACCTGACGTCAGGATAAAACACTTTTTATTACTTCCGCAGATTTTGGTCTGCTGCATTTATTCCATAGTTTTGTACACCTGTGGGTAAAATGTGAGAAGTAACGTAATTGTAAACGATTAAAACATATTTAGTCAGAAAAAGATCGAAACCGAAACCGTTTCAATGCCGGGACCGGTTCTAAACCGTTTTGAATTTTTTTGAATGTCTTACTTCTTTCAGTGAGCACATAGGAATGTTTTTTACAAAAAGGTACCCTTAAAATTTTTCATGGGAGATTGTGGAGCAAGCTAAAAAAGACACGTTTTGACATCAATATCAAAATTCGGAAAGAGGAAATTTGATTATAATGAAATGAAGCTATCGAAAAAAAAAGATCCGAAAAAAAGTTATGAAAATGCAGACCCTTTTTGAAGCTGCATATGTACATAGGTACTTGAGTTGTGTTGTGGTAAAATTCTTCTGTACTCGTGTTTTTATTTATAGACCGAAACCAGAACGGCACCGTAACTGAAACCTAAATAAATGTTGAAGAACGAAACCGGAACAGAAACCGAAACACGTTACAAAACCGAAACAGAACGTTATTTTCATGATTTGTATACATGAATAGTTGACGTGAATAGCATTGTAGGCTCAAATTTGTATTTCTAACCTGTTGAAAGTAGTTTTATGGATATTGCGAACTGCCTGATTTGTAGAACCCTCTAATATTTTCGTGAAATCAGTTGTGGCCAAAAGGTTAAGCGTATGACTGGCACATCGAAAATGCTTTGACAAACTTCAAGGCTGGTATAATGTATGAACATATGTATGTATGTTTGTACAAATTATTATTGGCCATCTTTACTGTATTGTTGGTAACAGTAACACTATTACTTTTCAACATTTACCATTGGATATCAAATCAAATTTTTAGTAAAATATCATGACTCACTACAAGTTTAGTGATAGTGCATTTTGTAGTGATAGTGCATTTTGTAGTTATAGTGCATTTTTTCACTATCACTAAAAGGGATAGTGATAGTGATTTTTAATTTTCACTAATACTAATATTTAGTGATAGTTAATATCAAAAATAACTATCACTAAAAATTTAGTGATAGTGATTTTTGATTTTAACTATCACTAAAAAATAGTGGTAGTGCATTTTTAGTGGTAGTGCAAATATGCCCAACCCTGATATTGAGTAATTGATGTAAGAAGGCAGGAAGGCGGTACAATGCATTGATTAATTTGCAAAATTCTTGTTGAATATTAAGCCTCATATTTCTTTTAAGTGAACACTTTTATATAATTTTTTTGATGGACTCTAAGCTCGAAGGTGTGTAAGTAAAATTGTTTAATTGTAATTCCTTGTCAATTAGAGTGTTTTCAATATATTTAAAATTCCGTTATTAAGAAGAAAAGGTATGTTTTCTCCAATTTTTAACTTTAGAGACAAAAAAGTTAAATACATCCGCCGACATCTATCTCTTTTAAACTTTTCAGATCGGTTAAGAAGATTATTATGTACGATTTAGGTTATATTAATTTACGAAAAAGTGGGCGGTGCCACTCCCGCAGGCTATATAAAATTATTATTATATAACTCTTCATAACTCTAAACATATTTGGTCTAAATAAATTATTTTTGGATATGTGTGTCCTTCGGTCAAGATTTATATAATTTTGTAAGAGTGGGCGGTGCCACGACCCAATTTTTTGGGTTTTGTTTGTACTTCAATAATGTCCAAAGTTCATGGGCGATCTCTTTTAAACTTTCCCAATAAGTTAAAAGCTTTGTTAGGTATGACCGGCGCTATATATGTAAATTTTTTTAAAAGTGGGAGTTCCAACCCTACAAGCTAAGTAATATTTCAATTCTTTATATCTGTTGAGTTCGAAGAAGTAACATTGTATTAAGCACATACTCTACTAGTACGAGGGTTAATGCACAAGCATGGTCAAGCATCTTTGCTTTGACGTTTGGTTAGCTTTTGTTTTTGCTGTCTTTTCTTATTATTATTATTCTTGCGAATGTGACGACCGCCCGCTTTTTATACCTAGTAGTGCTTCGCACACAAGGTATATTAACTTCATTCGCCTAACGGTAGTATGTAACGGCATAAACGAATCGAGATAAATATTGACTTATATACATATATCAAAATGTTCAGGAGGAAAAGAGAAATTGATTGAGCCATGTCCGTCCGTCCGTCCGTCTGTAAACACGATAACTTGAGTAAATCTTGAGATATCTCAATGAAATTTGGTATGTAGGTTCCTTTTCACTTATCTCCGAGCGCTATTGAAAATAGGCAAAATCGGTTAAAAGCCACGCCCTCTTTCTATATATAAAATATTTTGGAAAATACAAAAAGAGTGATTATTCAGTACATAATACACCTATAAGGATAATATTTGGTGTGCACTTTAGCGTTAAGGCAACAAATACATTTTTGAAGAAATTTTTAAAAAGGGGCGTGGCACCGCCCACTTTTGATATAGTCAAATTTGGAAATATTATTAATCATAAATCAAAAACCGCTCAAGATAGCAAAATAAAATTCAGCACACATATATATATTAATACAGGCAATATTTCGAAAAAAAATTAGCGAAATCGGGTTAGGTCCACGCCCAATTTTATACGAAAGATTTTGAAAAGGATCATAGATATATTGAATATGCTATAACTTTGCTTAAACTAGCTGTATATAATTTCTATTTCACCTCTGAAGTGTTCGTGGGCAAAGAAAGTCGAAAGCACAAAATTTTTGGAAAATGGGCGTGGCCCCGCCCCTTTATGGAGGATTATTCCACAAAACTTTCCATGCCATAACTCCGGTAAAAATTGACTTATTGAAACGATATTTAGAGAAAGTGTTCAGCATATAAAGCTTACTCTTTGCTGTAAAAATAAACAAACTCGGAGAACGGACACGCCCACTTTATGAACACAGTTCTAAAAAATTTCTTCGTAAACTTAAAATCGCGATATTTCAATAATTGTATAAGTTATATAAATAAGATTTTACACACATAATAAGCCTTTTAAGCAAAACTGAACTGTACAAAAATTTTGTGGATTTTGGTGAAGTAGGCGTGGTGCCGCCCACTTTTTAGCATAAAAGCTCTGCTATTTTCAAAAGCGATTGCTTGAAATTTCAAGAATGTATTTCAATGAAATTTTGTGAGAGGGTTCCCAATAGTATGTAGTATACTCCTGGCAAAAATTACGCAAATCGAATAACAAACAAGCAAGATTTACGGGCAAGTAGTTAACACCCTACTGCCTTTTTTTTATTTTCATACCTTTCATGAACATGAGGAAAGGTATTTATATTTTGTTATTTAGTAAAAATTTAATTTACCACTCACAACAGAAGTGTTTTTATCGAAAACAATCAGTTGCCTTTATAACAAATTTTCAGGTATGTATTAAAATAGACCTGAGTAAATTAGGATACCAAAACAGATCACTACTAGGTATTTAATGTTCGGTTACACCCGAACTTAGACTTCCTTACTAGTTTATACTGCTGTTGTTAGATTAAAGTGAAGATCATTTATATTGTTGATACAATAAACCGCCACTGTCTATTTATTTGGAATATTGGGTAAGCTTGAATCCGCTCTACAGTCCACAGCCCGCGAATCCTAACAAAGGTAATCCGCCTCACCAATATCCCTGAATGTATTTGCTTTAGTGAAATTTTAACGTACATATGTTCATTAATCTTAATGAATGCAAATCATTTTTTTTGTTTGTATTGCAATTTATACATATCTGTAGTAATAAATGTTTAAATGTTAAATGTTAAATGTTTAAAGACAATCTAAATATAATAGGATAGAACTAAATAAATACTAGCTATACATCCGCTCAGCAGCGCATATCGGTTTTGGTCATACTCATTGAGTTAAAAAGATCCGTTTTTTGAGTCGGGCATCCAAAAAATTTATTTGTTTATGGGCATTTCCATCGTAACTTACGTTACATCAGAGACAAAATTTCACAAGTTAAAACTATATATTTTCTTATATTGCACATTTTTTAAAAATATTGTAACCTCGTTATATCCTTCATGTGGAGCTCTATTGGATATGCTAATTTTTTTAAAATTAAATTAATTTAATTAAATAAAAAATAAAAAAAACTTGTTCGTAACTCACGTTACAATTTTGGACAAAGAGATTTAAAGATTTTTGTATTATGCAAAATTCTCTGAAGTGAATATTATTGACTTGTTTTTAGTAAGGGGACTTTGATTAGAATTTATTATAAATTCAATACTGAGACTACAGGCTTGTCGAAAATACCCTAAAACAAAGTAATAGAGACACGCATCTCCTTTTTTTTTGTTTCTAATCAAAGAATTTTGTATCATTTTATTATCCAGAATTAACATTTTTCCACACGTACATTTGAAAGAGGTATACGTATTTTGCAGAAGCAGCTTTATTACATTAGTACATGCAAGTAGATACAGATTAAAACATAAGTAAGAGTTCAGTATAAGTTTATTTAATTCTACTTTACGAGATATAAAAGAGTACTGAATAAAGTTTATAAGCAACTATAAGCATTTATTCCAATATCTAGCCAAAAGGACGTCATCTTCGTTGGTGTAAGTATAAAAATGTTGAAAGGAATGATTTTTTTGCACTAAATTATGATATAAGTCAAATGATGTATATGCCTTATGCAATTGGCCATTACTCCAATAAATTGAGTGAATTTTAGAAATACCTTTAAGCGGTGGTACGCTTTTAAAAATATAGTCAAGCTGCATCTCTTCTAATGTATTTTCTATTTTTTCGGGGGAAGCGTTAATTACTTCTATAGCCGAACCACAAACAAAATTCCTCAGCATTGAATACTCTTACTTCTCTTTTCAAAAGTTTATTTCGCACATATCTTTTTAAAGTACCTCCTATACCATCTACAGAACCCTTCCCATGTGAGGTAGCAAAATAATTCCATATTAACTTTTTTTTTGTTAATTCTCTCCAACAAAGCAAAGCCACTTAGATCTCGAAAGAAAAAAATCATTTACCGTAGGCTACAGAAAATGATCCATTATCCGGTATTTGGACATCACAATTTGAGAACGGCGGTAAAATTGAATATTGACCAAAAAATATATTTTTGCCCTCTGGCGAAAGTCAACGGCTACAAAAGCAAATAAGAACGAAACTATAAGTAGGCTATTAATTTTTTTTTTTGAGAAATTCACCGTTAAGACAACAGTAAAGAATGTAGTGGATATAAAGATAGATAAAATTAATTAATTAACACTAATATCTCCTCAAAAATTGGATTATTATACCTAGTAGTGCTTCGCACACAAGGTATATTAACTTCATTGGCCTAACGGTAGTATGTAACGGCATAAACGAATCGAGATAGATATTGACTTATATATATCAAAATGTTCAGGAGGAGAAGAGAAATTGATTGAGCCATGTCCGTCCGTCCGTCCGTCCGTCCGTCCGTCCGTCTGTGAACACGATAACTTGAGTAAATCTTGAGATATCTCAATGAAACTTTGTATGCAGGTTCCTTTTTACATATCTCTGAACGGTATTGAAAATAGGCAAAATCGGTTAAAAGCCACGCCCACTTTCTATATATATAATATTTTCGAAAATACAAAAAGAGTGATTATTCAGTACATAATACACCTATAAGGATAAAATTTGGTGTGTACCTTACCGTTAAAGCAAAAAATAAATTTGTGAAGAAATTTTTAAAAAAGGGCGTGGCACCGCCCACTTTTGATTAAGTCAAATTTGGAAATATTATTAATCATAAATCAAAAACCGCTCAAGATAGCAAAATAAAATTCAGCACACATATTTATATAAATACAGGCAATATTTCGAAAAAAAATTAGCGAAATCGGATTAGGTCCACGCCCAATTTTATACGAAAGATTTTGAAAAGGATCATGGATATATTGAATATGCTATAACTTTGCTTAAACTAGCTGTATATCATTTCTATTTCACCTCTAAAGTGTTCGTGGGCAAAGAAAGTCGAAAGCACAAAATTTTTGGAAAATGGGCGTGGCCCCGCCCCTTTATGGGGGATTATTCCACAAAACTTTCCATGCCATAACTCCGGTAAAAATTGATTTATTAAAACGATATTTGAAGAAAGTGTTCAACATATAAAGCTAACTCTTTGCTGAAAAAATAAACAAAATCGGTGAACGGACACGCCCACTTTTTGAATATAGTTCTAAAATATTTCTTCGTAAAATTAAAATCGCGATATTTCCATAATTGTATAAGTTATATAAATAAGATTTTACACACATATTAACCTTTTTAAACAAAACTAAACTGTAAAAAAATTTTGTGGATTTTGGTGAAGTAGGCGTGGCGCCTCCCACTTTTTAGCATAAAAGCTCTGCTATTTTCAAAAGCGATTGGTTGGAATTTCAAGAATGTATTTCAATGAAATTTTGTGAGATGCTTCCCAATAGTATGTAGTATACTCCTGCCAAAAATTACGCAAATCGAATAACAAACAAGCAAGATTTACGGGCAAGTAGTTAACACCCTACTGCCTTTTTTATACCTAGTAGTGCTTCGCACACAAGGTATATTAACTTCATTGGCCTAACGGTAGTATGTAACGGCATAAACGAATCGAGATAGATATTAACTTATATATATCAAAATGTTCAGGAGGAAAAGAGAAATTGATTGAGCCATGTCCGTCCGTCCGTCTGTCCGTCCGTCCGTCCGTCCGTCTGTGAACACGATAACTTGAGTAAATCTTGAGATATCTCAATGAAATTTAGTATGCAGGTTCCTTTTCACTTATCTCGGAGCGCTATTGAAAATAGGCAAAATCGGTTAAAAGCCACGCCCACTTTCAATATATATAATATTTTCGAAAATACAGAAAGAGTGATTATTCAGTACATAATACACCTATAAGGATAATATTTGGTGTGCAGGCAAAAATGGGCGTGGCCCCGCCCCTTTATGGGGGATTATTCCACAAAACTTTCCATGCCATAACTCCGGTAAAAATTGATTTATTAAAACGATATTTGAAGAAAGTGTTCAACATATAAATCTAACTCTTTGCTGTAAAAATAAACAAAATCGGTGAACGGACACGCCCACTTTTTGAACACAGCTCTGAAAAATTTCTTCGTAAAATTAAAATCGCGATATTTCCATAACTGTATAAGTTATATATATAAGATTTTACACACTTAATAAGCTTTTTAAGAAAAACTAAACTGCAAACAAATTTTGTGGATTTTGTTGAAGTAGGCGTGGCGCCGCCCACTTTTCAGCAAAAAAGGTCTGTTATTTTCAAAAGCGATTGCTTGAAATTTCAAGAAGGTATTTCAATGAAAGTTAGTGAGATGCTTCCCAATAGTATGTAGTATACTCCTGCCAAAAATTATGCAAATCGAATGACAAACAAGCAAGATTTACGGGAAAGTAGTTAACTCCCTATTGCCTTTTTTTTTATTAATTTTTTTTATTTTCATACCTTTCATAAGCCCCATGCAAAACTATTTATATTTTGTTATTTAGTGATAATTTAATTTACCACTTACAACAGAAGTGTTTTTAATCGAAAACAATCAGTTGTTTTATACCACCTTTTCAGGTATTAAAATAGACCTGAGTTAATTGGGATAACGCAACAGATCACTACTAGGTATTTAATGTTCGGTTACACCCGAACTTAGACTTCCTTACTAGTTTTTACTTTATTTTTTTAATGTAGTCACTATTTTAAGTAGGCATTTAATGTAGTTAGGTTTTAAATTTGACCAAGATAACACCTTTTCATGAAAATTGCATGTTTTTACTATAACTTACATGCTATATAAATCAAAAGCAGAAGAAAAAAAATTTACGATTTTCACTTTCTCCGGATGGAAATGCCCTTATACCAAAGACGGGAAAACCAGAAATATTGTATATCCTAAAGCACTGCAATAAATGAAATGTTAAAAATTAATATAAAAAAATATTTAAAAATTTATTCCTAGGGAAGTCACTGGTCAGGCAGTAAAAGTTCTGCCGGGTCTGCTAGTTATTATACCCAGCGTACTAGTTCTAGTACAAGGGTATTATAATTTTGTCCACATAACGGTACTACGTAACGGCGCAAAATAATCGAGTTATATATAGAGCTCCAGGTATGAAAGTTCTTAGGTTAAAAAGAGGAATTAATTAAGGCATGTCCGTCTGTCTGTCCGTCCGTGTACACGATAACTTGAGTAAAATTAGATATTTGCATGAAATTTTGCATACAGGTTACTTTCTGGCCAAGGTAGGTTGCTATTGAAAATGGGCGAAATCGGATGATAACCACGCCCTCTTTTTCGATATCGAAAATTTCGAAAATCACGTAAATTAACATATGTAAGTTGAGTAAAACTTGAGACATTCGCATGAAATTTGGTACACAGTATTGGGTGGGTATTTAATGTTCGGTTCACCCGAACTTAGACTTCCTTACTTGTCTATAAAGGAGTTCTAGGTATGGAGCTGAAAAATGGTAAAGAGCTATATGATATCAATACAACTTTTGCGCATAAAAGTGGGGCCATCGGAATAGTGGGAGTGGCTCCTGCCATATAATATTAATTTTTCAAGGTTATTATTGTAGGGAATTGAAAACTACTACCTGGCTAAATGAATGAGCCTTTGTTTAGGGTGAAGAATCGATAAATCGTTTATCGAGTTTACTTTCGTTTTTATACAAAATTCTTACACTAATACTTACAAATTATTTACGAACTAAAACATATACAAATAGATATATTACTAATCCATACAAACTAAAATGTATAATTCTAAAATATGCTAAGTCAACATATGGTTGCAATAAATATATAAATATGTCAGTCGCATTGACAAACTGACGTTGTGATCAGTTGGTCATTGCGACTGTCTTTGGCGGTGTCTTTGACCGTCCGCACAAGAGCCGCTTGATGTTTGTTTGGGTTGACAAAATTTTAAAACATCGATGTTTGAAAAAATTTAAAAACATCGATCTATCGATGTTACTTTCCAACGCTAATTAGAATCCACCAATATCTTCTCCATTTAGAACCGTGCCAACACCAATTACCTAAGGAAACAATACTTAGCCGTATTTAACCAGTTTTGCTAAATAAAATTTTTTCACTTATCTTCCGTTTTTGTTTATCAGTGGTGGCAAAGAAGTAAAACATCGAAAACCGATTTAAAAACATCGATGTTTGAAAAAATTGAAAAACATCGATGTATCGATTTTACATCGATGTTACTTTCCAACACTACTTGTTACCATTGTTCTGTCACATGGTTTTTTTTTTTTTTTTGTATACTCTATTTGATACTTGATTTTGTTTTCTTTTGGCTTGTGCCGTATACCAGATTGAGTAAATTGGAATGCCTATGTATTTTTTGTTATTGCTATATTATTATGGATAAAGTGCCATGCTTATTTTTACTGGTTTTAATTGGTTTACGATTTCTTTTTTGTTTTTATTACTGTCTCCTTTGCTATGTGGAATTAAAGTGTAGTTGTTATTTTTATCAATGGTTTTGACTTTATATTGTCCTGTATATCTATTTTCTAACTTATGAGAGGCCTCTTCTCTAACTAATACTAAATCTCCTATTTTAATTTCCTTACTATAGCTTTTCTTGTCGTAATTTGATTTTTTCTTTTCTTTTGTTTCTTGCTCTTTGGTGTGCTATTTGAAGTTTGTATTTTACTTCTTTGTCATATGCCTCATGGTTGTATACCGGGCTAATTTAATCTTCTTTCAAAAATTCATAATTTGGTGGTTGTTTTGCGAATATTAGTTCGAAAGGGCAATAATTATGTGTTGTCGATGGCGTTGTATTGTAGCAATAAGCAATAATGGTAACTGCATATTCGTTTCCATTTACCGACTTTGGCAATTGTACTGTGTCAATTTGTACAATATCAAATGCCTTCGGAGGTGTCTCCGTTATTGTCATTGGTTCATTGATATGTTTATTAATTTAATTTTTCTTGCAGTGGATGCAGTTCTTTACATATTTTCGTATGTTATTTTTCGTATTCAGCCAGCTATATTTCTTCTTGATTTTATCTGTCATGCGATTTATTCCTGGGTGGCCACCACTTATAGGATCGTCACGATATTTGTGCAGAATTTCTTTCTGAGGTTAGAGCGATTGCTAGCTTGTTGAGAACTTTGTTACCCATTTCTATAAATTTGCCTACTGCAGTATAATTCTTTTTAAACAATTTGTCCCCTAAGGACAACTGTACTTGTACAAATCCTAAATTGCTGGCTTCTCTTTCGAGCCTGGTAAAGAATTGTCCTAAGTCAATCTTATCCTCAACAATTAGGTCGCTTGTATCAAAATTGCTAAAAATTTTCTTTCCTTTTTGAAATAAAATTTCGGAGGATTGAAAACGAGCTCGACATGTCTTTTTACTTTAAATTTATTTAGCGCTTCGTAAATTTTGGGGTTCTCTTTATGACTTTCTTTAATTTCAGTTTTATTACTGATCTTTTTAGCTGCTGATGTTGTTGTTATTTTAAATATTTTATTTGTTTCCACTGACATATCTTTTAAATTTGTAATAGTTATGCGAGATAATGCATCCGCAATATGATTTTCTTTACCAGCTATATACTCCACCTCAAAATCGTACTCTTGTAAATCTAGTCTTACTCGTGTCAGCTTATATGAAGGACTTTTCATTGAAATTAGGTATGTTAATGGGCGATGGTCGGTTTTTACTAAGAATTTTCTACCATAGACGTATGGTATGAAGAACTTTATGGCCCAATGGATTGCTGCCAATTATTTTTCTATTGTTGCTTTATTTACTTCACCTTTTGTGAATGACCTGGACGCGTAGGCAATTGGTAACTGTTTGCCATCATGTTCTTGGAATGAATTAGAATAGGCTGGGTTGTATGCCGTATTCGAGCAAAAATTTAGCCAAAACGCTGCTACAGGTGCATGGACTTCGGACATATCTCGAGGAACTGCACCAGCGAAAAGGACGCAAAAGGGAAGTGCTTCAAATAAGGAGGCGATGGACACATCGCCAAAACGTGCACAAATTCGGCAAAGTGCATTCTGTGCACTGAAAGGGGAGTCAATAGCGTTGATCATCGTACTGGTGGAAACAACTGCCCGGTATACAGATAGGCGGTCCAGAAAATCAGACCGTCATGAGATTGGTCCAACTCAATCTCAACCACTGCGAAGCTGCACAAGACCTATTGTCGCAAACCATAAGGGAGTTAAACGTCGACGTAATATTAATAAGCGAGCCATACAGGAACAAGTCCTTAAATTGGCTACCCGATTTATGTGGCAAGGCAGCAATTTGGTCCTGCGGAGAAAACCCGTCGTACATAGAGCCCGTTCTTAAAGAAAGAGGTTTTGTGTGCGGAAGGATAGGAGATATATTCGTATATAGCTGCTACATACCACCTAGCACATCGCTGGAAACTTTTGAAGAAGTAGTTGTTAAGATAGCCACAGACGCGACTACGAGGCAGCGGCTCGTCATAGCTGGCGACTTTAATGCATGGGCTTTCGAGTGGGGCTCACAACGAACTTCTCCGAAAGGCAGAGTTCTTCTCGAAGCATTCGCTTGCTTGGACGTAGCGATTCTTAACGCAGGCGAGCAACATACATTTTCCAGAAATTGGTTTCGGCTCCATAATCGACATTACGTTCGTAAGCGCAAATATGTTTAGGATGTGCGAGTGGAAGATTAGTGAGTGCTATACTCAAAGCGATCACTCGGCAATCATAGCGGACATCAAAGTAGACGGTGGAAGGACTCCTACCAACCAAACTTCCGTTAGGAGTCGGGGTTGGAAGGTCAACACCTTCGACTCCGATGTTTTCAAGGCAATGCTGCCAGCATCCGAGTATACAGGTAGCACTAACTTTATAGCCACTAAAGTAATGGCTGATATCAAAGGAGCATGCGACGCGTCTATGACCAGGAAGACCATACGAAAACACCAAAGCTCGGCGTATTGGTGGAACGACAGCATACAAACGCTAAGGATAGAATGCATTCGGGCGAGGCGGCATCACGAGATAGGCCAACCTTTTTAGAGTACAGAGCTGCCTATAAAGATGCGCGTCGTGCTTTGAAGGCGGCAATAGCGGATAGCAAGCGACAATGCTTTCTCAACCTATGCTATGAGGCTGAACACGACCCATGGGGAACGGGTTACAAATTGGTCCTGAAAAAGTTGAAAACCAAGCGCGAAGCCATACCAACATGACCGCCATTCCTCAAAAACGTGGTCGATACTCTCTTTCCCACGCAAAGGAAACTAGTTTCCCCTACGACAAATAATCCATTATATGCATTTAATGAAGTGACGGTAAAGGAAGTGCTCCCAGCGGTTAAGAGACTAGATGATAACAAGTCTCTTGGTCCAGACTGCGTGCCCAACAAAGTACTGAAGGTGGCGATTAATCATAAGACGTCTACGTTTGCGAACTTATTTACTGTATGCCTAGCTGAGGGGACATTCCCTTCGATATGGAAACGCCAAAATTTGGTGCTACTACCGAAGCCTGGAAAAAACCTGGCGGATCCATCCAGCTACAGGCCCATATGCCTGCTCGACTCGGCATTCAAAATTCTTGAGCGAGTAATCTACAATCGTCTGGAAAGAGAAATAGAAGATGTGTGTGGCATATCTGACAACTAGTTTGGGTTCAGAAGAGGCAGATTCACCATAAATGCCGTGAACGTGGCTGGAGATACCGCTCAAGATGCAATAAGCGGGACACGCTGGCTGGAGGGATCTAAGGAATACTACCTTATCGTGACCTTAGATGTAAAGAATGCATTCAATTGCGCTAACTGGGCGAAAATCCTGGATAACCTAGACAGGGTAGGTATATCCTATTATCTGAGGAGGATAATCCGCAGCTATTTTGACGGACGCCTGCAGGAATACGAGACGGCAGATGGCACGGAAAAGCTCCATGTCACAGGCGGGGTTCCTCAAGGGTCCGTGCTAGGCCCATTACTATGGAACATTATGTACGACGGAGTGCTGCGACTTAAAGTACCTAATGGAGTTAAGATTGTCGGATTCGCAGACGATATCGCATTGATCGTTACTGCCAAATACTTAAATGATATATGTGAAAAAACTAATGTAAGCATAGCCAGCGTTCAATAATGGCTCATGCAACATGGACTACAGCTTGCGGAGCACAAAACAGAGGCAGTACTAGTATCAAGCAGGAAGAAGGTAGAGCAGGTCACGGTACGAATCGGAGACCACGACATTGAAACAATCCCTGCAGTTAAGTATCTGGGAATCATGATAGACAAGAGGCTGTCTTTCAAAACACACCTAGAATACGCGAACGAGAAAGCAGCGAAAACGAGATCATCATTATCGAGGATAATGCTAAATGCACGAGGTCCAAAGCAAGGGCGGCGTCACCTACTGGCAATGTCGTGAAGAGCCAACTACTCTACGGGGCTCCGATGTGGCAGCACGCTATGGTGTATCAGTCGTACTTACGCGGGGTAAAGTCGGCCTACCGCTTGTGTGCTCTCCGAGTTTGTAGCGCCTTTAGAACGGTATCAGGCGATGCCGCACTGGTAATCTCAGGCTTGTGCCCAATCGACATATTGGCAAAGGAAGTAGCCACAATGCTTGAGGATAGAAACTCGGGTCCGAAACACGTCAGACTAGTATTCAAAATTGGCAAAACAGATGGAACCTATCCAATAAGGGGCGCTGGACATACCGCTGTATACCAGATATTAAAACTTGGGTAACGAGAACACACGGGGAGGTAGATTTCTACCTGACTCAGTTCTTAAGCGGCCACCGGTGCTTTAAAGAATACCTTCATCGGTTTAAGCACGAACGCAACAACGTATGCGATCACTGTGGAGGCGAAGTAGTGGAAGATGTCTACCACGTGTTCTTCGAATGCCCCAGATCGTACAGCTTTAGAAGTAAACTACGCAGCATAGCCGACGGCTTTCCAACCGCCTAGTTTAATGAACCTATACCAAAGGCGCAGATTGCAGATTGGAGATGCAGCCTCTCCACTGTAAACAAAATTTTAAGAGTACGTATGTATCGCAACGCGGGTGGCAACTCGGCCTTCCAACCACCTGGTTTAACAAACCTATACCAGAGGCGTAGATTGCAGATTGGAGATGCAGCCTCTCCACTGTATTGATCTGCAAACAAAATGGGAACATCGCTTTCCCACCGCCAGGTCCACGCGACACAAACCAGAATGAGCAGTTTGGGGACACGGCCTCCTCACAGCATTGCCTTGTAACTGAATATGTTGTGCGTATAATTGATTATTTATAAACATACTAGCAGACCCGGCAGACGTTGTTCTGCCTGACCAGTGACTTCCCTAGAAATACATTTTCAAATAATTTTCAATTAATTTTTAACATTTCATTTATTGGAGTGCTTTAGGGTATACAATATTTCTGGATTTAACTTCTTTGGTATAAACAAATAAATTTTTTGGATGTCCAACTCAAAAAACGGATCTTTTAAACTCAATGAGTATGACAAAAACCATTATGCGCTGCTGACCAGATGTGTAGTTAGTATTTATTTAATTATATCCTATATCTACCACTTAACGCCACTATTATGATTTTATGAAAATCCTATAATACTCTGGATATGTGTAAACGGCAATAACAAAAAAGAAAATTATATGCTTTGATTAAGATTTAAGAACGTTAAAATCTCACTAAAGCAAATACATTCAGGGATAGATATAACCCTGTGGTCTTAGAACTGCCCACATTTCCAAAAAGTTTACAAATGTAGCCTATGTATGTCGTACCCAACGAAGATTTTAACGTATTGGGAAAGTTTAAAACAGATCAACCATAAACTTTGGACATTATTGAAGTAAAAACAAAGTACTGAGTACAAAAAATGTGGGCGTCGCACAGCCCACTTTTCCCAAATTATATAACCCTTGACCACGGGACACACATATCCAAAAATCATTAGTTTAGACCAAACATATTCAAAGTTATGATTATTTAAATTTTATAAAGAATGGGGACGTGGCACCGCCCACTTTTCCAAAAATTAATATAGCCTAAATCGTACACAACAATCTTCTGAACAAATCTGGAAAGTTTAGATGACTTTGGACATTATTGAATTACAAACAAAACACAAAAAATGTTGGCGTGGCACCGCCCACTTCTCCCAAATTATATAAATCTTGACTAAAGGACACACATGTCCAAAAATCCTTAAAATATACCCAATATGTTCAGAGTTATGAAGAGCTTAAATTTTATATAGCCTTGGGGCGGGGCACTGCCTACTTTTCCAAAAATTGATATAGCCTGAATCGTACACAACAATTTTCTTAACCAATCTGGAATGTTAAAAAGAGATCGACCATAAAATTTGGACATTATTGAAGTACAAACAAAACACAAAAAACGTGGACGTGGCACCGCCCACTTTTCCAAAATTACATAAATCTTGACCAAAGGACACACATGACTTTCTTTGATCAATATGATCAATACTCCAGACTAGATGAATGATGAAATCTAACAAAAGATCCCCAGCTAAGAACTGAAATAGTACAGTAACGCTGACCAACTGACGTTGAGACTTGTGCTCAAACCACCTCCCGACGGAATACTTAACGGTAGTACCGGGGGGATCGGTACATGACGGTAGGAGGTTTAGTGTGTTAAAGTCTCACACTGACTGTAAGGCTTTCGATGCTTCCTCCTCGGAAAAAAAAAAAAAAAACAACCCAATACAACTAAATCATTCATGTAGACTCTGCCGAAGCTGCCCACCCCTGATGTAGAGAAATGCTTGAGATGGTTTAAGGCCAGCGAATGCTAATGTCATCATTCGTTGGAATGAGTTTGGGGCTACTTTTAATCCATATGGTAATGTTTTGAATATATGTATATGTGTCATTTTCGGCAGTGAATGAAGTAATGTCCCTAGAGTCTGGTTGTAATTCTATTTGATGAAAACCTGACATAAGGTCTAGGCATGAAAAATATTTTCCTCTTCCAAGTTGATCTAGAATGTCATCAATTCTTGGGAGTGGGAATTTATCTGCTGCTAATTTTTTGTTTGTAGTCAACCACCAATCTCAATCTTTTTTCTGTTTTGCCTGGAAGTGTTTTTTTTGGAACTAATAAAATTGGACTATTATATTCTGAAATTGAAGGATCTATTATATCATCTTTGATTAGCTTATTTACTTGTTTGGTTTTTGACCTTTTTGTATTTGGGGTAATCTATAATTTTTAATGTAAACTGGATTGTCATCCTTCATATAAAATTATTGTTTATAAAAATTACTACAAGTAATTGGTTCTGTTTCCAGTGGAAATATATCTATGAATTCTGTGCAAAGTTATGTTAATTGAGCTTTAACAAAATTTGGCAAATTTTCGGTTAATCTTTTTAATTTTTCTGTATCTGTATAACTTTTATTGTGTGTGGTTGCTTTAATTAGTGTATAATCGTCTAAATTTTCAGTATTAATTAAATAATTTTGATAGTTGTGTTGTTATGTGTTGTGTTAATAATTCTAACGAAATTTTGCTCATTATTTGTAATGGTATTTGCAATATAAATGCCTTCGGATAGTTGTTGGTGTGGTATGAAAATGTTTTTGTTATTTGTATTTGTGCTGACGGACAGACAGTTTGTTAGATTCATGGTTATTGTTTGAGGGAAATCATATGGTCTTAGGCTTAGTTTGTCCTCGGTTTTTCCATAATCTAGAATACAATTGTATTTCTTTATGAAGTCTAGGCCTATTATTCCATCACATGGAATTGGAAAGTTGTCTTCTACAACATGAAATTTATGATAAATTAGAAGGTTATCGACTTTTAGATCTGCTTTGATTGTGCTAAAGTGCTAGTTATTCCCTGACCAATGCCTTTCAAATCTGTGATTTGTTCAGTATTTATTATACCTAGTAGTGCTTCGCACACAAGGTATATTAACTTCATTCGCCTAACGGTAGCATGTAACGGCATAAACGAATCGAGATAGATATTGACTTATATATATCAAAATGTTCAGGAGGAAAAGAGAAATTGATTGAGCCATGTCCGCCCGTCCGTCTGTGAACACGATAACTTGAGTAAATCTTGAGATATCTCAATGAAATTTGGTATGTAGGTTCCTTTTCACTTATCTCCGAGCGCTATTGAAAATAGGCAAAATCGGTTAAAAGCCACGCCCTCTTTCTATATATATAATATTTTCGAAAATACAAAAAGAGTGATTATTCAGTACATAATACACCTATAAGGATAATATTTGGTGTGCACTTTAGCGTTAAGGCAACAAATACATTTTTGAAGCAATTTTTAAAAAGGGGCGTGGTACCGCCCACTTTTGATATAGTCAAGATTGGAAATATTATTAATCATAAATAAAAAACCGCTGAAGATAGCAATATAAAATTCAGCACACATATATATATTAATACAGGCAATATTTCGAAAAAAATTAGCGAAATCGGGTTAGGTTCACGCTCAATTTTATACGAAAGATTTTGAAAAGGATCATAGATATATTGAATATGCTATAACTTTGCTTAAACTAGCTGTATATAATTTCTATTTCCTCTGAAGTGTTCGTGGGCAAAGAAAGTCGAAACCACAAAATTTTTGGAAAATGGGCGTGGCCCCGCCCCTTTATGGGGGATTATTCCACAAAACTTTCCATGCCATAACTCCGGTAAATATTGACTTATTGAAACGATATTTAGAGAAAGTGTTCAACATATAAAGCTAACTCTTTGCTGTAAAAATAAACAAAATCGGTGAACGGACACGCCCACTTTTTGAACACAGTTCTAAAAAATTTCTTCGTAAAATTAAAATCGCGATATTTCCATAATTGTATAAGTTTTACACACATAATAAGCTTTTTAAGCAAAACTAAACTGTATAAAAATTTTGTGGATTTTGGTGAAGTAGGCGTGGCGCCGCCCACTTTTTAGCATAAAAGCTCTGCTATTTTCAAAAGCGATTGCTTGGAATTTCAAGAATGTATTTCAATGAAATTTTGTGAGAGGGTTCCCAATAGTATGTAGTATACTCCTGCCAAAAATTACGCAAATCGAATAACAAACAAGCAAGATTTACGGGCAAGTAGTTAACACCCTACTGCCTTTTTTTTATTTTCATACCTTTCATGAACATGAGGAAAGGTATTTATATTTTGTTATTTAGTGATAATTGAATTTACCACTCACAAAAGAAGTGTTTTTAATCGAAAACAATTAGTTGCCTTAATAACAACTTTTCCGTTATTAAAATAGACCTGAGTAAATTGGGATACCAAAACAGATCACTACTAGTCTAAGTTCGGGCGTCTCACCACCCACTTTTCCCAAATTATATAATTCTTGACCAAGGGACACACATATCCAAAAATCATTAATTTAGACCAAATATGTTCAGAGTTATGAATAATTGTAGTTTTATATAGCCTGGGGGCGGTGCACCGCCCACTTTTCCAAAAATTAATATAGCCTATGCTTTAACCCATGATCCCAAGAATATACTGTGAAAATTTCATAAAAATCGGTTGAGTACTTAGGACGCCCATAAATGACACACAGACACACATTCATTTTTATTTATAAGATATAAAGGACACACATATCCAAAAATCATTAGTTTAGCCCAAACATATTCAAAGTTACGATGATTTAAATTTTATAAAGAGTGGGGGCGTGGCACCGCCCACTTTTCCCAAATTATATAAATCTTGACTAAAGGACACACATGTCTAAAAATCTTTAATTTAGACCCAATATGTTCAGAGCTATGAAGAACTTAAATTTTATATAGCATGGGGGCGGGGCACTGCCTACTTTTCCAAAAATTGATATAGCCTGAATCGTACACAACAATTTTCTTAACCAATCTGGAATGTTTAAAAGAGATCGACCATAAACTTTGGACATTATTGAAGTACAAACAAAACACAAAAAACGTGGGCGTGGCACCGCCCACTTTTCCTAAATTACATAAATAATGACCAAAGGACACACATATCCAGAAATCATTAATTTAGACCAAATATGTTCAGAGCTATGAAGAATTGTAGTTTTATATAGCCTGGGGGCGTGGCACCGCCTACTTTTCCAAAAATTGATATAGCCAAAATCGTACACAACAATCTTCTGAACCAATCTGGAAAGTTTAAATGAGATCGACCATAAACTTTGGAAATTATTGAAGTACAAACAAAACACAAAAAATGTGGGCGTGGGACTGCCCACTTTTCCAAAATTACATAAATCTTGACCAATCGACACACATATCCAAAAATCATTAATTTACACCAAATATGTTCAGAGTTATGAAGAATTGTAATTTTATATAGCCTGGGGGCGTGGCACCGCCCACTTTTCCAAAAATTAATATAGCCTATGCTTTAACCCATGATCCCAAGAATATACTGTGAAAATTTCATAAAAATCGGTTGAGTACTTTGGACGCCTATAAAGGACACACAGACACACAGACACACATTCATTTTTATTTATAAGATAGATATACATATATGGCGCGATATACAACAGTTATATCATCAACCTCCTAGGAGATTTTTGCGCCGAGCTTCTCTTCCAATTTGTGGGGTGCCACTTTTGAAATTTTTCCTACAAATTGGCGGGACCTACGGTTTTTCGCCGACTCCGAACGGCATCTACAAAGCAGATGAATTTTTGCTGAGAAGCCTTACATGGCAGAAATACACTCGGAGAGTTTGCCAAACCACTGCCGAGGGGCGACCCCGTTTTGAAAAAACTTTTTAATAATAATAATAATAATAATAAGCCCAACGGATTACCCACCATCCCGCCCAACTGGCACGAGGGGCGCATCCGCATAACGCGCGGATCAAATTTGCCGAGTGTTTGAAAGGCGGAGGTTTGTTAAGCGTCGAGACCTCAAACTGTTCAGCTACAGATAAACTTCATCAGCCGAATAAGGTGCATACATAAGAGATTAAAATACATAAACATAAGTAATTAGTTGAGAGAGAAAGAACAGATTTTTTGGTATAAATGCAGAATAGCTCCAACTCCCAAATTAAAAAAAAAATGGTGAGGATTGGTAGATATCATTGAGATGAGTATAAATATATAAATTTTTTTTGGTGCAAACAACAACAACAAGAGTTATTAAGGGTCAAAGTTTATTTAAAGCCGGCGGTAGTAGTGGTCCAAAAGGGGAAAGTGGGGTATCAAAAGACGCGTATCGACGAGTAGATTAAGAATCCGAAAGCGGAAATTAAAAATTTTATTTCTCTGAAGAGATATTTGCAATCAAAGTTGCTAGTTTTCATGTGGTTGTTGTAATATTATTAGGCTGTACATGAAAACGCGCGATTCTTCTCTCGAATAAGCCCTTTTACGCAGAACGGGGCACATCTCACTTAGTGCCCTTTTTACACGCAACTTCAGAAAGGTGTTCTGCACAAAAATACCATGGATCCCGCCCATAGAGTCGGAACGGTGGCATGTTGCCACCGTTCAGGGCAACCACCCGGAGTTGGAATGGCGTAGCCCAGGGTTATTTTTTGAACCGCGGCCGAAGGCCGCCTACGCGGAAAGGTGTTCTGCACATAAAAAACATGGATCGGGCCCCTAAATCATTATTTGACTCGAAGGCTGCCTATGCAGAAGGACTTTGAATGGTGTATACCAGTTTTCGCACATACGCGGTTTCGCACCGGTTTTGATTGAACTAAGGATATTATATAGTATTTAAAATGAAAGCTTAAATTATTTCCCATGTTACTAAATTATCTTTACACATAGTTAATATAGCAACTAAATTTAAAAAAAATTAAGTTTTTTAAAAATTGGAGACATTTTTAAGAAAATTTTATTATTTTAGGAAATTCTTTGCAGTTACATATTTAAGACATATATCAAATAAAAGGTATTGTAATTACCTATCCAACGACGCCAATATTTTGGCAATCGGATTAGTACTTTAGGAGGAATTTAGATACAAAAAAGTTAGCTTTATTAACTTTGACCTTGAATAACTTTTGTTGTTGTTGTTTGCACCAAAAAAGAAATACACCGTTATGTTCGTTATAAAAATACCTATCGATCCCAATATTTTTTTTTTTTTTAGAGAGTTGGAGCTATTCTGCATTTGTTCCGATTTTTTTATTATAAAAAGCTAGTCCGAAGTATCAAAATTACAAGAGTGAGAGTTATATTTTTCACATAAACACTGAAAAGGTTCGTGCAATTGAAAATTGGTTCTACATTGCTTCAAAAAAATAGGTTTGAAATGTCTTGAAGCTCGGGAGGGAATATTAAATTTAACTTCATTTAAAAGAAATTGACTTGAAATGTGTCCGTTTATTAATTTTACCATAAAAATTACACCAAGCATTTCCCTACGACTAGAAAGAGTTGGGAGATCGATAAGTTTTAACCGACTATTATAAGGTGGAAGACTGTACATTGAATCCCATTGTAGGTTTCTCAAGGCAAAAAGTAGGAACTGTTTTTGAATTGATTCTAGCTTGTCTATATTAACTTGATAACGCGGACTCCACACAATCGAGCCATACTCCAATATCGGTCTAACCAAGGTAGTAAAAAGAGTTTTAGTAACATATGGGTCACTAAATTCTTTTGACCACCTTTTCACAAAAGCTAAAACACCTCTAGCCTTATTGACTGTTGCCTCAATATGCGGACTGAAGCTAAGTTTGCAGTTCATCGTTATGCCTAAGTCAACAAAAACATTAACATTTTCAATACTGTGGTTATTAATTGCATAAGAAGCTGGCTGTATACCTCTACATGAAAAACACATAAATTTACATTTCTTTAAGTTTAGCGGCATATAGTTTACATTGCACCACGTAACTAAGTACTCTAAATCCATTTGAAGCAAAGACCGATCTTCCGCGGACGCATATGACTTAAATAGTTTTACATCGTCAGCATACATCAAGATATTTGAATACTTTATTGTTGTACAGATCTCATTTATGAAAATCAAAAACAGAACCAGGCCAAGATGGCTGCCCTGAGGAAGACCAGAGGATACATCGATAATGTTAGAAACGGAATCTTTAAAAATTACTCTTTGAGTTCTTTCAGAGAGATAGGAGGAGATCCAACGGGTGAGGCCCGGTTGGAAACCAACCAGATCGAGCTTGTGAATTAGTAGAGAGTGGCAAACTTTGTCAAATGCTTTACTAAAATCTGTGTAAGTGACGTCGGTGTTGAGATTATCTCTAAATCCATTCGACACGTGGGTTGTGAATTCAAAAAAGTTGGTTGCTGTTGATTTACCCTTGCAAAATAATTTGGGAATAGCCGAGAGTTTTGCAATACCACGATAGTTTTCTATCGATGACCTACTGCCATTTTTATAAAGAGGTATAAGGAAAGACTCTTTCCATGAAGCCGGGAAAACGCCACACTGTAAAGAAAGATTAAACAGTTCGGTCAACGGTTGGTATATGTGTTCAGCACACTTTTTAAGAAAGCATGTCGGTATTAAATCAGGACCAGGAAATGATTCCTTCAAGGTCTTGAGATGTAATAAAACATCTTCCGAGTTTAAATTAGGAACATGGATTGAATGACTTGAATGTGGTTGATATGGATAGTTGTTAGGTGGTGCATTGATTGCAATAGAATAATTAGACTTAAAGAATTGAGCAAATAAATTGGCTATCTCTAGGTTGTTGCTGGAGATGCCATCCCTGAATTTCATGGTTGAAGGGAACCCTTTTACTTGGCGTTTAGAGTTTACAAAACCATAAAATGATTTAGGGTTGCAACAAATTTGCTTTTTCATTTTGCAAATATAATCTCTATAACACTTTTTATTTAGTTCTAAATATCTATGACGTATAATAGAATACTGTATATAATCTGAATGTAAACCCGTTTTCTTGTACATTTTGAAAAGACGCGACTTTTTATTTTTTAATGCTTTTAGCTCTTTAGTAAACCAGGCCTGAGCTGGCTCATCATAAATGCAGATTCGCTTAGGTATATACTTTTCGAAAAGATTATAAATAGTATTATTAAAATGTAAAACGCAAAGCTCAACATCCTCATTGTCCATATTATCTTAGATAGTTCTTCATTTAACTTTTTATACCTAGTAAGGTAAATGTCCATAATTTCGTGGTAGTACGTTATTTCGTGGTATTTCGATATTTTCTTTCAAACAAGGAATTTGGCGAGTTTTTTTTAAAACTGAAAATTTCATAATAAAGATTAACTTTTCGGGTGTAATAATGGATATTTTGCAAATTTTTCAAAATTTAACCTATTAAATAACAAGCATTATAAAGTTGGAAGCTCATAAAATGAGCCTTTTGTAGGAAGGCCTCTTAAGGAAACTGTTAAGGAGACCAGTAGATTTTGTTAAGCCTGTAAAAATTGTATCTTTAAATTATTTTTTTTGATGATAATTTTTTTGGTTTTATTTAACATTTCTTAAACGTTTTTAGTACTGCAAAACTTATTTCAATAACTTTTCATTTACATTTTATTTAATATTTAAATACCACGAATTTAGGGACACATGTTTTTTGTGGGTACCACGAAATTAGGGGAATATAATACTTTATGTTTTCCTTATTTTCTTTCACATTTCATAGGATACCCTATTATTTTAAGTATTTTAATTATTAAATAGACCCCTGAGGAAGATTTTGGCGTAATTTCGTGGTACACTTTTATTAACCCATTCGTCAATATTTTAATCGAAAAGCTCTGCGTAGCACAACATTTTAACGAAATAATGGCATTATAGAACTTTTGTTTATTCAATAAATTTTGATTTAATTTAAAAAAATATGTCAAGATTTATACTTTTTTGCTTTTGTTATGAATGAATAGCGATAATAAACAAAAAAATTTAAATATAAAACTCATATTACCGCTTAAAGCGATACCACGAAATTACCTACATCAATTTTATCGCATGCCCCTAATTTCGTGGTATACTGCGCATTTAGATACATTGTTAACAAGAAACCAAAAAATTAAAAAAAAGAATAAAAAAACCAAATTAAATTGAAAAAAAATAAAAATTAAAAAAATACAAATAAATTAAAAATATACCAAAAAAATTAAAAAAAAAAACATTTTTTGAAATAATAAAAAATAATAAGCTACATCAATTATTGAACTAATTTTTTTTATTGTTTATTTTTGTTTTAAAACTATTTTTTTTTAATTATTTATTTTGTTTAAAAATAAAAAAACTTAAAAGACCAAAAAAACACAAAAATTAAAAAAAAAAACATTTTTAGTAATAATAAATAAAAGAAATTTTGAGAAAAGTAACAAATTACATCAGTTAAATAAATTTTTTTTTATTGGTTTTTTTTTTTATTTTTTCAATCGCAATCAATTACTAATTGCCTTTTCTCAAAAACCAATTGAAGTAATCATTAACAATTAAAAAATCCGTCTAATCAATTGATTACTAAGTACTAAACAAATCAATACTTACTTCGTCTTAAAACGCTTTCTTTTCATAAATACAATAACAATAAAAAAATTATTTAAAATTTGAAATTTTTATAAATTTTAATTAATAAATTTTAGGAATTTGCGTTTAAAATAACTTTCATTTTCCATAAAATTAGAGTTTAACCAAATACCACGAAATTAGGGACACTTTACCACGAAGTTAGGTACATCAGAAAATTTTTGCCACGAAGTTAGGGACATTTGAGGTACTCACACATTTTTATTTATATAAAATAAAACATTTGTTAGTTTTGTTTGAAATTAAATGGAAAGCTATCTTAATAGATCAACTCAATGGGAAAAATTTACTTTTTTAGTTTTCCTTCATCCGTTTTTACGCAAGAGAGGTAGAAAGTCAGAAAATTCCTTAGTACCACGAAATTATGGACATTTACCTTAGTGCTTCGCACACAAGGTATATTAACTTCATTCGCCTAACGGTATTATGTAACGGCATAAACGAATCGAGATAAATATTGACTTATACATATCAAAATGTTCAGGAGGAAAAGAGAAATTTATTGAGCCATGTCCGTCCGTCCGTCCGTCCGTCCGTCCGTTCGTCTGTAAACACGATAACTTGAGTAAATCTTGAGATATCTCAATGAAATTTGGTATGTAGGTTCCTTTTCACTTATCTCCGAGCGCTATTGAAAATAGGCAAAATCGGTTAAAAGCCACGCCCTCTTTCTATATATATAATATTTTGGAAAATACAAAAAGAGTGATTATTCAGTACATAATACACCTATAAGGATAATATTTGGTGTGCACTTTAGCGTTAAGGCAACAAATACATTTTTGAAGAAATTTTTAAAAAGGGGCGTGGCACCGCCCACTTTTGATATAGTCAAATTTGGAAATATTATTAATCATAAATCAAAAACCGCTCAAGATAGCAAAATAAAATTCAGCACACATATATATATTAATACAGGCAATATTTCGAAAAAAAATTAGCGAAATCGGGTTAGGTCCACGCCCAATTTTATACGAAAGATTTTGAAAAGGATCATAGATATATTGAATATGCTATAACTTTGCTTAAACTAGCTGTATATAATTTCTATTTCACCTCTGAAGTGTTCGTGGGCAAAGAAAGTCGAAAGCACAAAATTTTTGGAAAATGGGAGTGGCCCCGCCCCTTTATGGGGGATTATTCCACAAAACTTTCCATGCCATAACTGCGGTAAAAATTGACTTATTGAAACGATAGTTCTAAAAAATTTCTTCGTAAACTTAAAATCGCGATATTTCAATAATTGTATAAGTTATATAAATAAGATTTTACACACATAATAAGCCTTTTAAGCAAAACTGAACTGTACAAAAATTTTGTGGATTTTGGTGAAGTAGGCGTGGTGCCGCCCACTTTTTAGCATAAAAGCTCTGCTATTTTCAAAAGCGATTGCTTGAAATTTTGTGAGAGGGTTCCCAATAGTGTGTAGTATACTCCTGCCAAAAATTACGCAAATCGAATAACAAACAAGCTAGATTTACGGGCAAGTAGTTAACACCCTACTGCCTTTTTTTTTATTAATTTTTTTTATTTTCATACCTTTCATGAACATGAGGAAAGGTATTTATATTTTGTTATTTAGTAATAATTTAATTTACCACTCACAACAGAAGTGTTTTTATCGAAAACAATCAGTTGCCTTTATAACAAATTTTCAGGTATGTATTAAAATAGACCTGAGTAAATTAGGATACCAAAACAGATCACTACTAGGCAGGCCCGGATTAAGATAGGCAGTTGCGAAAATTATCAAAATCAATTAACAATTAGTATTATGTAAGCGATTATTGATTATTGGTTGAAATTTTACGTCTCGATTTTCGGACGGCAAACTCATCGATAATGTTTAGTCAAAATTCTTTTTCGGGAGTAATAAATATAATAGAATAAATGTAAGAAAAATAATAAATGTACAAAAAATTCCCAAAATTTGCCGCCCTTCAATTCCTGCCGCCCGAGGCAAGTGCCTACTGTGCCTATATGGTTAATCCGGGCCTGCTACTAGGTATTTAATGTTCGGTTACACCCGAACTTGAACTTCCTTAATAGTTTTTTCTTTATTATCTATTTGCTGTTTTTTTAATTATTTTTTTAATTATGGAGATATCGGCTCCAGTATCAATTACAAAATTTGAGTATGAATTGTTTAATGATGTCCTTGTACATATATAGCTGTTTAAGTTTAGATTAAATACTCATATTTTTCTTTTTGTTAATTTTGAAGTGGAGTTTCCGGGTTCTCCGTTTCGGTACAACTGCGCACGTTACGGGTTTGTATGTATGGTCTGTTTGTATTTCAGGATTGTGATCCTCTTTGATTGTTATTATTGTATGATCTAGAATTATTGTTATAACTTGGCTGTGGTCTGTATCTTCTATTTTGGTAATTTCCATAGTTGTTACTTCGGTAACCTCCACGGAAATTATTCCTGTACTGACTTTGATGTTGTACATTTAAGATCGTGTTTGAGCTGCCAGTGGTTTCGGTACAACTGTTAGTAAATTTCGAGATTGCGTTGTTCATTGTTGTGAACGTTCCTGCTTGCATGATCACTTTGACCTAGTCATTAGAGCAGTTTTTACACATGGCTTTAACTGCTGCCTGTGTTGAGTATTTCGTGGCTAAGTCTGGGTTTAGTCCATCAGAAATATATGCTCCTTCTAATGATCTTGTGATCTTTTCAATTTCCGCTGTGTATTGGTTAGCAGTTTGTTACGTTGCTGGATGTTCAGTAGTTTAGCGGTCAAGATCTCTACTGTTTCACCCTTTATTGCGGTCTTTTATTTGTTCGATTGTGGTCTCATTACTAATTAAATTCCTTGCTGTACCCTTCAGCTTTGTTTTGGCCAACGCCTCGTGTCTATCCTTGATTTGCTCAAGTATATCGAGTGCATCTAGGAAACTATGTAGATTTTCTGGTTTACCATCAAACTCTGGTAATACTGACGAAGCAGTTTTAATAAATTCTACTACGGTTTGTGGCATTGTGACGTTTATTATTGAGATGTCTATTAGTTTGGAATCTTCTAATACTGGGGTCTGACTCAGCGTGATGGAGTCGGGCTCTGGGCGCGTTCTGACAATAATAAATTGAAATCTGCTTGAATTTTTTCCTCTACTGTTATTGGTACATTAAATTCTATGTTGTATCTAGCTAAGGAGGATACAAGTTTATCTCCTACGGTGGAGAAAAATTTATTGAGCTTCGTCTTGGTGTTCTTTGGTAAGTATGTTATTTACCGATTTGATCACCTGTCCTATGCTATTTAGAGATTCTAGAATTACGTTCAAGTGTTTTGTTATAGTTTCTGTTGTAATTGGAATGCTTTTATTTATACACTAGCAGACCCGGCAGACGTTGTTTTGCCTGACCAGTGACTTCCCTAGAAATACATTTTCAAATATTTGTCTTTAACTTTTAACATTCCATTTATTGCAGTGCTTTAGGATATACAATGTTTCTGGCTTTCAAGTCTTTGGTATAAACAAATAAATTTTTTGGATGTCCAACTCAAAAAACGGATCTTTTGAACTCAATGGGTATGACAAAAACCATTATGCGCTGCTGAGCAGATGTATAGTTAGTACTTATTTAATTATATCCTATATCTACCTATAATACTCTGGATATGTATGAACGGCAATAACAAACAAAAAAAAGTAAGTCCTTTGATTAAGATTTAAGAACGTTAAAATGTCACTAAAGCAAATACATTCAGGGATATAACGAATTGAAATATTACTTAGCTTGTGGTCCTGGAACTGCCCACTTTTCCAAAGAATTTACAAATGTAGCCTATGTATGTCGTACCCAACGAAGATTTTAACGTATTGGAAAAGTTTAAAACAGATGAACCATAAACTTTAGACATTATTGAAGTACAAACAAAGTACTGAATACAAAAAATGTGGGCGTGGCACGGCCCACATTTCCCAAATTATATAATTCTTGACCAAGGGACAGACATATCCAAAAATAATTAGTTTAGACCAAAAATATTCAAAGTTATGATGATTTAAATTTTATATAGCCTGGGGGCGTGGCACAACAATCTTCTGAACCAATCTGGAAATTTAGAGAAGATCGACCACTTTTCCCAAATTATATCCATCTTGACTAAAGGACACACATATCCAAAAATCTTTAATTTAGACCTAATATGTTCAGAGTTATGAAGAATTTAAATTTTATATATCCTAGGGGCGTGGCACTGGCTACTTTTCCAAAAATTCATATAGCCTGAATCGTACACAACAATTTTCCTAACCAATCTTGAAAGTTTAAAAGAGATCGACCATAAACTTTGGACATTATTGAAGTACAGACAAAACACAAAAAAAGGGGCGTGGCACCGCCCACTTTTCCAAAATTACATAAATCTTGACCAAAGGACACACATATCCAGAAATCATTAATTTAGACCCAATATGTTCAGAGTTATGAAGAATTTAAATTTTATACAGCCTTGGGGCGTGGCACCGCCTACTTTTCCAAAAATTGATATAGCCTGAATCGTACACAACAATTTTCTTAACCAATCTTGAAAGTTTAAAAGAGATGGACCATAAACTTTGGACATTATTGAAGTACAAACGAAACACAAAAAATGTGGGCGTGGCACCACTTTTCCAAAATTACATAAATCTTGACCAAAGGACACACATATCCAGAAATCATTAATTTAGACCCAATATGTTCAGAGTTATGAAGAATTTAAATTTTATACAGCCTTGGGGCGTGGCACTGGCTACTTTTCCAAAAATTCATATAGCCTGAATCGTACACAACAATTTTCTTAACCAATCTTGAAAGTTTAAAAGAGATGGACCATAAACTTTGGACATTATTGAAGTACAAACGAAACACAAAAAATGTGGGCGTGGCACCACTTTTCCAAAATTACATAAATCTTGACCAAAGGACACACATATCCACAAATCATTAATTTAGACCAAATATGTTCAGAGTTATGAAGAATTGTAGTTTTATATAGCCTGGGGGCGTGGCACCGCCCACTTTTCCAAAAATTAGTATAGCCTATGCTTTAACCCATGATCTCAAGAATATACTGTGAAAATTTCATAAAAATCGGTTGAGTACTTTGGACGCCCATAAAGGACACACAGACACACAGATTTAATTTTATAAAATGCTATTAAAGTCTGAGATATAGAATATTTGCGAATATCCAACCTGTCTTGATATAATAATACACTGGGTGTTGTTCGTGGTAAATTTAGAATGTTTTTAATTATTTTATTTTGTATTATTTGTATTTCGTTTATTAGTTGTTCCATGCAAATATTCCATATAGGATTCAGATAATTAATATGGGACATGAAGAGAGAGTTGTTTAGAAGCCACAACGGTTTTTTAGGAATCAATTTCCGATTTCTGTAAATCGCAAAGTGCATGTTCTCGCCAATTTAAATTAGTATCAAACCAAACTCCTAGGTATTTTATACTCTCGACCCTCGAGATGAAACTACCGTCTAAATGTATTCCCTTCAGGTCGTTCATAGTGAGAATATTCTTATTTATTTTCAACAAATTTCTTTCAAACCATCGTAAGATGACATTTGGATCTACTCGTATATTGGCTAAAACCTCATCAAGAGTATCCGCAGCATAAAGAAAAGTCCCATCGTCAGCATAGAATTGCGGTGTTCCCTTCAAGTCTAGCTTCAGTACGTTGTCAATATAAGCCTGATTTTTCCAAATAGGTTAAATAAATTTTAATGTATGTATTTCAGGGTCCTAATAAAAGAAATAATACAAATAGAACTCAAATTTTAGTTTTTATGTATTTATTTAACAAAATAAGGTTGGTATCAATTTTGATACTTTGGGAATTGAGGAGTGAATAAACAAAAGGGCTTATTTCCATTCGTCACTCTATTGGAGATTTTGATGAAATCGGCTTGTTTGGGCATAATTACACATGTTGTCTTCAATGGAAACCACTAAAATATGTTTTTACCATATAAAAAGATCTGTCAAAAAATAAGTTTCAACCAAAAGGGACATATTTCCATTTCATTTATTTGTGGTTTAAAATGTTTGCATTGTTTCAATCAATACGTCTTATTTCCCATTATGTTTTGCTACCTTGTCGTAAACAATCAGACAAAAGGGCATTTTTTATTTGCATATAAAATAGCGTTTTTAAAATAAACGACTTAACCACTGAAATATGTTCCACTTTTATAAAATCGATATAGCAACAGTTTCTTCAATTGTCAATAAAAAATTGCCTATGGTATAACTGTCATTTTTATGTTTCTTTTAATGAAAAATTAAGGTGTGAACAGATTGTGCTTTCATAAAATAATTTCAAAGTATCTCTGAATTAATATTGTGGGAAGTCCTTGACATTTTATTTTAAAATGGAAGAAACCCTTGTGGCTATGTTAAATACCGGAGGAAGAAAACAAAAGCACAATTTAAAAGTGCGAAAGAAAAAAGAGTAAGTAAAGTTTTTGGTTGATTTAAAGACCTGTAATTTCCATATTTTCGTTTAAGTTAATAATTTTGATTTCGCTTTCTTTACAGATATGTAGACAAGGATCCATTAGGGATTAACGTCATAAAACCATGCCTTCATAAAAGTAAAAACACTAAATTTAGATGCGCCTTTTTAAAAATGAAGACTATTTTGAGAAATCAGAGTTATTTATACACGTATAAAAATATAAATCATTATAATTAAAAATATTATTGTAATACTTTGTACTACACGTTGTTTTTGTTATATATGCTCTTGTGAATAAAATTGTGTTCTTATCATTATTATGTATTTTAACTCTGATTATGGTTGTTATACGCGATATGTATTGTCATATCTGCCTGTCAAGTTTTCAATCCATATGTACTCATATTTTCATACCTAGTAGTGCTTCGCACACAAGGTATGTTAACTTCATTCGCCTAACGGTAGTATGTAACGGCATAAACAAATCGAGATAGATATTGACTTATATACATCAAAATGTTCAGGAGGAAAAAAGAAATTGATTGAGCCATGTGCGTCCGTCCGTCCGTCCGTCTGTGAACACGATAACTTGAGTAAATCTTGAGATATCTCAATAAAATTCGGTATGCAGGTTCCTTTTTACTTATCTCGGAGCGCTATTACTAGGCAAAATCGGTTAAAAGCCACGCCCACTTTCTATATATATAATATTTCCGAAAATGCAAAAAGAGTGAATATTCAGAACATAATACACCTATAAGGATAAAATTTGGTGTGTACTTTAGCGTTAAGGCACACTTATTTATATTAATACAGGCAATATTCCGGGTAAGGTCCACCCCCAATTTTATTCGAAATATTTTGAAAAGGATCATAGATATATTGAATATGCAATAACTTTTCTTAAACTAGCTGTATATCATTTCTATTTTACCTCTAAAGTGTTCGTGGGCAAAGAGAGTCGAATGCACAAAATTTTGAAGGTAAGACCTGTACACCTACTAGCGGTTTTTAGAGGGTTTTGGTGTTTCTTCTTGTAGACCAGTGCTTGACGGTCTTCCCCTTTTAACTTCAGGTCGACTTAGATATCGAGATAACTTGGATAATAATATACACTGGTAAAAATTAAAATTCCAAAGAACTTTCATATATCCGTTATGATAACAAGTTCTCTAAAGTTCGGGTTTTTTTGAAAAGCATATTTGTTGGACTTGTTTACAAGAAATGTTAGAATTTCGTTATCGAAAAATATTTTCATATTGAAAAGGTGTTTCTAAATCGAGAATCTCCTGTGGATATTCAGCGGCTCCCTCAAACTGAAACGCGTGTTGCACAAACTCTATTTTTCTTACCCTCCACACTTCATTTCGAGTGTTACAACTGTTCCCTAAATTTTGAAGATCAGAAAATTTAAGTGGTGGAGATGGATCTGCCTCTCCATCTGAATCGTCGGTTTCCGTCTGTGTATCATTTTGATTCGGAAAATAATCAATGTCATCCTCATTTTCGCTAGCCTCATCCTCAGATATTTCACCAGTTTCTAGCTATTTCAAAAATGCTTCGATCTCTTCCGGCGTCATGTTTTACAAATATCTGCGAAAAATTGTCAAACCATTTATTATCATCACCAAACCAACCAAGAAAAATTAAATCTATTTGCTAAACATATTATTAGCAAAGAAATAGATAAGTCCATTTTTCGTAACCTGTAATGCCTGAAGTATCAAATTTGATACTACCGAAAATTTCCAGATTTTCTTCGACTAAAGTACGCCTTTGCCATACAAATAATTTAAGAGAAAAAACAATACACACACACACCCGAAACGTATTTTTATTTGCAGAAAAAATTAACTGTACAATTGCTTTCTGTTCAGCAAAAAGTTTTATCGCAACTCCATTAACGCCCCACTCCCTAAGCTTTTGCATCATTATTCACTGGTTGGTTGGTTGGTTGGAGTGGCGAGTCCCAGTGACTCCAATTAGCGCTAGCGCGCCGTTTTGATACCACAGCTCGTGAACTAACCAATGAAGATTACGACAGAAAACTTGCGTGGTGGGACTCTCACCCTTATATCCTAACTATATCCATCCCGTTGAGTCCAGAAATTTTAGAAGTTCCCCAAGCTTAACATCGTTGAGCTCAGAAAGACTCCCGAACAAAGGTTTACCCAGAAATTTTGTTCTGCTCCTGCAGTGCGCAGGACAGCCGCACAGTAGGTGCTCCACCGTCTCTTCCATCCCCGGAAGGTTGCAACTGCGGCACGTAGTATTGTGCTCCATGCCCATCCTTGCCGCGTGTGCCCCGATAGTCCAATGTCCAGTGAGGGCTGAGACTAATCTGAAAAGGTCCCTTCTGTTGTTCCTTAGAAGGGTCGAAGTTCGTGCTTCATTATACGACGGCCATAAACTCCTTGAAACTCTGCAGGACTGCAAACGCTTCCATCTATCCGTAGCCTCACCAAGCCAGTGCTGAGAGATCCGACCCTTGAGCAGTCCCAGCGGTGCAAGGACCTCCTGCGCTTCTGAGACGTCAAGAGCCGACCCACGCCGTGCCAGCTCATCGGCACACTCGTTTCCCTGTATGTTACGATGCCCCGGCACCCATATCAGAGAAACGGCATGTCGACTTGCCAGGTTCACGGTCCTCTCCCTGCACTGACCTACGAGGCTCGAAGTGATCGTCGCTGATCCGAGAGCCCGAAGAGCCGCCTGGCTGTCCGAGAAGATAGCTATCCGATTACCTGTTATATTTGTATCCAGTAATGCCCTGCATGCTTCCTGGATAGCATAAATTTCCGATTGAAATACACTCGCAGAGTCTGGAAGACGAACTGATAAGGATACGTCTGGGAGAATTCCGAAAACTCCCGCTCCCACTCCACAATCCATTTTAGATCCGTCCGTGAAAATTGATATGTCGAAGTTTTGTGGTAGTTCCCCTGTTTTCCAGTCCTTTCTGGATGGGAAAATAACCTCAAAATTTTTGTCGAAAACTGTCCTGGGACAGATGTAGTCCGTTTTGTTCTTAATATAGGGGTCGGTTATATTTAACAGAATACGGCTGTGACCGTATCCACGCTCTTTCCAGAGTCCCAACTCCCGAAGCCTGAGTGCACCATTAGATGCTATTTCCTTGATAAAGAGATCGATCGGTGGTATATTGCATATCACGTTCAGAGCCTCTGTGGGGCATGATCTAATCGCCCCTGTGATTGCGCCACAAGCTGCCCGCTGAACTTTGCTTAGCATGTTCCCAATGTAGCCCACCTCGACTGCACTCCACCACACTATTGCCCCGTAGGCTAAGATCGGTCGAATAACTGCTTTGTACATCCATGCCGTGATTTCTGGGCTCAAGCCCCACTGTCTGCCTAACATTCGTTTACAGGCGTACATAGCTCCATATGCCCGTTTGACCCTGTTTTCTATGTTAAGCTTCCAGTTCAACTTAGGTGTCAAGATAACGCCTAGGTATTTCGCCCTATCAGAAAGTTGCAACTCTTGACCATAAAGAGAAGGTAGATTGAAACTTGGTATTTTTTTCCTATTTGTGAATAACAATAGCTCGGTCTTTGAAGGATTGACATTAAGCCCCGCAGCCTCTGCCCATCCACTCAGCTTCCTTAGTGCTCCCTGCATGATATCGCTAATCACGCTAGGGCACAGCCCCGATACTAGTATTACTACGTCGTCCGCGTAGGCAACCACTTTAACTCCGTTTCTGTTGAGTTGACGAAGTATGCCGTCTATAACGCAAAGCCAAAGTAGTGGTGACAGCACGCCACCCTGAGGAGTTCCTCTCGACAAGTGTGCCGTCACTTCACTTGCTCCGACCTTGGCGCTTATGATTCTTGACCGCAGTGCCATCCCTATCCAGTTTACAATAGGGTCCTCGATGCCAAGGACCGATAGCGAGTCCTCTATCGCTTCAAGCCTTACATTGTTGAAGGCGCCCTCGATATCGAGGAATGCGGCCATGATGAACTGTTTGCTCTCAAGGGACGCTTCTACCTTGTGCACCACCTCGTGCAGGGCAGTCTCCGTTGAGCGGCCCTTGAGATATGCATGCTGAGCTGTTGACAGCCCTGAAGTATCCAATTTCTTCCTGATATGGATGTCCAAAAGCCGTTCGAAGGTTTTTAAAACAAACGACGAAAGACTAATAGGTCTGAAGTCCTTGGGGTTTTCATGACCTCTCCTGCCCACCTTTGGGATGAAAACCACCCTCGTCCTCCTCCAGTTTAAAGGCACATGGTTTAGCCGAATGCATGCCCTGAAGATACACGCCAGCCAGGGTATTACCAGCAAGCTGGTTTTTTGTAACATGGCTGGGAAAATACCATCCGGCCCCGCGGATTTGTACGGTGAGAAACTGTTGATTGCCCATTCAATCTTTTTGGTTGTTATAAGCTCATTTATTAGCCGAACAGAGGGTAGTACACCAGTGTACTCTTTGCCTTCCATTTGACTAGGCCCACAGCCTGGAAAATGTGTTCCTACAAGAAGATCCACGGTTTCCGCCGAGCTGCATGTCCATGAACCGTCGTCTTTCTGTAAAAACGACGGGCAAGCTTTTTCCTTTGAGATAATTTTCCCAAGTCTCGAAGATTCCTTTGTGGATTCGATGGACGTGCAAAAGTCCTTCCAGGATCCTTCTTTTGCCTTCCGAATCGCTTTTTTATAGCATCTTAGACTATTCTTGTATGGCAGCCAGTTGCCAGTAGAACGGCTCAGGTTGAATAGTCTCCTAGACTCTCTCCTGAGTTCGAAAAGGTCTGAATTCCACCAGGGAGGATATACTTTTTTGCTAAAACTAGTTGGACAAGCTACCCTTAGAGCCGACCCCATGGCCTTCTCCAGCTTACTACTTTTAGCATCAAGCTCCTCCACTGACAGTAATTCCTGCAAAGGTTGACTACCTAACTTATTGCTCACTACTCTGACGAACCTTCGCCAGTTTGTCCTCCTTGGGTTAAGGTGAGGAATAGGGTTATCTAATTTCAAAATGATATCAAAAAGGATTATCCTGTGGTCAGAAAAGGATTGCCTCTCTGATACCCTCCAATTTTCTACACGAATATTGCTATTTCCGCTTAGTAGCGTAATGTCCAGCACCTCTTCCCACCCCCTAAATGTATCAGTGCTTGGGAAGACAAAAGTAGAAGTACTACCCCGGTTACAAACTACTAAGTTATTACTCAATATAAAATCGAAAAGTGACTCACCCCTGGTATTAATCTCCGTGCTCCCCCATAGGGAGTGCCTGGAATTGGCGTCGCATCCAACAATTATATTTTGTGCTCCGACTGTCTGCATCAACCTGCGGATCTCCTCCGGTGGAGCATCCCCCTCATGCGGCATATATGAGGAGGCAATCACCATGCTGACTCCGTCAGCTGCCTCCAGCGAAATTGTGGTCAAATCGGCATAGCTGTGGGAAGAAACAAGAAAAGCATTGTATTTAGATTTTACAAGAACGCATGTCCTAGGCTTACCATCCTCGCGCTTGTAAAAAATGTTGTAGCCCTTTATGGAGAGCCCCTTAATGTTGGTGTTCCACACCCAGGGTTCCTGAACAAGGGCGATGTCTACGTTTTCCTCCACCAGGAAAACGGAAAGGTTGTCCGACGCCAGCCGCGAGTGCTGGAGGTTAACTTGGACAACCCTAAGACCCATCCTAACTACTGGGGTCCTGGTTCCTGGTCGACGAGCTGCAGGTCCTCCAGGCGCCTGTTGGTGTCGTCGACCGCATCCGGGCCCTCATCATCCTGAGGACCCCGCAATATTTTCACCTTGGCCCGACGAATGCCGAATCTCAAGGCGAATTCCGCCTTTTCCAGCGGACCAATACTCTCCTCATTAATGAGGAGGACGAAGGAGAGGCTGTTCCGCTGAGATGCCTCTGCCTTTATGTCATCCATAGGCACCTCGCGGTTGTGAGCCTGCAAATACTTAATCAGCGTCCCGCTGTCAATTTTCATGCGCGGGATCCATATCCTCGCTCTTGGTCGCTTTGGTATGTCGGCGGCTTGGATCAGCTTTACCTTTAAGCCGCCGCCAACATCGCCTAGGTCCAGCAGGCACTTCTCCAGGAAGTCCTTTGACTGCTGGTCCTCGCATTTCACCACCCTGTGACCGCGGACAACTTCCGCCGAGTCGAAGGAGGGGAGACTACCATCTGGGTTGGCCATCACGAATTGGATTACCATTTCGGACAGCCTCGCCTCGATCTCTCCCCACTTCTCCAGGACGGACCTGCCGCTATTGGTGGTCGCATCGACAAGAGCAACCTCCAGGTTGCTCCTTACCGCATCGGCAAATGATTTTGCCCCCACCCGTGCTCCGGCTGAGGTGGAGGCCTCCTCACCGGTGACCCTGCTCCTCTTAGAGGAATTCGAGGCCTCCTCCATAGACCTATTCCTCTTCGAGGTGCTAGGGGCCTCTTCCAGAGGCCTACTCCTTTTAGCGGTGGAAGTCAGAGATGTGGTGTTTAAGTACGCCCGGTACTCATCCACCACAGCTTGGTAAATTTTCCGGTCCTCCGCATCCTTGGGGTGAACCGTACCATTTACCCTGTTCCGTTCTATCTTATCCAAGATAGACAGGGCAAGCTGGTACCGTCTTCTCCCTTGGAATGCGTTGGACCGCGCATTCTTACTGTCAGGCCGCCTCCTAGCGGCCTTCGCAGGTTGGTGATGTTTTGGCGGAGTCCTGCTACCCACCGTAGCTGCCCCGCCAGTCTCTACTGTCTCTTGGCTAGAGAAAAGGAAATCCTCATCCGAGGAATTTTCCTTTTCCCTAAGCCGAAGTCCGTCAGTCTGTTTAAGGTCCGTTGTCATCGTTTCTGTCCGTGTTATTGTCCCTGTCCGTATTGTTGTCCCAGTCGTCCCGTCCACACTCCCTATGTCCGCCTGAACTCCTTCGTTCGTCTCTTCCTTTTGTTTTTGTTGCTCTTGTTGTTTTTGTTGTTGGTTTTTGTTCATATTTTGGTCCCACGAGTATGCACGGAAAGGGTTGGTCACTCGTCCGCAGAGCCGGCATGCGTAGAGAAGGCACTGATACCTCCGACCTTGCCCGGGCTCGGAGGGGACCGTTCGCGGTCAGCTATTCAATAACCGCCCGCTGACCATTCAGCCCTCGGCACGGATACCTTAACACCTTGGCTTGACCTGAGCAAAGCTTTTGACATTATTCACTGAGTCAAAAGCTTTGCTCAGGTCAATGGCCAGCATAGCAACATATTTCTTTTTATCTAGGTTTTCATATGGAAACTCCGTACAATTGATACACGTACATAAAGTGCTGGAGTTTTCAGTAAATCCGAACTGATTATCACAAATGGGTTGATTGGTTTTAATGAATTCTTGTAGTCGGTTTAGCAGAAAGCCCTCAAACACTTTATCAATGGTACTCAACTTTGTTATAGGTCTATAATTTGAGCAGACTTCCTTGCTCCCACTTTTATGAATTGGTACTACTAAGCCAATATTTAATTCCTCTGGATAGTGACCACTCATTTATGAAATAAGATAATGGACCAGATAGTACTTCTTTGTACTTATGTACTATTCTCGCGGAAATGCCATCTGGACCATTGGCTGACTTTGGGTTGAGATTGTTAATAGCTTGGCTTACTTCCTCACTGTCGCACGGATATAATACTAAAGGATGCATTACTCCTGCTGTGGACTCAGGGATGTATTCAAAATTATAGGGCGTATCTACAATATTTATAAAGTAATCGTTGAAATCATCGGCTATCTCAGAAGGATTTGTAAAAATGTCATTTTTATATTCAATTTACGTGATATTTAAATGCGAGGTATTACTACGTCCATATACAAGCTGACTTAGCATTTTCCACGTTCTAGTGCTTGATCCAATATCTGCTTCTATCTGACCATAAAACTCTTTCTGTGCCTGGTTTATTTTCTTTTGCGTTTTATTCTTAAAATCCCTAAATTGGTCTTCGAAGTTCAAGTTATTATTCTCTTCAATTTGCAAAATTTATTTTCTCTGTTTGATTAAAGACAATATTTCTTCATTCATCCACGGCTTCTTAGCTTTATTAATTGTTATACCTAGCGTACCAGTACTAGTACAAGGGTATTGTAATTTTGTCCACATAACGGTACTACGTAACGGCGGAAAATAATCGAGTTAGATATAGAGTTCCAGGTATGAAAGTTCTTAGGTTGAAAAGAGGAATTGATTAAGGCATGTCCATCCGTCTGTCCGTCCGTGTACACGATAACTTGAGTAAAAATTGAGATATTTGCATGAAGTTTTGCATACAGGTTACTTTCGGGCAAAGGTAGGTTGCTATTGGAAATTGTCGCAATCGGATGATAACCACGAGCCCTTTTTCGATATCGAAAATCACATAAATTAACATAACTTGAGTAAAAATGTAGATCTTTGCATGCAATTTGTTATACAGGTTACTTTTTGGCCAAGGTATGTTGCTATTGAAAATGGACGATATCGGATGATAACCGCGCTTCCTTTTTCGATATCGAAAATCACATAAATTAACAAAGCTTGAGTAAAACTTGAGATATTCGCATGAAATCTGGTACACTGGTTACTTTTTAGCCAAGGCAGGTTGATGTTTAAAATGGGCGAAATCGGATAATAACCACGCCCCCTTTTTCTGAAAACTAACGCTGGGTATTTAATGTTCGGTTCACCCGAACTTAGACTTCCTTACTTGTTTTTTTAATACATTTGGCGCATTTTTCAATACATGTACATAGCTGTGTATGAAAATCAGAAAAGTCTGCGTAATTTAGTTTACTGGTTATATAATTATTTTCTTCAGAGAGAGTGTAATCGAAAACTTGAATTTCGTTTTTCTCACGCTCAGTATTTTGAGTATTATTATTTACTAACAAAGCTATGAGTCTAGGATCAGATATTGCATTTTCGTCTAACGGTACAGTATATTTGTATTCAACTAAATCAGTTAGAACATGATCAATGATGGTTTTATTCAGGCACGGTTCCAGCAGCACTCCTAGAGTGGGGAACATTTATTTAAATATATAACGTAAAATAGTAGACCAAGTAAGAAAAATTAAAAATTAGTAAAACTCCCTTTTGTGATTTTATATTTTACTAGCAGATGCCCGCAACTTTGTTTGCGGAACCTTCCTCATTTCAGTGGTCATATGTTTCGGAATACAAACTAAGAGATTTCCTAGACACGTGGTAAAAAGTACCAAAAACGGACCATAAATAAAGATTTTCTCAATATCTAGACTCTAGCGCCACCTATCGGGGAAATTTTTTTAACAGAGTTGTTGATTATATATTAAACATATGTGCCAAATATGAATAAAATCGGACCATAAATGCGGAGTTTGTAAATATAGTTACTCCAGCGCCATCTAGCGGAAAAAATATCTATTATTGGTTAGACATATCCATGGCACAAACTGTCAAAATTTTAGAACAATCCGTTTAGTAGTTTTTGAGCCAATTGATTACAAAAAAACCCCCTACATTTTTATATATATAGATTACAGTCAATATTTACTCTGTACATCATGGCAGAAATATTTGAAGGTAGTTTCACTCAAAATTTTTTGACCCTAACCTTGTTCGCCAAGATGGCGTGATGTTGCCACATTTGAATTATTAGTTGTTATTAAATTTGGAAATTTTGCAAAATTTTATTGGGTATTTTTTTTGTATATAAAAATGTGTAGTTATTCGCAAAATGAAATATATAACATATGTAATTAAACTGCAAAATTTTCTGAGGTAATTATGAGATGCGGTTTAGCATGTAAAAATGTATATTTAAAAAAAATTGGCATTTGGTATTTGTTTCATTTACTAGACAACTGCTAAAACACGTCCAAAATTATCCAGAAAGGTGTCAAAATACGCGGTTTCACCTCGGTATCAATGATCCGAAATCGAAATTTTAATTTTATGTGTCAGTGAAAAGTTATTAACAAAAAGCCAAAAAATGAGCCAGGTCAAATCCTGATTTGGGGGCCCGATCCATGTTTTTTATGTACCGAACACCTTTCCTTCGGCCTCCGCGCGCTAAAAACAACACCAGCTACGCGATCCAAATTATTTTTCGTAATTGTAAGGTCCACATGAAAGACAAAAAATTGCGAACTTTAAGTGCAAATATCTTTTCACAAAAGCAAACATTCAAAAATCTGCTTACGGATTATATTTACTGAGGTCAAACTGCGTCTTTTGATACCTCTCGCGGGATTCTTGGTCGTGTTTTAGCAGTTGTATCCTAAGGGAAAAAAATACCGAAGAAAATGCTTCGATTGCTTTTCATTTAACTATAGGAAAAATGGTGGATTTTTTTTTTTTAAAGAACTGGTAGTACGAAAAGTACGGAACACGATTTCTGTCAGATGGCTAATCAAACGGGGAAGAAGAAGAAGTGGAACTACCTTCAAATACTTCTGCCATGCTGTACATGATACAATTGTTGAAAAATATAATATCATAAAACAAGAACGTAAAACGTCAGTTCGCTGTGAAGTTGATACATTTTTTCTCTGTGTTTAATATTGAAAAAAAATTAATTCTTCTAATTTCTTGTCATCTCTGTGTGAAAGTTTTGTGCAAATATTAAGTGTGCCGCTAGTGATTCTATAATTTAATTGATTTTGTTATTATATTCACATTTTGTGGATACAATTAAATTCATATAATTTTGCTTTAATTGCTTTTGCCGAGTCATTTTGCATATTGTTTTTGTTGCAGTTGAGTGGCCTGTTGATTATTATTGTTTTGGCAAATATCTTTTCACAAAAGCAAACATTCAAAAATCTGCTTACGGATTATATTTACTGAGGTCAAACTGCGTCTTTTGATACCTCTCGCGGGATTCTTGGTCGTGTTTTAGCAGTTGTATCCTAAGGGAAAAAAATACCGAAGAAAATGCTTCGATTGCTTTTCATTTAACTATAGGAAAAATGGTGGATTTTTTTTTTTTAAAGAACTGGTAGTACGAAAAGTACGGAACACGATTTCTGTCAGATGGCTAATCAAACGGGGAAGAAGAAGAAGTGGAACTACCTTCAAATACTTCTGCCATGCTGTACATGATACAATTGTTGAAAAATATAATATCATAAAACAAGAACGTAAAACGTCAGTTCGCTGTGAAGTTGATAAATTTTTTCTCTGTGTTTAATATTGAAAAAAAATTAATTCTTCTAATTTCTTGTCATCTCTGTGTGAAAGTTTTGTGCAAATATTAAGTGTGCCGCTAGTGATTCTATAATTTAATTGATTTTGTTATTATATTCACATTTTGTGGATACAATTAAATTCATATAATTTTGCTTTAATTGCTTTTGCCGAGTCATTTTGCATATTGTTTTTGTTGCAGTTGAGTGGCCTGTTGATTATTATTGTTTTGGTTTTGTGTGCACTTTTTGTTTTCTTGCCTAATTCTTTTATCACAGCTGTTTGCGTTGTGTTTATTAAGTGTTACAATTACAGTGCATCTCAAACTGCTCGCTACTATTACTTTTCAGTGTCGCCTTTTTATACCTAGTAGTGCTTCGCACACAAGGTATATTAACTTCCTTCGCCTAACGGTAGTATGTAACGGCATAAACGAATCGAGATAGATATTGACTTATGTATATCAAAATGCTCAGGAGGAAAAGAGAAATTGATTGAGCCATGTCCGTCCGTCCGTCCGTCTGTCCGTCCGTCCGTCCGTCCGTCTGTCCGTCCGTCCGTCTGTGAACACGATAACTTGAGTAAATCTTGAGATATCTCAATGAAATTTGGTATGCAGGTTCCTTTTCACTTATCTCGGAGCGCTATTGAAAATAGGCAAAATCGGTTAAAAGCCACGCCCACTTTCTATATATATAATATTTTCGAAAATACAAAAAGAGTGATTATTCAGTAAATAATACACCAATAAGGATAAAATTTGGTGTGCACTTTAGCGTTAAGGCAAAAAGTAAATTTTTGAAGAAATTTTTAATAATTAATTAATTTTTGATTAAGTCAATTTTGGAAATATTATTAATCATAAATCAAAAACCGCTCAAGATAGCAAAACGCAATTGAGCACACATATTTGTATCAATACTGGCAATATTTCGAAAAAAAATTACCGAAATCGGGTAAGGCCACGCCCAATTTTATACAAAAGATTTTGAAAAGGATCATAGATATATTGAATATGCAATAACTTTGCTTAAACTACCTGTATATCATTTCTATTTCACCTCTAAAGTGCTCGTGAGCAAAGAAAGTCGAAAGCATAAAATTTTTGGAAAATGGGCATGGCCCCTCCCCTTTATGGTGGATTATTCCACACAACTTTCCATGCCATAACTCCTGTAAAAATTAATTTATTGAAACGATATTTGGAGAAATTGTTCAACATATAAAGCTTACTCTTTGCTGTAAGAATTAACAAAATTGGTTAAAGGACACGCCCACTTTTCGAATACAGTTCTAAAAAATTTCTTTGTAAAATTAAAATCGCGATATTTCCATAATTGTATAAGTTATATAAATAAGATTTTACACACATAATAGGCTTTTTAGGGAAAACTAAGCTGTAAAAAAATTTTGCGGATTTTGTTGAAGTAGGCGTGGCGCCGCCCACTTTTCAGCAAAAAAGGTCTGTTATTTTCAAAAGCGATTGCTTAAAATTTCAAGAAGGTATTTCAATGAAAGTAAGTGAGATGCTTCCCAATAGTATGTAGTATACTCCTGCCAAAAATTATGCAAATCGGATAGCAAACACGCAAAATATACGGACAAGTAGTTAACACCCTACTGCCTTTTTTTTTTAATTTTTTTTATTTTCATACCTTTCATGAACATGAGGAAAGCTATTTATATTTTGTTATTTAGTGATAATTGAATTTACCACTCACAAAAGAAGTGTTTTTAATCGAAAACAATCAGTTGCCTTAATAACAACTTTTCAAAAATTAAAATAGACCTAAGTAAATTGGGATACCAAAACAGATCACTACTAGGTATTTAATGTTCGGTTACACCCGAACTTAGACTTCCTTACTAGTTATTAACTAATTTTCCCATTTAATTCTACTCTTTAATTCGTGATGTCTTGCTTTTTTAATAATTGTCAAATTAAAAGTGATTCAGAACGCCACTTGTCGTACTGGCTTTGTGATGGGCTTGCTCACATCAAGTGTGCTGGGTTGACCGGTAGGGTCGCGGATATTGTGCTTGAGGGCAAGGGCCTACGTTGGTCCTGTTTAAAATGTCGTTCAACCGAAGTTGATATATTTAAAATATTTAGGCAAATCCGTAATGGATTTTCTGAAATCGGTAAAGACCTTTCAATGTTGAATGAAAAATTCAACAAGTACGATACAGTATTTAAAACATGTAAATGTTTGGACGAATTTTCGCCCGACTCATATATTGATATCTCCGGGAAACGTAAACGTACGGACGATTTTTCTGTTGATTTAACTCCTGTCCCAACTCCAGTTCCAATTCCGTCTATTCCAGTCCCTGTTCCGACTATTCCAGCCCCAATTCCCACTAAACCACCGCCATTATCAATCGAATTGATTAATTTAGCTTTTCCCAATCCGGCAACAGAACCATCGACTTCTAGGTCTATTAACTTGAGGCCAAGGAAAAAGCCTGAACCTCCATATGTTAGGGTATGATCAGAACCAACTGTTAAGAATCTGGTTGTGGTTCCTCGAAGAAAATCGATCTTTGTGTCTCGTTTCGAAAGAGATACTACTGAAGAAGATTTGAAGCATTATGTAAGTTCTAAAATGAAAACTGATAACTTAAAAATTATGAAATTTAAATTTAGTCGCGAAAGAAGCATTTCTTCCTTTAGAATTGATGTTTCTGCTAGCGATTTTGACACCTTATTAAGTAGTTCGTTTTGGTCGTCCGGAGCATTTCTGAGGGAATTTGAGTTCAGACCTAATAAAATCGTGGAGGCTGTAGCTAAAGTCCCAAACCAGAGTACAGCTTCAAAAAACTAAGTACACAATCTGTACATTTTTATTATCAAAATGTTAGAGGTCTAAATTCAAAACTAACCCAACTTTACTTAAAGGCTCATAGCTGTAACTTTAAAATTATTTGACTTACTGAAACCTGGCTTAAGCCTAATATTTATAACGCCGAAATCTTGAATAAAAATTATCAAGTATTCAGAAGCGATCGTAAGAACAGAGTTGGGGGTGGTGTCCTGGTTGCAGTTCACTCGTCAATCCCTTCTGACGAAGTTAATGTACCTGTCATTGATTCAATTGAATTTAAGTGCGTCCGTATACAGCTTGATGGAGCTTACATATACATAGCGCTCAGCTATATTCCTCCTGTCTCTGACAGTTCTGCCTATTTGCAGCATGTCTCCCTTTTTAAAACGGTGAATCAATAGATGAAACTTTCTGATTCGATTGTCATTTTGGGTGACTTTAATTTACCACATGTATAGTGGAGTATCTTGGACCAAAACATTGTGCCAGTTTCAACCAAAGCAGTATTTAATGAATTCCTAGATGAAATGTCAGATCTTTGCCTAAATCAATTAAATATTGTCCCTAACAAGTTCGGGGGGATCTTGGATCTTGCATTTGTTGATGATTCATCTATGTTACGGCGGCTTGCTACTTGGTAGGACACTACCAAGTTATAAGCGCTCGTAATAAGGGGTGAGTGGAAGAAAGTAAAGAAAAACTCGTTAGTTCGTATAAACAAACAAAAATACACAAGTTTATTAAAGGCAAAGTTTAAATGCAAGTACAAGTAAAAATTAATTGAATTGAAATTGAATTAATCAATTAAATTAAAATATATGGAAAAGAAATTTTGGGTTTTACATTCGTAAAAGAAGTGACCGCGAGCAAAACAATAATTTAATTTGTATCCCCCGCCGAATAATAGCTCTCGCTCTTATCCGGTGGGGTACGGTTATCGGTTTCGACCGAGGTAAAGTTAAAAGCTCTGCGCATTAGGGTGTGCCTTAATATTTAGGCCGGTGGCCTAAACATGCCGACCCCCTTGCAGCAGGCAATCTATCAAACGCGCTCAGCGGCCAAGACCCGGAAAGGTAAGCAGTTATTTAAAACTTAAAACTATGTACATATGTATTTTCTATTTTAGTGTCGTCGCCCCTGTGCAGCGTCCATGTTTGCGGTTCCTGTGGGTGAAAAGAAACGGTTAGTAGCTATGGACGTGGGTTAATTTTAGTGCACTTTACTTAGTATTGCTGGTGGGCTCCCGAAACCACCAATCCAAATATGGTTGCTTGTGTCAGCAGCCCCCCCACAGTCGATGGAGGTGCGCCACTGACCATAATGTTGGCGTAGACGTCGGGGCCTAGTGTAAGCCGGACTGGTGAGGACCGGTGGAATGTCGGATCCGCCAGCTTCATAAATTGAAATGGCGTTGCTACTGACGGATCGAGTGACGTTGTAGGACTAAGCCGCGAATAGCGAGCTACTACTGTGGCCTGGGTTGTCACTTCTGCGAGTACCCCATACTTTCCGCGAAGGACGAGAGTGCACTTGGTGTGGTAGTGCGTGCCGGTGCGCTCCAAACGGAGGTCCTTTGCGAGGTTCGCGTCGATTATTGAGTTCGGCGTGCACGGATCGATGAGGGCGCGCACGATGTGGAGTTCACCCCCCGCCGCGATTCGAACCAAGGCCGTTGGAGCAATAGCTACGAAGGCGCGCGTTATAGTTAAGGGAGCCTCCCCAAGGCGCCCTGTTCTGAAGCCAGAAGGCGTCCTCTCGTGTATCGCGAGCGCTTCGCTTTGTGCACGTTTTGGATACGGGGCCGCCCTGCCAGCGGTACGTCGTGACGAGCGGGGCGGACGTGGTTCCGCGCCATCCCCGCGTGGAATATTTGAGGACTTCTCATGGTGAAGGAGCGGTCGAAAGCGGCGAGGTTCCAAAGCAACCGGTGTAGCCCTGGACGTTGGTGCGGTGATGTCTTCCCTGCGATTAGCTTCTTCGTCAGCTACTTCCTCTGCCCATGTTAACGTCTTCTCCGCAACGTGGATGGAAAGTGCTCCCTCCGAGCTTGCGTCATCGTCGTCGTCGTGGACGGTCGGTGGTGCCTCGTCGGTATGTGTCGAAGTATGGTGCTGTTGATTGCACCGGTGGCACCGATCTTCGCTGGGGCATGACCTCCTCTGGTGAAGGGGTGACAGGCAGTTAGTGCAGTACCGCGCGTCGATGATCACCCTTAGTCGCTCCACGTTGGACAAGCCCCGGTAAATTGTCGAATACTGTTCGACTTCTGGTACAGGCGGCATGGAATGGTAAACGTGACGCCCCGAGCTTCCGCCTTTGTGCGTTGGATGCTGAAGCCAGTCATTCTGAAAGATTAGTCGTCCAGCATTAATTGTCACGGATTTATATTTCCGTATGTCGGGTGGTTTGTGGTCGTGCACATACTTAAACACGTTTGGTTTTGGCTTTTTGTTTGGCAATTTTTCCTATCTGGAAGCTTTGTCACGAATGACAATTCCCTGCAACCCCAGAACACAGTACATAATGGTGAGTGTAGTAACTCGTTGGAGCCCGAACTGTATTATTTGTTGGTAACCTGGTGTAAAAAGGGAGGAATGGTGCGAGGTCCCTCGACTTTTGTTGTAGTTTGGGTATCATTGTGCCAAGGGGAGTTAAACGCTCATTGCGGTGAAAAATCTACCATACTGAGATATATCCCTTTTTTTTGTGCAAATAAACTGGCAATTGTGGACAGTGCAGTGAAAAAATAATGGTGGAAGAAATTAAATATTCTGTGAAAAAGTGGTTAGTTTCAATATTTTTGACCACGCTATATTTCGTCTTTGCGATTAAATTAATAACGTACGGGCAAAGATATTTATTCCCACCAACATTCTTAGGAGTGAAAAATGCGTATAAGGGTACACATTCATAGTGACCCAGATTTCCCCTCACACCATGCGAAAAAGTTTCACCCGCTCAATATGGTACGCCACAAAAAGTGGTGGATTTTTGTAACAGGTACATACCCGTTACGATCATGTGTGGGTACCGATCGTTACGCGAAGTGGCTACGCTAATTCATTCAGCACTGCATACATTCCTGAATGAAATGTCATTGTTGGAAAATACACACGAGGTACGTAGTAAAATTTGTGTTGTTGATAAATTTCTGCAATTAATTAATATTTCTTTTATTTTTCAGGTGGCAGGTGGATCATTGGGGGATCGGAGCAGTGGATACATGGCGGATTTCGAGGTAAGTATAAGTTTACGCTGCCGAAATTCTGTATCGATTCGACAGCGTGGAAACCATGTATGTGCGTGTGTGCATCACTCGCTGTGGTGGCCGGCGCCCAGCGATGGATACATACAAAAAATTATGTAGATATTCAATTCTAATTTTTTATCTTTTTAGGTTTTATGGACAGCTTTCTATATGCCCCATCAATGAGCAGCCAAACATATGCTCCATCAATGGGCAGCATTCCATATGCCCCAACGGTGTATGCCACACAAATGTGTGATGAAAATATTAATGCTTTATTGTGGCATTGCGCATGGGCCATTGTTTTAAAATTGTGTGTGATAGAAAAAGTGGGTATTAAACTGCCGCCTCATGCTATTAGCAAGCATTTGGACGAAGCGTACCCATTTTGCAAACAACACTTGGTATTTCATCGTTTACATGGGCTTTTTTACGAGCGCTTACGTACAATGTATGAGCGTGCCCATTTACTGACAACCGAGGAGGAACGCCAGCGATCAAGAAAGCACAGAAACAACATGAAGACAAACCTAATCGGAAGTTCAAGGCGAAGACAATTACCCTACATCCCTGGAAATGCTTATGTACTGGATGGAAATATGGATTCAAAGATTGGGCGCGTGAAATGTTCGGCTGACCAAATCCCTATTATTGAAGGAGCGGGTGAGTTATATACATATGTCTCTTTGTAAGTCGCACCAGTAAGATCTGGCCCCCCAAATGTTCTCATCGATATGTATGGCATTTCAGCGCGTAATGTGGTGAATGCTGTAGCAGCTATTTAAAAGTTTCAGCCATAATAATGGCTATTCCCTATGAGATTATAGTACATGCCTATATAGGTACTCAAAATGGTGGTATTGTTTGTTTTTAGCGAATTTATTAGTAGTCGAGTGCCAAAAGGAGACAATTACTAATTAATGCCTTTTTAGAAGCTTGTTTATTGAGAATTTTGTAAAGGTTTTTAATATGTATATTATACATATGCATTAAGTGTGCAAATAATTCAAATTCTTGTATTTCAAGATTAAATCTAATAGTTACTCTTAACTCATTTCTAAACTTGGTACAGAAGTCATAACAATTTAATTCATTCATCATTGAAGGCTCAATGATTAGTTTATCGTACACATCTTCACAACATGTCATCGGCGAGTTCTTGGGTGGATGTGGTTTTTTTATACCTAGTAGTGCTTCGCACACAAGGTATATTAACTTCATTCGCCTAACGGTAGTATGTAACGGCATAAACGAATCGAGATAGATATTGACTTATGTATATCAAAATGCTCAGGGGGAAAAGAGAAATTGATTGAGCCATGTCCGTCCGTCCGTCCGTCCGTCTGTCCGTCTGTGAACACGATAACTTGAGTAAATCTTGAGATATCTCAATGAAATTTGGTATGCAGGTTCCTTTTCACTTATCTCGGAGCGATATTGAAAATAGGCAAAATCGGTTAAAAGCCACGCCCACTTTCTATATATATAATATTTTCGAAAATACAAAAAGAGTGATTATTCAGTAAATAATACACCAATAAGGATAAAATTAGGTGTTCACTTTAGCGTTAAGGCAAAAAGTAAATTTTTGAAGAAATTTTAAATAATTAATTAATTTTTGATTAAGTCAATTTTGGAAATATTATTAATCATAAATCAAAAACCGCTCAAGATAGCAAAACGAAATTGAGCACACATATTTGTATCAATACTGGCAATATTTCGAAAAAAAATTACCGAAATCGGGTAAGGCCACGCCCAATTTTATACAAAAGATTTTGAAAAGGATCATAGATATATTGAATATGCAATAACTTTGCTTAAACTACCTGTATATCATTTCTATTTCACCTCTAAAGTGTTCGTGGGCAAAGAAAGTCGAAAGCACAAAATTTTTGGAAAATGGGCATGGCCCCGCCCCTTTATGGTGGATTATTCCACAAAACTTTCCATGCCATAACTCCTGTAAAAATTAATTTATTGAAACGATATTTGGAGAAATTGTTCAACATATAAAGCTTACTCTTTGCTGTAAGAATTAACAAAATTGGTTAAAGGACACGCCCACTTTTCGAATACAGTTCTGAAAAATTTCTTTGTAAAATTAAAATCGCGATATTTCCATAATTGTATAAGTTATATAAATAAGATTTTACACACATAATAGGCTTTTTAGGGAAAACTAAGCTGTATAAAAATTTTGCGGATTTTGTTGAAGTAGGCGTGGCGCCGCCCACTTTTCAGCAAAAAAGGTCTGTTATTTTCGAAAGCGATTGCTTAAAATTTCAAGAAGGTATTTCAATGAAAGTAAGTGAGATGCTTCCCAATAGTATGTAGTATACTCCTGCCAAAAATTACGCAAATCGGATAGCAAACACGCAAAATATACGGACAAGTAGTTAACACCCTACTGCCTTTTTTTTTAATTTTTTTTATTTTCATACCTTTGATGAACATGAGGAAAGCTATTTATATTTTGTTATTTAGTGATAATTGAATTTACCACTCACAAAAGAAGTGTTTTTAATCGAAAACAATCAGTTGCCTTAATAACAACTTTTCCGTTATTAAAATAGACCTGAGTAAATTGGGATACCAAAACAGATCACTACTAGGTATTTAATGTTCGGTTACACCCGAACTTAGACTTCCTTACTAGTTTTCTCTAATTTGCTAAATCGGAATTAAAATTTTCTGAATTTATAAAGGAAATTCTGAACTTGAGTTGGGATTTTATGAATCTAAAAAGAAATTCTGAATAGCAACTATGTATGTACCATTTTCCGACTAGTATCGAGTTAGTTTGAAAATTGTGAGCGTATTTAGTAGGTCTGAGAATCAGCTACTATCTATTTTTCATTATTCCGGGAAGTGGACCACGGACCGAAATATTTCAAACTTCTTTATTTATGGTACAAGGGTTTTTAGATGGTTTATATGTATAATAGTCATATTGCCTGCAAAGACTTCACGGTATTTGTTTCTGCTGTGTGAGGGTGTGCCTACTAAAAATGATACCCGTGTCCCGAATTTAGCACCATATATATTTCATAAAAGTAGCTCAATTTTAGTTTATTTACAAAATGTGTTATTCATAAATAGACCCATAAACTTGACAGAAACGAACGCAGCTGGTTCCATCATTATTGGGTACAATATATGTATTCGTGGGGGTTTGATGGAATGGCTAAAAACTTAAAAATCAGGGCATAGTTTTTTCCTATTCGATTTCTAGATTGTGTTCCAAAGTTTATTTAAAAATCTTCGATTTCGAAGTCGCGAAGGCGTATTTCAGGAGCCTAAATTTTTCATTGTGTTTAATTTTGTAAGACTCTTAAGTGAATAACACGGTTATTTAAGAGCCAAAATTTTTCATTTTGTTGAATTTTGTAAGTCTCTCCAGTATCTCAACCTGTTGATGAAGATGAGGAAAGGGGATTTTCGTCTAGGGCTCCCTTATGACTCTGGGGGGTACTCTTGTTGTCTTATGTGTTGTGTGCAAATGGGTAAGAATGCGATGTTTTGGTGATTTGCGGCGAATTGTTGCCGCAAAATTCTCAACTTCTGTGGCAGATTGGTTCGTCCGTCTGCGGTAGGGTTTCGGTTGGCCTCGTTCCGTTTGAACGAGTGCGTGTATTTTCTTGTGGCTGATCGGTCCTTCCGATTGCGGTAGGGTGCGGTGGCCTCGTTACATTTTCACGATTGCGTTTGAATTTTTGGGAGATAGACTCACTTGTTTGGTGAGCAATACGGTGGTAAGTGGGTTTGTTGTAGCTAGGAGAGAGATACATTTCTTTGGAAGAAGGCGTTGAGTGCGCCTTCAAGTTCTCTAATCCGAATAGTAATTAGAAGTGGAATTAGAGAGACTTAGAAGTGGCCCCTTGCTGTGTCGAGTTCGACGACTCGGACTCGGTTATCAGGTCCCCGATGTAGATTCACTATTCGACCCAATCTCCATATGACGACTAGGTCGCCTTGTTTCAGGTTCGATTGTGGATGTTTTCACTTAACACGTTTCTGCAATTCGGGGAGGTACTCGGGTTTCCATCGTTTGCAAAAAGTTTGGTGTAGGGACTTAAGTTTTTCCCATCGGTTGACTAGCGAGGCGCGATTCTCGCTGACGTCGATCTCAGGCGGGGCTAATAAATGGCTGCCAATGAGAAAATGCCCTGGGGTGAGCGGTTCCAGGTTAGACGGATCATTGGAGGAGGCGCTTAATGATCGAGAGTTGAGACACGACTCAATCCTGCAAAGTAGGGTGCTGAACTCTTCAAGAGTAAATTTATGATCCAACGCGATCCTCCTTAAGTGGTGCTTAAAGCTCTTGACCCCGGCCTCCCATAACCCGCCCATGTGTGGAGCACCTGCTGGGATGAAATGCCACGTAAGGGTTTGGTGGCTGTATTTGGATAGGGTTTGGTTGCGAGCGTCCGCTAAAACGGTTTTAAACTCAGAACGGAGCGCCCTGGATGCCCCCACAAAGTTAGTTCCGTTGTCGGAGTAGATGTTCTTCGGACACCCCCGTCTAGCAACGAACCGATCGAGAGCTGCCAGGAAAGAAACCGTACTCAGATCGCTCGTGGCCTCTAAATGAATTGACTTGGTTGACAAGCAAACAAAGAGGTGAACGTAGCCCTTTGAGCGACGACATCCGCTTCCGCTGTACGATTTGATGTCGAAAGGTCCGGCAAAATCTACGCCGGCGTTCGTGAATAATCGGGAAAAGGTCGTGCGTTCCGGTGGAAGGTTCCCAATAAATTTTGTTCGAGACCGCTTCCGGTAAATAGTGCAAACTTTGCAATTGTGAATGACAGACGGGATCATATTTTTTACAGCTCGGGATCCGATATTGCGTGTGTATGAGACGCAGCATGAGCTGGTTTTCACCGTGAAGGGATATCTGGTGGACAAACTGGATGTGGATGATCGGTTGGCGCTCGCTGTAGGCGAGGTCCTGGGATGCAGCAAGGCGACCGCCCACCCTCAAAATGTTATGGTCGTCAACGAAGGGGTTAAGGGGGAAGACGTCGCTTGTCGTCCCGATTGGTTTCCCGGTTTTTGTGTTAACCAATTCATCGGGATAATGTTTCTTTTGATAAATTTCTATTAAGCGTCGAGTCGTTGCCTTAATTTCGTCGGGCGAGATTAGGTAAGACTGCGCTTTAAACGAAAATTGAGTTTTAGGATTAGTTCTTTGAGAGAACCTCATGACATATGATGTAACTCTCAAAGCTCTGGAAAAATCGGAAAATCTGTCGAGGAGGTCGTCACTCTGGTTTACATGCACAGCTGCGTGGCTTTGTATCCTTTTTCCTTCAATATTTGTACCATATTCCTTTTCTTGGTTAGGCCATTTTGTCTAGTCTTCTTGTAACCAAGAAGGTCCCTGCCACCACAAAACGTTGTCGACTAAGTCCTTCGCTGATAGTCCTCTACTGGCCAAATCTGCTGGATTGTGTGCAGATTCGACGTGGTTCCAAGCTCGATTTCCGACTTTCTCTACGATTTTTGTTACTCGGTGAGCGACGAAGGTCGACCAGGAGCAGGGGGGTTTTCTAATCCATGCTAGAAAAATCGTCGGGTCTGTCCATAGATGGGTGTTTACATTGCCTAAGTTTAGGTTCTCGCGGATGGAGTCTATTATTTCGGCCAACAAGACAGCCCCGCATAGCTCAAGTCGTGGCAATGAGATTGTTTTCACGGGGGCTACTCTTGTCTTCGCCATGAGGATATTGACGTGTACCTGATCTTTCACCTTTGTTCGTAAGTAGACTGTAGCTCCATTAGCCTTCTCGGAAGCGTCACAGAACCCATGTATTTCCACGTCGTTAGTTGGCGTAAAATACACCCATCGTGGTATCCGTATGTGATCAATGGCTGGGTAATCCCGTATGAAGGTTTGCCATCGCTCTAGGGTAGTTGCCGGCACTGACTCGTCCCAGTCTGTACCTTCAACCAGATGTTTTGCATTAGGATTTTGGCTACGATGATGATTGGGGCTAGCCAACCGAGAGGGTCGAAGAGTTTGGCGATAGCGGAAAGGATTGCCCTTTTGGTCAAACTATCCCGATTTTCTATTGGTTTTGCTGTGAAATAAAAAACGTCGGAATGTGCGTTCCAACGTATGCCTAGGGTTTTGACTGTACTGGAATCCTTGAACTCTAGAAAATCAGATGTTGTTTCGGTAATCCCTTGAGTATTTTGCTGCAATTTGATGTCCATTTTCGAAGGGGAAACCCTGCTGAGTGCAGTGCTTGCGTGATTTCATCTCTCGCGTGAATTGTAGACCCAATGCTATGCCCTCCTGCCAAGACGTCATCGACGTACATACTGGCCCGCAGAATATTTGCAGCTATTGGTAGCGAAGGCTCGACGTCATCTGCCAGTTGGTGCAGTGTCCTTATCGCCAGATATGGGGCACAATTCACACCAAAGGTTACCGTCTTCAGCTCGTAAACGCTGATTGGATCTTTGGGACTGGTACGAAAGACGATCCTTTGGTATTGCGTGTGGTTGGCCTTTACCCATATCTGACGATACATCTTTTCGACGTCGCTGTTGAAAACATATTTGTAGAACCTCCAGCGCAGTAACAGGATCGTTAGGTCGGCCCGGAGGATTGGGCCTGTATGTAGCACGTCATTCAAGCTTGTGCCATTCGCGGTAGGGCACGAAGCGTTGAACACCACCCTGACTTTGGTAGTTGTGCTATCTTCCTTTATTACAGCGTGTTGGGGCAAGAAATAACCATCGGTGGATTGTGGTGGTATGACCCTAGAAACTTTTGACATATGACCTAATGTCTCGTATTCCGATACTACCTTGTTATACTCTGCCTGTAGGGCTGGTGTCTTTGATAAGCGCGTCTCATTCCGGTAGAATTGAGAGCAAACGCCCTTAAACGAAGGCCCTAAGCAGGTGTCGTTAGGAAAATCGCGTTTGAAGGGAAGGGCGACTATATATTTTCCATCGGAGTTTCTGGTCGTTGTTGCCTTGAAGAGTGCTTGTCCGTGTTTATTTCGTTGAAAAATGACACCCGAGTATTGGTTGGTTGAGGTGCGTCTGCACGACCGGTTAGGATCCAACCGAATACGGTTTCTTGGGCTAGAGGCGTGTTTAATACGTTCTTCCGTATACCGTTTAACATAATTTGGGGATAAACGTCGACTCCGAGAATGAGGTCAACAGGTTCATTTATGAACCTTTAAGAACCTTTTATCCGCCAGTATTAAGTCCGGCAATGCTCGCCTTGTCAAGGCACAAGGACCACTGTATCAATGCGCACTAAGGGATTTGTAAGTGAACCTAATTGAATTTGACACGACTCTTTAACCTGTGCTGACAGCGTATTGTTGATGCCCGAAACTTGGACATGCATGCGTTTTGACTGCAGGTTTACTCTTTTCTTTAGTCTTTCGGTTATGAAAGAGCATTCAGAACCGGAGTCAATCAGTGCTCTTGCCGAGAAATTGACTCCGTTGTGTTGGATGTTAACTCGAGCCGTCCCTAGTAATACCCCCTTAGTTGTATTTTCATGACAAGATGAAACATTACTAACGTCTTCTTTTCCCTTTGCAGGTTCGAGTCTTTGCCTAGCCTGCTGTGAGGTCGAGGGCCTATCGTCAGATGTGTTTTGCCGCCACCTCTGGTTCGTTGCTTTTGGCTGAGCTGTTGCCAGATGGAGTAAGGTGTTGTGCCTTGCGTGACACGAGCTGCGGTTAAAGGAGCTCGTGCGTCGTGTCACCGTGTGTCCAGCCGACAGGCAGTTCAAGCAACAGTTGTTGCTCTTAATGTAGGCTATTCCATCTGCTATGGTTAGCCCCCGGAATTTTTGGCAATTTCGTAATTTGTGCTCCCTACTGTTGCACATTTTACACGAAGCTGTTGGGGTGCTGGCTTGGCATACTCCAAGTTTCGCAGGCGTTTTATTATTTTGACTCTTGGGTGCTGTCAATGATTTGCTACCCCTGAGGTCAGAAACAGTTTCCAACGTTTGGCAGCGGTTGGAGAGGAATTGGTCCATATCTTCCCATTTTGGTATCTCTGTTTTTATACCTAGTAGTGCTTCGCACACAAGGTATATTAACTTCATTCGCCTAACGGTAGTATGTAACGGCATAAACGAATCGAGATAGATATTGACTTATGTATATCAAAATGCTCAGGAGGAAAAGAGAAATTGATTGAGCCATGTCCGTCTGTCCGTCCGTCCGTCTGTGAACACGATAACTTGAGTAAATCTTGAGATATCTCAATGAAATTTGGTATGCAGGTTCCTTTTCACTTATCTCGGAGCGCTATTGAAAATAGGCAAAATCGGTTAAAAGCCACGCCCACTTTCTATATATATAATATTTTCGAAAATACAAAAAGAGTGATTATTCAGTAAATAATACACCAATAAGGATAAAATTTGGTGTGCACTTTAGCGTTAAGGCAAAAAGTAAATTTTTGAAGAAATTTTTAATAATTAATTAATTTTTGATTAAGTCAATTTTGGAAATATTATTAATCATAAATCAAAAACCGCTCAAGATAGCAAAACGAAATTGAGCACACATATTTGTATCAACACTGGCAATATTTCGAAAAAAAATTACCGAAATCGGGTAAGGCCACGCCCAATTTTATACAAAAGATTTTGAAAAGGATCATAGATATATTGAATATGCAATAACTTTGCTTAAACTACCTGTATATCATTTCTATTTCACCTCTAAAGTGTTCGTGGGCAAAGAAAGTCGAAAGCACAAAATTTTTGGAAAATGGGCATGGCCCCGCCCCTTTATGGTGGATTATTCCACAAAACTTTCCATGCCATAACTCCTGTAAAAATTAATTTATTGAAACGATATTTGGAGAAATTGTTCAACATATAAAGCTTACTCTTTGCTGTAAGAATTAACAAAATTGGTTAAAGGACACGCCCACTTTTCGAATACAGTTCTGAAAATTTTCTTTGTAAAATTAAAATCGCGATATTTCCATAATTGTATAAGTTATATAAATAAGATTTTACACACATAATAGGCTTTTTAGGGAAAACTAAGCTGTAAAAAAATTTTGCGGATTTTGTTGAAGTAGGCGTGGCGCCGCCCACTTTTCAGCAAAAAAGGTCTGTTATTTTCAAAAGCGATTGCTTAAAATTTCAAGAAGGTATTTCAATGAAAGTAAGTGAGATGCTTCCCAATAGTATGTAGTATACTCCTGCCAAAAATTACGCAAATCGGATAGCAAACACGCAAAATATACGGACAAGTAGTTAACACCCTACTGCCTTTTTTTTTTAATTTTTTTTATTTTCATACCTTTCATGAACATGAGGAAAGCTATTTATATTTTGTTATTTAGTGATAATTGAATTTACCACTCACAAAAGAAGTGTTTTTAATCGAAAACAATCAGTTGCCTTAATAACAACTTTTCCGTTATTAAAATAGACCTGAGTAAATTGGGATACCAAAACAGATCACTACTAGGTATTTAATGTTCGGTTACACCCGAACTTAGACTTCCTTACTAGTTTTCTCTATGGTTTGTTCCCATAGAGCCAGAGTACATTCGGGAAGTTTGGTGGAACAAAGATAGGTTATAATTGCATCCCAATTTGATATGTCAATTTGATGACACTGAAGCGCCGAGATGCAATTATGAACGTCGCGCTGAAGCTTTTTGATTGCTGTACCGCATTCATGATCGAAGGACGTTAAACTAAATAGAGATTTCAATTGCGTATTAACTAGGATACGCTTGTTTTCATATCTGTAGCTTAGATTTTTCCAGGCTGTGGTAAAAGCTTCGTTGGTCAAGGGACATCTCCGCACAATCTCCTAGGGTTTTCTGGTTGAGCTGGTATAGATTTTCAACCGGGGTAAGGCGTTTATTTAATATCTATATATCCGTAAACATATCCCTAAAAGTTGGCCAGGATAGGTAGTCGCCTTTAAACACATCGGTGTCACAAGGAGGAAGTCGTATGTTTTGTTCACGGCTGGAAGTATCAGAGACTTGTGGTGCTGGAGTTGCTTCAACCTTTAATTTCTCTATTTCACCATTAATTACAGCCATGCCTCTCGCGTAACAGGCGAAGCAGGTCTTATTTTTTTGTCTTAATGACTGCAGGTCTTCCTTGGATAGGTCTGGTGAACTTAAAAGACTTTCATAGGATGCTTTAGTCTTTTTCCACAATGACTTCAGCTCTTCTTGCTGAATGGCAAGGGTGTGCTTATCTTGGTCTTGTGTGCTGAAATCTTGGTCAAACGAAACGACGCAATCTGAAAGACGTACATATGTAAGTCTCCATTTTTTTTAAATTTTAAAAATCTTGTTTGTTTGTAGTGAAACACTAGCGGACTGAAATGCCTAATAGAAGTGCTTTGAATATATGGGAAAATATTCAAAGTGAACCAGATATTAATCTTTTTGAAGATTTGCTGTATCGTGGAAAGTATATGTGACCCAGATAGAAATCGCAAGGATTTAATGTGTCTTTTAGCACGCTGAGAGTGAACGTGTGTGTTGAATAAAATGGAAAAACAAATGCCTAACAGCCAAAAAAAACCAAAGTGTTTCCAATCCAAAGTGCAATAAAATGTGTAAAACGTCGTTTAAAATGTATTATTTATTAGACAATTAAAATCGACAAAAATGTAAATGATCTTAATTTAATACAATATCGAGTGTTGTTTAAAAATATGTGCGTTTGCAACAATGGTGCAAGGAATAAATGCCAACGTTCGACGAAGTATTAAAAAGATACAAGTGAATATTGCGATATTTTTTGCAAATGCATCAACCAAGTGGAAGTATAAATTATTGTTGAAATTCAACAATCAATGGACTGTAATATTCGAAAGAATAGAGACTCTACAGTGCTGTGGTAATGTGTTAAAAAAATAAAAAATAAAAGAGGTTTAGCCACTGCCTGTCTGCCTTGAGCTGTGTCGAGGAGCCCTTACCACTGGAGGGGGGAACTTCTCGATAGTCAAAAGGCGCTAAGTGTGTGTTACGAACACAAAGAGCCTCAACTTGCTCTGATCTACAAAGTTCTATCACAATTTCACTTGTGGTACGTGATTGCGTACTTAAAAAAAAATTGTGCACTAAAATCAACCACTTACCTTAAAAAGTTTAAGGTTTAATATGTGCAGTGATGAGAACTGTGTACGCTGATGATGTGACGTGATGCGATGTGATGTTATGGACTGTATTGTGATGTGATGTTGATGGACTGTATTGTGATGTGATGTTGATGGACAGTATTGTGATGTCATGTTGATGAACTGTATTGTTATGTGATGTTGATGGACTGTATATATGTCTGTCCCTGTTGCTTGCTGTCACTCGCTACTATTGGTATTCGCTCGTTGACTATTGTGTGAATTAATAATTAATTATAATTCCATCGGCTGATATCCAAAATGAACTTTGAGTTGATTTCCAAAACCGTGGTAGAATTCCTGCCGTTAAAGGACCAAATTTTACGGCGGCTTGCTACTTGGTAGGACACTACCAAGTTATAAGCGCTCGTAATAAGGGTGAGTGGAAGAAAGTAAAGAAAAACCCGTTAGTTCGTATAAACAAACAAAAATACACAAGTTTATTAAAGGCAAAGTTTAAATGTAAGTACAAGTGAAAATTAATTGAATTGAAATGGAATTAATCAATTAAATGAAAATATATGGAAAAGAAATTTTGGTTTTTACGGAATATGGCTTACCTTTAGTAACTTGGCTGCTGGCGATCTCTTGAACGTTCGTAAAAGAAGTGACCGCGAGCAAAACAATAATTTAATTTGTATCCCCCGCCGAATAATAGCTCTCGCTCTTATCCGGTGGGGTACGGTTATCGGTTTCGACCGAGGTAAAGTTAAAAGCTCTGCGCATTAGGGTGTGCCTTAATATTTAGGCCGATGGCCTAAACAACCTAAGTTCTGTTTAAATCGATGTGATCCTCTGGTTTTACCGGAAGACGTTTACCATCCTTCACTTCAGATCGTTTACGAAATCATAACTGATGTAGAAGGTTATTATACTAAGCCCTATTAGCCTAGTTTTCACTTTCATTTTGAATGATGCTCTAAAGCGAACTTTAAAGCATTAAATAATGAGTTATCTAAACTATCTTGGCCTAAATATTGTGGCAATATTGAGCTTGACGTTTTACATTTTAATAATTCCATTTATAACCATTTTGAAAAGCACGTACCTAAACGTAAATCTTTCTACAGTGAACCAATCCAAGCTTGGTTTACTAAAGAGCTAAAAGTTTTAAAAAATAAAAAGAACCGTTCTTTCAAGTTATACAAGAAGTCCGGTTTAAACAAAGATTACTTAAAGTACTCAAATCTACGTCTGAAATATTTTGAACTCAATAAAAAATGTTACGCAGCTTGTATATGCAAGGTTAAAAAGAATATTATTTGCAACCCGAAGTCATTTTATGATTTCGTAAACTCTAAACGTAATGTAAAAGGTTTTCCGTCCGCCATGAAATACCAAGACTGTATATCCAGTGATAATCAAGATATCGCAAATTCCTTTGCACGATTTTTTAAATCCAATTATTCTTCCGAAGCCCTTTCGCAATTTTATGAATATCCGTACCAATTGCATGCAAACCACTTTATCAACACTACAATCATATCTCCCGAAGACGTTCTGGTCTTTCTGAAAACCTTAAAAGTATCAATTAAAAGCGGTCCGGATATGATCCCTTCATGTTTTCTTAAAAAATGTACAAACTACATTTACCAGCCCTTAGCTGTTCTCTTCAATCTGTCTTTAAAATGAAAAGAATCCTTTCTTATACCACTTTATAAGAGTGGGAGTACATCGTCTATTGAGAATTATTTGAAGCAATTGTTACTAATCAGCTTACAGTTCCTATTTCCACATTGATTGCAGGTTGCCAGTTGAATTTACAACTCATGTCTCAATTGGTTTTAGAGAAAATATTAGTGTTGGGCAGTATCGAGTACTTTTGTGTATTTACTACTTTGGTATCGATACTTTTAAGCATCGGGTACTTTGTGTATTTACTACTTTTGTATTGCTACTTTGTATCAACTCTATATATTACTACAAAATTTGTTATCTCGGCATTGCTAATAGAAGAAGTATCGCAAAAAGCAAATTATTGAATAATGAAGCCTAAATCTTCTGTCTGGGATATTTTAGAAAAAACGGAGCCTTGGCTCAGTGTTATATATGCAAAAAAGACTTCAAGCATAATGGAAATACCACCAATTTAAGGAAGCATTTGCAGTGCAGCTACTGGAAATGCAAAAAAAAAATTCTTCAGAAGAGGAAATAATTGTTATTGGAAATACTCCAGCTCCAGGTAAGTTGGGTCAATAGCTCAAAGGATAATCGTTTACGTGGGGTACCGAGCGCTAATACGCCTCCAAAAATGTCGGGAGGGGTATCAAAAGACGGTTTTCCGTCCCAGGAGCATGAATATAACTCCGCTCAACCAATATTTTCATTATTTTGGAAAATATTTGCGAAAAACCGAAAAATAACCAGGTCAAATCCTGATTTAGGGGCCCGATCCATGTTTTTTATGTTCAATGCTTCAAAAAACTACCCTGGGCTACGCCATTCTAACTCCGGGTGATTGCTTGTTCCGGGTTCCCACACTTTTGTTTTTGTATGTATGTATATATTTTTTTGTTACCTTTATTGTATGTATTTACCTAGATAACTTAATACCACCTCGTTACGTCAGAAGTTTTTAATAAAAATATGTTTTTATAATTATTTGGTATTTGTATTCCTTTAACCCCTTTATATAAAATTGAGAATTATTCGTCACCACATAAAACTCGTGGAATTTGTATCTAGTACATTTTCTGTATCGAGTACATTTTCAGTATTGAGTACTTCGTATTACTTAGTAGTAATTACTACTTAGTAGTTGTTAGACACTGAGTACATTTCGGGTATTTAGTCGTAATAGTAGTAGTAGTAGTAGTCCTCAGTATCGATACTTTTAAGCATCGAGTACTGTCGATACTTTTCAGCATCGGGTACTGAGTACTTTTGGAATCGATACTGCCCAACACTAGAAAATATGCATACTGATGCAATATACACAGATTTCAGTAAAGCTTTCGACAAAGTATGTCATTCGTTACTCGTTCACAAACTTGATCTTCTGGGCTTTCAACCGAGCCTCTGCCGTTGGATATCTTCTTATCTTCGATTCAGGTCTCAAAGAGTGGTCTTTAAGAATGTGCTATCGAATGTCATTGACGTGTCCTCTGGAGTTCCTCAAGGTAGTCATCTTGGCCCGATTCTGTTCTTGCTGTTCATTATCATTATTCATGATATATCTAGTACTATAAAGTTTTCAAAAATCTTGATGTACGCGGACGATGTAAAGATTTTTAAGTCCTACGCGTTGATCGAAGAAAGAGATTTACTACAATCGGATCTTGATAATCTGGTTACTTGGTGCGACTTAAACTATATGCCGCTTAATCTTAAAAAATGTATATATATTTGTTTTTCTTGCCGAAGTTCACAACCAGCTTCTTACTCAATCAACAATCAAATTCTGGAAGAAGTGCATGACTTTGTGGACTTAGGGGTTACGATGGATTGTAAACTTAGCTTCAATCTTCATATTAATGTAACTGTAAATAAATCTAGAGGTGTTCTCTCTTTCGTTAAGCAATTGTCTAAAGGTGACTAAAGCCCTTTTGACAACATTAGTAAGACCAATTTTAGAGTATGGCTCAATTATTTGGAATCCAAGATACCAGGTCCACATAGATCGAATGGAATCGGTTCAGAAACAGTTCTTACTTTTCGCCCTAAGACATCTTACATGGAATTCCTCATTTAACCTGCCTCCCTATACTAGTCGCTTAAAACTCATTGACCTTCCTACCCTTGCTAGTCGCAGAGAAATGCTAGGAACAATATTTATCATCAAATTATTAAACGGGTCAGTATCTAGCCCATTCTTGTTGGGGGAAGTTATCTTTAAAATTCCTTCTCGGCCATCAAGATATTCCAAACCTCTACTTCTGAAACAGTGTAGAACCAATTTTGAGTTAAATGAACCCTTCCGTTGTTTGTGTGAAAATTATAACACTCACTCCAGCACATTTAATGTTACAGACTCCCTTTTTAGCATTAAAAAATCAATACTTTGCTCTCTTAATCAATAACAACAATAATGTTAACATTTTTTCTATTTTTATTTACGAAATTCTTTGAATTCTTCATGTTCTTTGTTCTTATGTTACTTAGCTGATGACTTTTCTCTGTAGCTGAGCAGTTTTAGATCTCAACATTTAACAAACGTCCGCCTCTCAACAACTCGGCAATATATATGAAAAAAAAAGCCGTGCGTTATGCGGATGCGCCCCTCGTGTCGGTTGGGCGGGATGGTGGGTTATCCGTTGGGCATTATTATTATTATTATTATTATTAAGACGATGTGGTCCTATATTCGCAACTCTGTCAATGTCGATATGCTTATGTAGCAGTGCCAAACCGATCAATCTTTCTTGTGAATTAAATTGCGTTTAATTATTTATATAGTTTATTAGGTCACAGATGGAGATAGATATATTTTTGAGATTCAAAATACAACGTTTAAGATTTTTAAGAGAAATTAAAATATTTTTTAATTCGAAATATGTACATATATTTCATAATTTTTCACAGTCGAAAATTATGAAAATACGTGTTACAGAGCTCTTGGGGGGAACTTTCCCCCTGAACCTGGTATAGAAGATATCTCTGTCATTCTTCATTAAATCGCTGAGTAGTTTTCCCACCAGAAGATGAAAATTTACGTTTTTTCGCTCTACGTATATCTTCCCACCTTTTTTTCTAAATTCAAAGCTTTTGGGTTTAAGCTCACTATTACTTAGTTTAACTATTAAAGGGTGCGTATTAAATTTTTTGTTTTCGTTTTGGTGAACATCTTCGATGTTATCGTTGCAAATGTTTGCCTTAACTTGCGCAGCGATTTCCATCACAGCAGATTTTAGTTCAACGCCCTTTATTTGTGGTAGATTAGTTATAATGATGTTGTTTCTATCTTGCTTTTTTCCATCACATTTCGTTCCAATGTTTTAATTTTAGTTTTGGTCAATCTCTTTTTTGAGTGCATCAAAACTATTACTCTTTCTTGCACTTTAAATTCTTTGTTTAATTTGTCTATAATTGACGTTAAGATAACTGAAAATTCACTTTGTAAATTATGTTCTATAATGTTTTAAATATTTTAAATGACATTTACTATAAAATCAGTTTATTTCGCGGAGCTTGAATTTTTGCGTCCTCTTCCTTTGATTGACAGTTCGTTTACAGTTCTAGGTATTTAGCTGAAAAATGGTACAGAGCTATATGATATCAATACAATTTTTGCGCATAAAAGTAACAGAAAACTAAAAATTTTGTGTACCGTGCAGCCTTAAACTGAATACTAAAATTATGTACTTTTGAAGTTGTATACACAATGAAATCCTTAATTTTCTATTAAAAATAATACCGGTGTAATAACAATTTTTGAAATGAAACTAATAAAAAACTAGTAAGGAAGTCCAAGTTCGGGTGTAACCGAACATTAAATACCTAGTAGTGATCTGTGGTAGTATCCTAATGTACTCAGGTCTATTTTAATAACTGAAAAGGTGTTATAAAACAACTGATTGTTTTCGATTACAAAAAACTTCTGTTGTGAGTGGTAAATTAAATTACCACTAAATAACAAAATATAAATAGCTTTCCTCATGTTCATGAAAGGTATGAATTAAAAAAAAAATAATAAAAAAAGGCAATAGGGTGTTAACTACTTTCCCGTAAATCTTGCTTGTTTGTTATTCGATTTGCATAATTTTTGGCAGGAGTATACTACATACTATTGGGAAGCATCTCACTAACTTTCATTGAAATACCTTCTTGAAATTTCAAGCGATCGCTTTTGAAAATAACAGACCTTTTTTGCTGAAAAGTGGGCGGCGCCACGCCTATTTCAACAAAATCCACAAAATTTTTTTACAATTTAGTTTTGCTTAAAAAGCTTATTATGTGGGTAAAATATTATTTATATAACTTTTACAATTAGGAAAATATCGCGATTTCAATTTTACAAATAAATTTTTCAGACCTGCGTTCAAAAAGTGGGCGTGTCCGTTAACCAATTTTGTTCATTTTTACAGCAAGGATTTAGCTTTATATGTTGCTTTCTCCCAATATCGTTTCAAAAAATCAATTTTTACCGGAGTTATGGCATGGAAAAATTTGTGGAATAATCCACCATAAAGGGCGGGGCCACGCCCATTTTCCAAAAGTTTTGTGCATTCGACTCTCTTTTCCCACGAACACTTTAGAATGATATACAGGTAGTTTAAGCTAAGTGATTGCATATTCAATATATATGATCCTTTTCAAAATCTTTTGTATAAAATTGGGCGTGGCCTTACCCGATTTCGGTAATTTTTTTTTCGAAATATTGCCTGTATTAATATAAATATTTGTGCTCAACTTCGTTTTGATGTCTTGAGCGGTTTTTGATTTATGATTAATTCTATTTCCAAAATTGGCTTAATCAAAAGTGGGCGGTGCCACTCCCGTTTTTAAAAATTTCTTCAAAAATTAACTTTTTGCCTTAACGCTAACGTACACACCAAATTTTATCCTTATTGGTGTATTATTTACTGAATAATCACTCTTTCGTTATTTTCGAAAATATTATATATATAGAAAGTGGGCGTGGCTTCTAACCGATTTGGCCTATTTTCAATAGCGCTCCGAGATAAGTGAAAAGGAACCTGCATACCAAATTTCATTGAGATATCTCAAATTTTACTCAAGTTATCGTGTTCACAGACGGGCGGACGCACGGACGGACGGACATGGCTTAATCAATTTCTCTTTTCCTCCTGAACATTTTGATATGTATGTATAAGTCAATATGTATCTCGATTCGTTTATGATGTTACATACTACCGTTAGGCGAATGAAGTTAATATACCTTGTGTGCGAAGCACTACTAGGTATAAATATATTTTTTGGGCAGAACGAAGTTTGCCGTTTCAGCTAGTTATACTATATTATACTTTTTTAAATTGAAGTAAATATATACTCATTATTTTACTTGAATACAAATAGATACCCGCCTATGCGTCCTGACAGAAAATTTAATTACGCGCACAAATATTAATATTAATATATGTATTTTGTTCAAACAAACGGCATATGCTAAGATGGTCAAGTGCGGAAATACTGCCGAAGGTGTTGAAGGAGGGGGTCGTGGGGTCGCTAGCCCCGTACAGCCTCCTTAAATTTCGGCGACGCCCCTGAAAATATTCCGTCTATAAATAAGTTTTTTCAATTTCCTTTCCATCGGTGCATATTTCATTCAAATCGGTCAAACGGTTCGCTCATAGGAGGTTCCTAAAGTTTTTCATGTGGCGTATTTATATATTAGGCCTGTTTTTTTTACACGCATATATGTACATCTGCGTCTGCGACTAAAATAAAACGGTCATCTGCAATTGCGTTTATTCCATTATCAACTCCTCTGTTGACATTCCGGTTATTATTAATGGCCCCGTCACATTCACTTTTTTCACGCAGCATCATGCATTGACAGTTGTATCGAATGTGTGTATTTGCATTGGCAACGACACATCGCACATCCCTAGCGCCATCTGATATTAAAAATTTGCAAACTTTCGAAATTTGCTGCGAAAATTCGTAAGAAGAAGCATTTTTTCATTCGGTAGCACAATGCTGCGTAAAACGCAGGTATATGCGGAATTTCTATGTGTCGCGGCCATAAGGGATGATAAACAGATTGCTGGAAGTTGGTAAGGCAGTTTTTGCAAAATGAATGGAAACTTCTTGGAAGTACTGATTTTATCAGCCACTATATCTTAGTTGCAATAAAGTTGTGCGCTTAGCGGCCCATAAAAATATTAAGCGCAAACGCAGACGCAGATAAAAAAACACCGCTATTAATAGATTTTTTAAAAAGAAAAGAAAAGAACTCCATTCTACTTTTTAGATACTATATTATATATATTAAATAGGCCTTTCTCAAAACAATGTATAGTTTTCAAATGCGACTGATCTTTGAAGTGTTTTTTCAGTTTAAAATGTTATTTTGGAAAACAAAATTTTTTCAGTGTACTACTGTGTATTGTTTTGGTTTCGATAAATTTATCGATAACTGAGTTATCGGTAAAATGCGATTACAGGAAAACCTTAATATTACCCTAAAATATTTATTTATTTATTTATTTATTAATTTAAAAAAATAGTCTAGATTACAAAGTACTTACAGACTACTTGAATTTGTACTTAAAAATACAGACCTTATCAATACTATCAAAAACTTACAACACACATATGGTATCAAATCAACATTTGAATTTGCATTCAACCTGGCACAATTTGTCTAAATTGAATTCTTGAAAGGCCCCCTAACGTTACCAACGAATACCTCAAAAGAACATTTTTAAAAACCAGTTTTCAATATTATTTTAAAAATTTTCAAAATATTCGAATTTGGCAAATTCTTCAGCAGGCAATAATCATACTAGTATTAGAAATGTGAATGTAGCGATGTTTGGATGTCCAGACGTTTGCTTCTGTTACTCAATCACGTGAGAATGGCAAGACGGATTTTGATGAAGTTTGGAACGCATACAGGTTAAAGTCTGGAAGGAAATATAGGCTATTTTTTATTAATTTTGTGGGTTCCGGCCCTGCTAAGGACCGTTACTTTTCGAAATTTTTTTATTCCATATAACTCTAAGTATATTTTTTTTTTTTTTTTTTTTTTTTTTTTTTTGCCCAACGGATTACCCACCATATCCCGCCCGACCGGCGCGAGGGGCGCATCCGCATGACGCGCGGATTGTTCTTTCGTGCCGAGTCTTTGAAAGGCTTTGGTTTGTTAATCGTCGAGATCTAAAACTGCTCAGCTACAGAGAAAACCTCATCAGCTAAGTACAAAAGATTCCACAATTAATAAATAATTAGTTGACAGCGAAAAGTTATTGTTAAGAATAAAGATAAGAATCAAAGGATATGAAAAAAAAAGTTGTTGCTATGTATTCAGGATAGAAAGAATTGACTTTTTTATGCTGTATAGTGAGTCTGAGATATCAAACGTACCAGAATGAGAATTATAATCTTGACACAAACAACGAAAAGGCTCATTTAATTCAAAATTAGTTCGGCACTGTTTCAAGATAAGTGGTTTAAAATGTCTTGATGGACGAGAAGGTACATTGAAGTTCACTTCGCTCAAAAGAAACGGGCTTACGATTGAACCATTTAGTAATTTAATCATGAAGACAATTCCAAGCATTTCCCTCCGACTAGAAAGGCTGTGAAGATTAATTAGTTTTAAGCGACTCGTATAAGATGGCAAATTATACAAGGGATCCCAGTGAAGATCTCTTAAGGCAAATAGTAAAAATTGTTTTTGAACTGATTCTAAGCGATCCACGTGGACCTGGTAACGCGGGTTCCAAATAATAGAACCGTATTCAAGTATCGGTCTGACTAATGTAGTAAAGAGAGTTTTAGTTACATAAGGGTCGCTAAATTCTTTAGACCATCGTTTAACAAATGCTAGAACGCCTCTAGCTTTATTGACTGTTACGTTAATGTGGCAGTTGAAATTGAGTTTGTAATCCATAGTAACCCCAAGGTCAACAAAATCATACATTTGCTCAAGACTATAATTGTTAATTGTATAGGAAGCTGGCTGTGAAATTCCTCTCGAAAAACGCATGTATTTACATTTCTTTAGATTAAGCGGCATATAATTTAAATCGCACCATGTAACTAGTGTATTTAGGTCTGATTGAAGCTTATTGCTATCTTCGGGTGATGCGAATGACATGAAAAGCTTTACATCGTCGGCATACATTAACATTTTCGAAAATTCTATTACTGTAGAAATGTCATTTATAAACAACAAGAACAGAATCGGGCCCAGATGGCTTCCTTGAGGAACTCCAGAGGAGACACTAATAACATCGGATTCACAGTTTTTAAACACTACTTTTTGTGTTCTGTCACTAAGGTAAGAAGAGATCCAGCGATTGAGACCCGGCTGGAAACCCAGCTGATCTAGTTTATGAATAAGTAACGAGTGACACACTTTATCGAAAGCTTTGCTGAAATCAGTATAAATAACGTCGGTGTGCAGATTTTTTCTAAAGCCATTTGAGACATGATTTGTAAATTCAAGTAAGTTTGTAACGGTGGACTTTCCCTTACAGAACCCGTGTTGACAGTCAGAAATCAAGGCAGAGATAGGATTCGTAAGCTGATTGGTAACAATAGCTTCAAACACTTTTGGGATGGCAGACAGCTTTGCTATGCCACGATAGTTCTCAATAGAAGCCTTGCTTCCGCTTTTGTGAAGCGGTAGAAGAAACGACTCTTTCCATGCTGTTGGAAAAACACCACACTTTAGTGACAGATTGAACAAGTTGGTAAGGGGTTTGTAAATATTGTTAGCGCACTTCTTCAAGAAGCATGTAGGAATCCTATCAGGACCACATTTAGAAGATTCTTTCAAGGTTTTCAGACAAACAAGAACATCATTGGCGCATATAGTTGGACAATTAATTAAATTGTTCCCATGTAGCTCATAGGGATAATTTAGAAAGTCAGAATTGGTGACGGCAGAATAGTTAGAAGTGAAAAATTGCGCAAAGAAATTTGCAATATCTTGATTATCGCTAGATAAAATGTCTTTATATTTCATGGCTGAGGGAAATCCCACTACTTTCCGTTTAGAATTTACGAAATCATAAAATGACTTCGGATTGCGAATAATGTCTCTCTTTGTTTTAGAGATATAGGCTTTATAGCACTTTTTATTTAAGTCGATGTACCTCTTACGTAGACCAGAATACAACAAGTAGTGTTTGTTTAACCCCGATTTCTTAAATAATTTGAAAGAACGCGTTTTTCTATTTTTCAGCATCATAAGCTCTTTAGTAAACCAAGATTGCGTTGGATGATAATATATTATTTTACGTTTAGGAACAATCGAGTTGTAAATAGTTTGATTAAAATGCAAAACGTTTGAATCGATATCGCCACACAGCTCAGGCCAAGTTAATTTAGACAGTTCTTTATTTAATTTCTTATAGTTGGCTTTTGAGAAATTAAAATCAAAGTTACTACTTGAGCAGCCCTGTGTACAATGGCCATTACCTAAGGTTTCGTGAAATATTTCCATAGAAGGGTGGTAGACGTCTTCTGGTAAAACCAGCGGATCGCCACGACTTACAGAAAATTTATTTTTATCATCGACAAAAACTAAATCTAAGACTTTGCCAAACTTGTTTGCTGTAACGTTTATTTGATTAAGACAGAGATCGGAAATTCCATCTGAAAAGTCATTGTAGCCCGGTCTAGATGGATTTGGAATAATATTTCCATCGACTATTTTCCACGATATATGAGGTAGGTTAAAATCACCCAAAACAATCATGGAGTCAGAATCTTTAGTCAAAAAGTGAACCGTTTCGAGCAAAGAGATAAGTTGTATGTACAAAGCGAGATCAGATGCTGGAGGGATGTAACAAACAAATAAGTACATGGAGACATTTGCTAGCTGAATGCGGATGCATTTGAACTCAATGGAATCAATGTTAGGTAAATCAACCTCCTCTGAAGGTATGGAGGAATGAACTGCAAGTAAAACTCCACCCCCGACCCTGTTCAAGCGATCATTTCTATAAACTTGAAATTCGTTGCAAAAAAATTCAGAGTTGAAAACATGAGGTTTTAGCCAAGTTTCAGTAAAAGCAATTACGTTATAGTTACAACAGAAAGATTTCAAATAAAGATCGGTTAATTTGGTATTCAAACCTCTGACATTTTGATAAAAGATAGTCATGGTCTTAGTACTCAGTTTTTTGGCTCAACGTTATCACGAGAGATTGTTGCTACATTTTGAACATTTCTATTTGGTCTGTATTCAAACTCCCGCACAAGAGCACCGGGGGGCCAAAAAGAACTATCCAAAAGAGCGTCGAAATCTTTTCCAGCGACATCAATTCTAAATGAAGACATATTTCTCTGATACGTGAAATTAAACTTTTTAATAGTCAAGTTACGATCTTTTACCTTAGTCGAAATATGGTACATTAAATCTTCTTCTGTAGTGTCAGGATGGAACCTAGACACAAAAATAGATTTTTTGCGAGGGACCACAACCATTTTCCTAGCAATTGGTTCAGACTCAATTGCAATTGCAGGAGGATCCGGATTTTTTTTAGCGGAGGACTTTGGAGGGTTCTTGGAAGTTGCTCGAACAGAAGTGCTTGGAATTGGGGACGCCAAGTCTATCAATTCGATGGCTTGCGGCAAGTTCGGCGCTAATAAAGGAGCAGGCCGATCATCCGTACGCCCGCGCTCGCCATCACGATTGCTAGAACTTTCTAATTGAAACGATTTGTCAAGATTTCCAAACGATTTAAAAATGCTTTCGTATTTTTTGAATTTTTCGGTCAGCAAAGAAAAGTCTTTGCTGATCTCGGAAAACCCGTTTCTAATATGACGAAAGACCTTACAAAGATCAATTTCCGTCGATCTACATTTTAAACAAGACCAGCGCAGACCTTTTCCATCATTAATAAGATCGGCTGTTCTACCAGTTAAGCCAGTACACTTTGCGTGGACAAGTGCATCACACAGCCAGCATGCTACAAAGCGCTCCGACTCGCTTTTTATCTGGCAATTTTCAAACGTGCACGACATTATATTATTAATAATTATGAAAAATTAAAAAATTCAAAATTATAAAATTAAAAAATTTAGTAGTTAAAAATAAAAAGCAATAAAAACAACCCTGACAGTTTGGAAGGCAATGTACTGAGCGAACAGTTTTAAACACACTGTACTTGACGTTTAACAAACCACGCAAACAGCTGTAACGAAAAAGGAGTGAGAAAAAGAAAACCAAGTCAGCACACAACAACAATTACAATGTAAAATGTAAGCCTTTCAAAAGCAACAAAAACAATATGCAAAAACACAACTCGGCACACACAAATTCAATAGAATGAATTTATAATTATTTAATTTTCAAAAATGTATCAAAAATTTACACTTTTCACAACAAGTAGTGAAGCACATTAAGTATTCAACTCATTAACTTTAATCTTAAACTTCAAAATTTTCAGATATAAGACAAATATGATTAAATTTTTAGATAAAAGCACAGAGCAAAATAAAAACACAACTACACAGCTTGACGTTTGCGAAATTTATTGAACCTATACTTATGATATTTCGCATATAGGTATAGAAAGATCGTACAATATGGGTATCAAACGAAAGGGGATGGCCCCAGGTTTCATTTGGACATCGACA